>OV725082.1:127414862-128014862 GCA_928085145.1 Nezara viridula
CTTCTTTTAAAATATATTTCTACAGTAACAAATTAAAAAAAACAACTATATACATCACAGTGTACAAAACTTAAAGGTATGTCTTTTTAATTATTGTTAAAAAATTGCTTCATAAAGCTAATGAATATATTCTAAGACTTTCTAGTGTGTTTCTCCCTTGATTTGAAGACCTATACTCTCAATGCTTCTTCTTCATCCTGAAGTTGCCTGATGTCGGTTTTATTCATAAAGTAATAGCTAGCCTGTCTTCCTTTCTAAAAATATAAAAATAAATATTAAAGAATTGTAAATAAAATATGTTTTAAAATGAAAAATAAGAAAAACAAAATTACCAGATCTTTTAGTACTCTTTGAGCACCCGCAGCTATAAGGATTCTAGACAATGACTCAACCTTTTCTAAAGCCATAGCATAGTGAAGTGGAGTTCTCATTAGCTGTGAACATTAACGATAAATCTTAGAAATAATAATGTATTGTTGACTTTATGAATAAAAAGAATTATTAACCTTCTATGGGCAATCTATTTATTTTTAACTCCAGAAGGCACGTGGTGCATAGAGTCTGCCATGGTTTTTGGCAGTGATTAATGTTTTTTTTCTTCAATTGTTTAAATTCTAAATTCACTATTGTGTACATTAATATGTATTTATACAATTTTTAAGAGTATTTATTTATATAGAATTATTGTAACTTATTTTTTTCTGTTGTTTTTAACTTAATGTTATGATAGCGAAACAAAAATGTAAAAATTAAATCTTTAAAATTTCCTAAGAGTATATATTAATAAATAAAATTTATAATACCGAGAAAAAACAATTTATTTTAACACTTGTACATTTACTTAATGCTTTAATTCATTCCAATTTCTTGACGACCTTTCAGGTAATTTTGCCCATTTTCAAGTCGAATAATTATATCTATATGAGAAGGAGTTGATAAGGGGGTGCGTTCAAATAAATACTAAATTATAGAAATAGTATTATTTAATTATAATGCTGACGTTTCGACCCACCTTGCAGGTCTTTATCAGGGCTACAAAAGGTCATTTTAGATCATGATAAAAACACACTCTATTTACTTTTAACTTACATGCTATATTCACCTTTGTTTTCTATTTTTATTCATACTTATTTTCTATTTTTATTTGTATCTTCTATATATATAATACTTGATATTCTAACTACACTGTCACCCACTATATCTCTGATCTCATCTTATTACTTCTTGATCAGACACCTTTTTCTTATTTAATATCTACTTATAATTCATTTATTTTATTTTCACCATGTACCTTTTATATTTTGTATACTTTGTAGCCCTGATGAAGACCTGCAAGGTGGGTCAAAACGTCGGCATTATAATTAAATAATATTATTTCTATAATTTAGTATTTATTTGACCGCACCCCCCGATCAACTCCTTCTCATATCATATCACGGTCAACCATCTCTACATCATTGATTATAAATATATATTTAAAAAAATATATAACAGCTCATAAAAAACAATAAACGGAAATCTAAAATATCGAAGCAATAAACGATATCTCTACTTACAGCATTATAACATAATCCATCTAACCATAATTTTAAATAATTATTGTAATAATTATAGATAGAACAACGGACAAACTTGCAAAAAAATTTTAAACCAACATTAGATTGTTTAAATGAGTTAAAAAGTTTGAGATTGGACCAAAACATTCGGTATAGCAAAAGCAGTTTTGATGTAAAAGAACTTTTCAAAAATATGCCCATTGATGAAGTTATGAAAATGATAGAAGAAAATTGGAATATTATAAATAAACACACGTATATAAAGAATAAAATGATCTACATAGAAGGCATAAAATTATGCATTCTAAATAATTATTTTAAATTTAATGATAATTATTTTAAAATGATAAATGGTCTCACAATGGGAGGGGATGGTTAGTGGGTGATTGTCTGTGGTACTTAGTGGGTGCTATCTCAATAAAATCATTAATGAGTAAGTTGCAAAGATGATAGAAAAACCAATATTAATTACAAAATATATAGATGACTTATTATTAATCACAAAAGATAAGCAAGATGAGGAATTATTAAATTTATTGAATAATGAGAAAAAAAAAATCTTTACTGCTGAAAACCCTATTAATAGCACAATAACATATTTTGATATAAATATCATATTTGATAAAAATAAAATAGAGATAATTTGGACAAAAAAAAAAGCAGTAGTAATAGAATACTTAATTATTTTTCAAATCATCCAAACCATCAAATTAAAAATACAGCAAAAAAATACTTTAAAAATCCTTAACCTTAACTGATAAGAAATATTTAAAAGAAATGAAAACTGAATTTTTTAAAATTTTAAGTAATAATTTTTACCCCTACAAATAAATAAAAAGGATTTGGTACAAAAGTTATCAGAAGATAAATAATGCTAAAAATTAAAGTAATAAATGCCTTAATGAGAAAATAATTAAAAATGCTATAATAATAATAAAAAAAGTGTTATAACTAAAAAGGTAGGTTTGATAATTGATTTTTTTAAAACCATAAAAAATGACAATGAAAATAGTGAGAGAAAAATAAAACATGATGAAAATGAGCAGTTATTTTAAAATTAATATATATTCCAGGAATAACTATTTAAATTAAACATGCATTAAAAAAATATGACTATATAATATAAAATTTGGTGTATATAATAGTAATAAATTAAACAAATATGAAGTAAATAAATATGAAGTATAATAAGCTTTGACTCGAGTCGTGAAGGTTTGAGTTCTGAAGGCTCGGCTCTTGAGCCTTTAAACCTCGAACCTCTAAAGCTTGAGTTGAAGGCTTACAGATATCTAGCCTTGATGAGTTTATTTAAAAAAATAAATAAATTATTGTACATTTTTGTAAGCAAATATATTTTTTCTGTTTGAATATATTTCCAAAATTTTTGGTGCCCCTCTTGGCAATATGTTACCAGTGGTAGGTGATACTTCATTTTAGTATTAATTTTTTTTTAGAGAAAGGGGGGGGTTTAAACCCCCTGATTTTTTTAAAGATGAAAAAGCAATATGATTGGGTAAGTGGGTGTTAGTTAAACTGTTTTGGGAGGGGAGGGCATTAACCCCCCCTCTCTGATTTCTTATGGTAGGTATGTGCTACTTTTTTTATTTTATTTATTTTTTTTTTTTTGGAGAGGGAGAGGTATAGAGGAGGACCTTCGGACATTGGGTGTCGGCAGATGGAGCAGCGCAGCCGAAGACAGATTGGAGTGGAGAAGGGGCGGAGTGGGCGAGCTGATTAACGCGTGTGCACAGCACCTCCGTTGTCCGGCAACCTGATATATGAGATAATTTGATTAAAATAATCAGAAGTTCTCTTCCTGGTGCCGAGGAGGTCTTTTAACTCTGGCATTAATTCCCTGCCCTTACCCCCTGGCCCGGGAAAACCCTCATATAGGGCGAGGAAGGAGAAAACAAAAAGGTGAGAGTAGATAGGATCACTGAGGAGGCCAAGGACTCAAAAATATTCATTTTGTCAAATTAGGTTTCAAATGAAACAGTATCGGATGGATACATGAAAAACCATAGTCACATCCTCCCGAAAGTTCAGTGGAAAAAGTTATGAAAGAAAAAAAAACTTTTTATTTGCAAATATCTCAAATTTTTTTTTAGGGAGAAACAGAGTTAGCACCTCGAAGAACCCAAACATAAATTTTCATAGCAATAGAAAAATAAGAGTTTTTTGCTTCAAATTGTCACCAAGGGCATAGCTTTGGATTTATTTAGAAAATCACAAATTTTTTTATAACCTCGGTGAAGGACCACATGTTTTTATTTTGACTGGTCCTTAACTAAATATCTAAAAAAGGAACATAATGGTGTCTTCTAAGCAATACTACTGGTACTGGTACTGGTAGGGAGAGCTAGTCCGCAATGTGAGGCCTGCCATTAACCAGGGTGGAAGTGTCAAGATTCATCATTTCTTGGGGCTTCTAAATAATAAACATAATAGAGACAATTGGGAACCAAACCCACAACATTCAGAATTGAGCTTACCCATTATGTTGTAGTAGATGGCCTCTAGTATTTAGTCCTTAATGTGACGTTGAGTGAGTGAATGAGAAGGAATGTAGGGTTGCACTATGCATTGTACTCAATTATGCAGTAGACAGGCTGTCTATTGAAAAGTATCAAATCGATAAACAATTGACGAAAAAGATACAGACAAAGAAAGGAAGAAGCTTGGAAAAGTGACTGTAGGTGGCAGCAGCTTGAGAAGGACATGGGAGAAGAAAGAAGAACTCACTTGAGGCATGGACATGATGAGATAACTACATGATAGCAGAAGAGAAGCCCACTAAACTGAAGATTAAGGAGATCTATTTATTTATTCAATTAATTATATTTGTGGAAATAAATTATTTTGTTATACAGCAGTGAATAGTCCTTTTATTTAGTTGTCCTATATGCCTCACAATTGAAGAATGACAAACCAGGTAAGTCAATTCATTTAAACTGTATTTACTCAGTCCCACATTTCATATTTTATATATTCTTATTATTTCTTTTCACTCAGAGTCACAAAAGCATTAGATTCTCGAATTCCCAACAACAGTAAACACCCTGAAAAAGTCTATATCCAGTGCCAGGGTTTTGTTTCTTTAAGAAAATTAAATTCACGAGTGTAAATAACAAAGACCCCCAACAAAATGGAAGGCCTTTTTACAATTGCCACCAAATAGCCTATTTACAATGTCCTTGCCCAATAGCGAGCAGATTATAGTTTTATTTATTACTTATAGTACAAAAAAAAATACAATCATACATTGTCACCAATCTGAAGTGTAGCCGGATACTTAGTGGCGATATGTTCGACCGTTGTTTCATGTTGTGCAAGAACTGCGACATGAAGAGAAGACCGCCCTTGCTTATTTTTTGCAACCGCTAGCATTTTTCTGGAACCGCTTTTCTTAAATATTTCCTGCACTTGGGCCAGTGATCCGAACCTAATCGCTCTGTGTAATTTTTCACGATTTTCCTGAAACATATAATTGAAATTTACTAAAGAGCTTAAGAAGAGATGAATATCATACATGTTTCTATGTTATTATAGCTAATATGAAGAACAAAACTAAGGAAAAATAAATAAAATAAGGTGTGTGCTTTAGACCATTTGATAAAAGTGAAAACATCAATAAGGCGAGTTTAATAATATGAAATATTAATTATAAATAATAGCTCACTCACTAGTTGGCGAATAATTTTGCAGAAAATTATATTTAGTGAAGAAATAGCAAAAAAATATGGAAATATGTAAATCCTAAGAAATATGTAAGGAAGGAATTATTTTTTCATTGGTTGATTACGATATTCCATTCAACATAATAGACCAAAATATTTGTACAAATTGCTTTTCTAGGACCTATTTTTAAGTGCTGACTGGAAAGATAATAATGGTAATAAAGACAAAATAAAGCCTCGATCATGGAATTTTCTAAATTATTAAAAAAATAAAATGTAAGAACAAACAAATGCCTTTTAGAAATAATTAAGTTAATATATCAGCCAGGAAAAAGGGTGTAGTAGAATAGTAAATGCAATATCTTTAAAGAGGAAGAAATTAATAACTATACCAAAACTAATGGAATGTATCTTTGTTAATAATTTACAATGTTTTTTTTGTTTTGTAACTTAATAAACATCATTAATGTTTGCATTTCCTAATTTTTTTTATCTTTAGAAACAAACAAAGAATTATTTTTCATCCTTAAAAATTACAAGGAATATTATAAACCAAATAAACTAGAAAATAGCACAAGTACTGTTTTATTGGTATTACGTCCTATGTTTGATAATGATTTCTTTAAAACAACTTTTTTCTTCTAATATTTAAAAAACTATTGTACTCCCAATCACTAACATGGAAAGAAAATCGGAATAGTAAACTGAAAATTTTGAAGGAATATGGAATGGATGAGAGTTTAAAATTCCAAATACATGAAATTTAATTTCTGAAGAGCCTAATTCAGTTAATACCATATGTTGATAAATATTATTTATGATAAATTATA
Organism: Nezara viridula; assembly: GCA_928085145.1. Lineage (NCBI taxonomy): Eukaryota > Metazoa > Arthropoda > Insecta > Hemiptera > Pentatomidae > Nezara > Nezara viridula. The sequence continues at coordinate 127,420,926 of OV725082.1, forward strand.
TTAGAAAAAAATTTTAGATAAAAAGAATGTCATTTATACATGAACAACAGATACAGTGCAATGTGATTGAACAGTGCGATTGCTAAAAAAATTCTTCTCATAAATTCTTGTATTAAACTGAATAAATTGAATTCTTGTATTCGTCATGTGTCTGGTAGTGAAAATATGTTCTCTTTAAAGGCATAATCTTGTTGTATAGTTTTTTAAAGTGAAAACAGACACTTTACTTATGAATGCACACCAGTTAGCTGGCTCGAGTGGACTCCCAGATCAGGCTGTTTTGTTAAAACTGCTGAAGAGAAAGGTAAGATCCAATTCAAGTATTTCATTGAAAGACAAAATAAATGAGAAAAAGAGAGCGAATTCAAAAAATTCAGTGAAAAAACTTCAAAAAATCCTAACCAAAAGGAAACATATGTTAATTTATGTAACTTTCCTAACTCCACGAGTACTGAAATGAATAATTTAATTATTGAAAATAATAACTCTACAACCCATATCATTGAATCTACACCAGAACATTATCCTGAAAACACTGGAGTACCAGAAAATGTTATTCAGGGCTCAAGTGCAACAAATATTTCAACAATAATAAATAGTATCCCTTACGTTCCAGTCAGTAATATTTTTGAGATAATCTCTAAAAGGATAATCTCGTTCTACAGAAATGGAAGATGAACCTGACAAAACAACAGTTGTTCATCAACCACCTCCAATCAAAATAACAATTATAACTATTTTCCAAACACTTAGCACGGATTTATTAAACCTTCTAAAAGAAAATAATTTTGAATGCTTTTCTAACAAATCGATTGTTACATTAAAAGCTAAAACAAGTGATGCCTATAGAGTCTGCGTTAGACATCTAGAAACCAACAGCTATAACTTTTACACTTACCAATTCTCAATTGGTAAATGTAAGTGGCCAAGAAGACAACCATTATATAGGTTTGTTATTATAAATCTTCATTATTTAACTCTTCACGAAATGATAAAATATGATCTCGAGAGAAAAGGATTCAAGGTCGATCTCATCTCTAATGTGTTACATCCATGATCAAAAGAACCACTCTCACTTTTCTTTGTTGACTTAGAGCCACCTCCAAACAATGCTGAGGTCTTTAATATCACAAATTTGGCTTATACTTATAACTAAAGTTAAAATTGAAGAACCTCACAACAGAAGAAATATTGTTCAATGTATGAGATGTCAAGAATAAAGACACACTAGAAGATATTTTGCCATTATAAACCATGATATGTGAAGTGCAGTCAAGATCATCCTAGTGATAGGTGCCAGAAACCACTTGAAGAGCCACCTATTTGTGCGCTGTGCAGTGGCAATGCTTCTGCAAATTATAGGGGATGCATAGTACACCTAGAGCTGCAGAAAAGAAGACTAAATGTACAGAGCCAGAGACGGAACACGATCGACTTACTAACACTGCCCCTATTTCACAAGAATGAGACAATGTGACTTACGCACAAGCAACATATACTAACACTAAATATAAGAACACAACACCACAATTCACAATGCTGAAACGACGAGTATAACTCCTCATTACGCAATCTTTCACAATAACGCTCCACATCATACAACTCAAATTACAAATCCCAAAACTTCAAAGATACCTCCTCGTTATGTAATCCCTTACAATATCATTCCTCATCATACAGCTCAAATTACAATGGAACTATAATCACCTTTACTTCTGATGGTGCTGTTATCTTTTGGCTACTACCAAAATTACAAATTCAAAAGTTAGGAAGTGCTGCTCTCTTTCAACGATTAATAAAACTTAATTCAGAAAAAGGGGAGATTTTTCTTTAGCAGATTTAGAGCAATTTTTCTTTGAATTCAAATTTAAAATTAATTGATTTTGACTTGGGCCAATAAATTGCCTCACAGACAAATAAACTCTACATTTTATTTAATAAAATTATGGTCTTTTCCTTAATTTACAGAATTACCAAAAAATTTTTATGTTTTGTGTGTAAAAAGTTAAATAAGTGGAACTTGCATATTTTAAAAGTTTTCAAATCTGAATGGAACAATCATAGAAGTTCTTCGCTCCTATAATGCTCATCCAGGTGTTTTCTGATTTATGTTAAAAAACTTCAAAGCTTAAAATTAAATTCTGGAAACTATCAAAAACAATTTTTGACCTTGAACTCCTTAACAAAACAAGTTTTTCATATAGCGGCACTACCATTTTTCAGTTTATAATTTGATTGAGGAATTTTACAAGGAATGTGATAAAATTCTTTTGCATAACTTGGAGTAATTGAGTAGAAGGTGGCGTGTTTAGTAATTATTTTATGATTCACAAAACATCATCCCATTCATTATTTTTCTATCAAAACAAAACACTAGAATTTAATGTATAAATTAAATAATTGTATTTATTTACCACAACAATTTGAAAATATCTTCAAAAACTGCAAATAAAATGTAAAAAAAAAAATCAATAAATCAACTATCAAAATAAACAATCACCTCAAACGCTGTAACTCCTTTGAGGAATTTCAAAACTGCCGTTTGCTCCCTTCCCTCAGTTATTTCTAAGATAGAACCATTGTCTTCAGCATCCAAAATATGGTCATATCCTTCAAGTAACAGTTCTCTTAACCTGTTTTCTTCCCCTAAAAAATTAAATATAATGAAAGTTACTTTTATTCTAAAAATCAATTGCACAAAAAAGGGGCCGCGGTGGTCGAGCGAGTTAAGATGCCAGCAAAAATTTTAAGCTACGAGTTTAAATCCCATTCGCGGGACCTAAACAAAAAAAAATTAATAATAAATAAGTGCAGTCCTTACTTGATTACTTAGACCACTACGGTGCGAGTTTGATTACAGTAACGTCCCCACCCTGAGATTCACAGGAAGGTGAGAGACTCCTGTGTCTTGCAACAACATAGCTCCAGATTTGGGATAGGGCACAGGGCCATATGAACCCTATTCCGTAAAAATTAACAGGATGGAGAAGTCTGCAAAAGGGTTGCCAACCATCCTGATGAAGAGGGAGTAATTAACGATCACGTCTGGTTATTATAAACCACGTGCTCCCTGGATATCTATGCGAGTATAAGAGAACCAAACGATCACAGCTGTTGCCTAGAACAGCCCCGTAGCTGCTAGAGGACTAATGACGGAAGTCAAGTCAAGAGGCGTTAGGAACAAAAAAAGATAGCACAAAAAAATTGCTTGTAGTCGCTACCTCACAAATTATTTAGAAAAACTAAATGAGGTTTATCTTAAAAATGTCAACTATCATTTATTATCATTAAATGACAATATATATATATTTTTTTACATAAACTGCATTTTTAAAAACACAGATCTCCATTTCTTCATTCTGAAGTTCATTAATTAGAATATCCGGGGATATTCTGTTGTTCAAAGCATCAACCATTTAAGTTTTTACATAGCCATTATGTAAAAGTATTATATTAAAGTTAAAACACCCTTACAATAACAAATTTGAATTCTTAAAATTTTATTACCATCAAAAACATGAAGTGCTTAATTTTTTTCCAGTCTTTGGAAATAAAAATCTATATCATAATACAAAGGAAGAAAAAAAAACCTAAGCTGATTTTTAGTTGGAGACTTGTTTAATCAATTGTAAACAATAACTAAATATGCCTATCTACAGATGTAATTACAGGACGATATTGATAATCCAGAGCTAATAGTAATCTGAACAAGAAATAAATAAAAAAGTTAAAAGTTGACTGAGGAGAATCAGAAGGAAATTGCTCGAGTGAAGCCTACACAGCAATCCCTGTCTGTTTCTCGGTTCATATCACTAAAACTGCTTTCTGCGGTAGTGTTGAAATTGTATTGTGGTGTCTCTAAACGGAAACCATTTAAACTAGGTGGTCATTCAGAAGTTGAGGAATCTCTTCGCAGCAGAGATCAGGGTGGTATCCAGTTTCCAGGGATATATTAGATGAAAAAGCAAAATATTTCTTTTAAAAAACATGACAAAGCAGATTTTAATACCAGTAAAGGTTACCTTGATAATTTCAAAAGCAAGTATGGAATCATAGTCTCAACATTGTAAACATTGTATGATCATTTTCAGAAATATTTTATTTTTTACAATGTGTTGATATTTAACTGATAAATACATTTTTGTTGCCTTGTGCAATTTTTCCATCATTTTACGCTAACTTTTGATAATCTGCACAGTCCATGCAATCTACATTTTCGGATTATCAGTGTCGGCCTTAGGGTGGGGCAACCAGGACAATTGTCCCAGTGCGCCAACTTGGAGGGGCACCCCTTGGGGGCGTCTGCCAATCTTCAGGGGTGCTCACCAATTATTCTCCTTCTTTTGCCACCTCCTTAGTGCCATCAGCGTCGAGGAACAGCCTCGGCCCATCTCGTCCACTGATCTTTGTCATTGGTCCTCCTTCTCATATCCACCATGGTGCTACCTCTGGCTCGCCCGAGTCTCTCAATGTAGTCACAATACAATAGCCTGGGCCTTCCTCTAGGTCACTTCTAGATTTTGCTTCTAGGAACCATTTTGCTTTTCAGTTATCACCCATTCGGTACACAGGACCGAACCACTTCAGTTGTTGCTCCTCCATGACTTGTTTTACAGGCCTTATATTTAGTTTCTCTCTTAACCTCTTGTTCCTGCAGTAGTTGCTTTGTGGCCGACAAGTATCACCTTACTTTTTGTAGAGTTTATTTTCATCCCCTTCATCTGGAGCTCTTCCGACCATTCATTGACAGCCATCTGAAGCTTTTCTTGTGTGTCGGATTATCATCAGTACGTCATCTGCATGTAGAAGAGCTTGTGCCAGCACAGGAATCAAATTCCAGGACCCCACGGTTGCTCTGGGTGTCCTTCGCTTACAAACCTTCCATCCTTCATCCATGCATATGATGAACAGTAGTGGGCTAAGGCTATCATCTTGCTTGACGCCTTTATAAAACCTAAATGGCTCCGATTCAGATCCATCAAACCGTACTATTTCCTTGGGATCTTGGTATACCAATTTGATTGCGCTGATGAGATTGGATAGCACCCATTTTTCCTGCAGAGCAATCCAAATTTCTTGGTGAGGAATCGAATCAAATCCAGCCTTCAAGTCCAAGAATACCAAAAATAGCCTTCTTTCTCTATCCCAAGCTTTCTCAACAACCATTCTCAATGAGAAAATATGATCCTGGGTTTGTCTCCCTGGTCTAAAGCCAGCCTGCTCTGCTGACCATACTCCACCAATCTCCTAAATCTCTGTTCCAATATTCTTGTATATAATTTATATACTACAGAGGATAGGCATATTGGTCGCATTTTGTCTGGTTGCCTTTCTTGAAAATTGGAATTATAATATTATTTTCCCAGCCCTGGGGTGTTTTCTTTTGTGATCAGATCTATTGAAAGAGGTTCTGGATGCACTTGATCATTTCTTCTCCTCCATATTTTATGAATTCTGGCATAATATTATCCTTGCCTGCTGCTTTGGCCAATTTTATTTTCTGCATAGCCAATGCAATCTCATCGTTCTCTAAAACATCATCCTAACTATTCTCACTACTCTCCACGTAGTCTTCATGGATTCTAGTTCTTCTACAGCCATCATATCGAGGATATTGTCTGTATTCCTGGAGGGAAAAGGTATTCTGGTAGTGTTTTGGCCATACTTTAGGAATTTCATTTTCATTAGACACTATTATTGTCTTTGACACTGCTTCCCTTTCTTCTCTCAAAGTGCATTTACAATACTCCAGAATTTTCTTTGATTTCCTTCAAAATTACCTTAGGTTTCCTTTTCAAGATCCTCCAAAGATCTTACCTTGGTTTCTCTTAATATTTGCTTGGCCTTGTTTCTCAATCTGACGTATTCATCCCAATAAGCTTAGGATTTATTCTGCCTGTATAGACTTCATGCTTCTTTCTTATCTTTTACAGCTTTTTGTACTCGATCATTCCACTATTTAGTACTCTAGTACTCTAATCTCACCACTTATAAGTAATTAAAAAAGTTACAAAACGTATTAATATAATGAATTTTAGTCTATCGATAAAGCAACTGTGTTAGAGAAATTTTCAATGAAATGCAATTCAAATATTACATAATATAAAACAGCTTAAGAAATAAATTAATTTATTTTTTTGAGGGTAGAGAAATGACGTCATTACCCAGGGGCGCCAAATATCAAGACCGTCCCTATATTTAGATTAATTCTACCTGCAACAAATTTTAAAGAAAAAAAATGATTTTACTTGAAAGTGACTAATCATTAATGGTTACCTCTAGCAGCCAAAGCAACAACGTATCTGTCAATTCCACGAATGTTTTCCTGGATATCTGATTGTTCGGCAATATCTCTAGCTGTTCTATAAAGAGAATCCCTGAGACCAGGATTGCTATCCATTTCTTGAAGCAGCTGGAACATGGCGTTTCTTCCTTGTGATCTAGCTGCAGCGAAATGGAGCATACTTTGTCCATGCTCATCCTGATAAACACCAAGACGATTTATTTCATTCAGGTTTATGTATAAATTAAATTATATGCCAATATGAAACTTCTAATGAAAAGGATATAGAGGGTTAAGACAAAGTTCAATAATTATGGAAAGAAATATGAAAATTCTGCAATTTCAACAGCTCCTGCTTATCATAAGCTTTAATAAAATAAAACTAGACAAATAGGGGAATGAGCTCGCTGTACCTAAATTTACTACAACTGGTATTCACTGCTGTTTGTTCTCAATCTAATCAGTTTCTGCATTAAATAATTTATGTACTATTATTACTATAATTTCATAATATTAATTATTAAAAAAAATGAGAAACTTGGCAACAAAATAGTAGTTTCGTTACAAGCCAACCTCCTCTTCTTTTTTTAAAAATAATATAGTTTAATTATTATGATCACTTGCAGTTATTTTTATGATAATTTTCAATTATTTTATTTTTTTAGAAATGAGCAAATAGGCAAGAAAGTGAAATGTTACGGGATTGTAGCTATAATTTTGAATTGCTATGTGTCACTGGTAAGGCATGTGTCCCGTTTATTAAAACTTAAATAAAAAGGTTAAATGCATTTTTTTAAAGCTAATATCTTACAGGGTGACTCAAAATAGTATTTTAAACAAATATATGCCACAAAAAAAATCTGTTTTTCTGAACGTCTTTTTGGATTTCAGAACCCATCTAGTCAACCTCTGGGGAGCAGATTCAGTAATTATGAAACACATTTTAATAGCTCAAAGCAATGGAACATTGGCTTCCCTGAACAAATACAAAAATGGATTTTTTTTTAATATATATTTTAGGCCAAAGGTCGCCAAATATACAGTTTTTATATCCTGTATTCTTTATTCGATGTTTTGGCTTCAGGAGCCATTTTCAAGATCCATGCACCGCGCCATAAAATTTTTAAAATCTATCATATTACAATGATAGATTTTAAAAATTGTATGGCGCGGTGCATGGATCTTGAAAATGGCTCCTGAAGCTGAAACGTCGAATGAAGAATACAGGATATAAAAACTGTGTATATTTGGTGACCTTTGGCCTAAAATATATATAAAAAACTTATAAGAAGATGGCACCAAACTTGAAGGATGTGACTAGAAAATTAAATACAAAAATGGACGTGGTGTTCTTTAGTTCCAGGGTACAGAATTATCGAAAAATATTAATTTTTATACAATTGCCTAAACTTATATAATTCAGCAGCTATTGAAAAAGGGAAAATAAATTTTTAATATTTTTGGAGCTAAATTCATATTTTTGCAACTTTAAGCAATTCTCAACCCATTTGATGGTAAAACCATGAAGTTCTGTTTCACAACTGGCCCAGATCCAACATACACGATTTAAGACTGGTGGTAGGTTTATGTTTTCATAATTCTTGCTCCAAGGGTGATTATACACCCACTTACATTACGATCAATTCAATTGTTAGACTCAATATAACAAGTTTTCGAGTCCTACAGTTCAGAATTCTGTGCTAAAAAAATAAAATATCATTTGCCTTACCCTATTAACTGGTTTAAAAGAATTTTCTTCTGGTTCGGGAGAACTTGTAATTTCGTCATCTTCGTCCACTCCTTCAACCACTTCTTCATCTTCATCCTTTCTTTTATTATTGTTATCTTCCGTTTCGTCTTCAATTTCTTCTGTTTGTGATTCAATTTCATCTGTTTCCATCTGATTCCCGTTCTCATCCTCCTTAGGATCGCGACTCTCGGGTGTGCCTTCTATACTTCTGATTCCTCTCTGAAAGTTTAATATTTATATAACAATGCCTTCTAAGATACAGATAAAGAATTTCATTATTTTAAAATATGTTAAATAATAAGACTTTTGAAATATGAAAACAAAATGTTTATTTAAAATATAAATATATATTTATTTTAACCGATTGCACAACCAATCTCATTTCAAAGACTACCTTACTTCAATTGTTTTTGAAATAAAAAATAATGGATATTATTACACTGTATAATATATACGTTCTAATCTGATTTTATTGTATAAGTAATATCATCCAAAATTATTTTACATCGAAAGATCAGAAAAAAAAGTTATTTTTTTTTAAAGATATTTTTACTTTAAGGTTTCATTTCAGAAGTATTTCTTTGTCACCATTTGTAATTAGACTTGTACCAAAACTAAATAAACAAATGACAATATTTAATAATTTTACAATATAGTACAATTATTTTGCTATAATATTGCTAATGTTGTTCAAAATTACAGAAATTTTGAGATATTATGGATAATTGTTTCTTAGCCTTCAAGCTTAGGATACATACAGATCTATTTAAGAAAATTACATAGAGGAAAATTATTATTCGCATGAAATATTTTTTGAAAATGTAATTAGCCACCTGTAAAATGTTTTAATTTTAATGGTCCATGATACAGACATCTTTTTATCAAATTATTAACATCCGTCTGAAACTTCATCAATAGCTTCATCTCATCGTAACCTACAACCATTTTATTTAAGAAAGCTCTCGGAATTGGGGCGTTTTCAATTTGGAGATCGGCAAAGTTTGTCTATTTAATTAGATACTAAAAACTCATAAATACCCATTTGCTTTCCATTTCAATTGTAAGATAATTTGAGCACAGAATCGAGAAAAAAGATTGGGTCATTTGGCCTATATAACCATTATATTTTGACATATTAGGGGTGTAGGTCACGCCAAACGGCTCAATATTTTTAAAGACTGCCTTTTTTCTCTATTCTGTGCTCAAATTATCTTATATTTGAAATGGAAAGCAAATGGGTATTTATGAGTTTTTAGTATCTAATTAAATAGACAAAGTTTGGCGATCTCCAGATTGAAAACGTCCCAATTCCAAGAATTTTTATATATAAAATAGTTGTAGGTTACGATGAGATGAAGCTATTTACAAAGTTTTAGGTAGATGTTAATAATTTGATAAAAAGGAGTCTGTAACACATAGGGGTCTGTATAAGGTAATGTGGAACCATCCAGATAGAGATTACCTTAAGTCTCTTGATCACTGCACAAAACTTTTTGGATTGGGATGTTTGTAGTTGTTGTGAATCCAAATTATGCTAAACGTATAATATGCTTGTAAGTGAGTTTGTAGAGGATGTTTGAAGTATTCTGTGGTATTATCTGAAATGGTTAGGGTATCCAAGTCCTTGTATAGCAAGACATCACCTAGCACCTATAGCACCTATCACCTAGCATAATATTTAGGAACATAAAAAAACAAAAAAAAAAAAACCTGTACCACTAACAACCCATGAAGAGTCTTGGGTTCAGTACAATGTGAGCTAGTACTGTTACAAGGCCAACGGTTGTGCAGGGAGGTGACATGCTCAACCGCCAGGTTTTCCCCTTAATTAATTATTAAATTAAGAGTACCCACTTTAAAGAGGTCTGGTTTGCACCAGGAGGGTCTACCGGCCCTGGGGTCGATCCTCGTCTGATGAAAAATTACTAGTCATCAGCCGGATTCGAACCTGGAACATTCAGCTCTGGAAGTCAGTGCTCACCAGCTGAGCTACCCCCCTGCCCTTAGGAATATAATTATTTAAAATTTTATATTTATATTTTTACATAAATTTTAAAAGTTAAATTAATATTTTAGAGATATATTTTGTAGAATGTTTTTAAAAATTATTTAAGTATCTTCAGTCTAGATGTGTTTTAATCACCTTTCTGTTCTTCACACCCGAGCATGTGGGTCATATAATGAGGACTACAAATTAAAAATTATGTCAGAAATATAAGATATAGACAGAAGTGCTTAAATAAGCCAAGAAAAAAAATTAATAGTTCGCATAAGATAATAGTAACATAAACATACACATAATAGTAAAATAACATATATATTATTATAGTACACATTCGTAATTGTTAAGCTACTATTTATAGTAGTTACTTATCATTTATTTATAACATTATTTTAGGTTGCAAAATATCACCATATAATGTTGCTTTATTTTATTTCACTACATTTTTATAATTCAAAAATTCACCTCATTTATTTTTAGTCCTAGTTAGCATTGTACTTCTTATTTGAATAGTTTTGATTTTGAAATGATTGACAGTGGATTCTAATTTCAGAAGAAGTTGATCAGGGGTGCGGTCAAAAAATCTTATATTATATTATATTTTATTACATTATCCAACGTTTTGACCTACATTGTAGTCTTCTTCAGGGCTATATAAGATACAAACAATAATTATTAGTTGTTTAATTATATATAAACATTGTATATTAATTATAGAAAGTTACAGTATACCTAGATTACTATTGACATTCAGTTCGATTTGGAAAGATAATGGATAATTAATCCATCATTTAATAATATAACAATATTACCTCATAATAATCCATTAACTTTCCAAATTGAACTGAACGTCAATGAAAATGAAAATGAAAATATTTTTTTTTATCCTGGGACTGTTGTCCCTTTAGGACAAATTATAGATACAGAATAAATGCCTGTGTGGCCATACATAAAATTAATTATTTACAATTCTCATTAAGATTAAAATATTGAAAAAAGAATAAAACAATAACACTAAAAACATACTGATATGTATAATACAAACATGAGAAAATAAAATAACATAAATAAAAAAAATCATTTCTGGGAGAACTTTAAAAAGTTCTCTTATCTAAATTTCATGACCAATCAGGTTTGGAAAGGAGTAGGTACTTAAAAAGGAGAGATTTAAATGAGAAAACTGATTATACCTGTCGGATATCGGGAGGCATGGTATTCCAGAAGGAGATGGCATGAATTATAAAGGATTTGTCAAACGCAGCTGTTCGATGAGGAGGTGGATAGAGGTCGGAGGTATGAGAACTATTGGGACGGGATTCAGTGGAATATTTAAATTGTAGACTGTGAAAAATATATGAAAAAAAGGCTGTCAATAGTCATCTACATATACTGTAACTTTCTATAATTAATATATATTGTTTATATATAATTAAATAACTAATAATTATTGTTTGTATCTTATATAGCTCTGAAGAAGACCTACAAGGTAGGTTTAAATGTTGGACAATGTAATAAAATATACTATTATATAATATAATTTTTTTTTCCACACCTCCGACTAACTTCTTCTGTAATTTATGTGTAGTATTTATCTTTTTCACTTGGTGTACTATTATGTTTATATTACTATTAACTTATATGTACTATTTATCTTTTTTCTTATTTATGTATGGCTTGTTTATGTACTTCTGTCAATATTGAGTCGAAACATCAACAACGAGGATAAAACAAACTTTGTCTAAAAATCCTAACTATTTATAATCATTTAAAATAGTAAACAAAAAATAAGATAACATAATAATACATAAAAGATAATACAGCATGTAGCTCAATGCAATAAGTCTCTTGGCCAGCGCCTTACCAGTCTTCAGGGCGGATTATATGGATTTGTGGCAGTAGATAGAGCTTGAGTAAATGGATTGGAATTTAGAGTCAGTCTGTCATGGAAAATTATTAAAGCGGTCTGTGGCAGTTGCTGCTATGAAAGGAATGTTAAGGTCAGTGTGTAATGTTCTGTTTGAAACATAAAAGGGTGCGTCTACAATTTTCCGAAGGACTTCTGACTGAAATGACTGGATGATTTTCATTTTTGATGTCTTTGCTGTTCCTCATAGTTGATTCCATATGTTTAAAGTGGTCTAATGAGGGCTTTGTAAATAGTTAATCTATAGGTCACAGATAATTTAGAACGTCTGTCAAGTAGCCTAGGAAGAAGTCCATATCGCTGATTAAGTTCTTGTCTTTTTTGTTTTATGTGGTATGTCCATGTTAGTCATTTGTCCAAGTGGAGACCCAAATATCGTACAGTTTTTGAAGGTGGTAGAGTGATATTATTAAAGAACACCGAATGACAAGAGACATGCCTAAGTGTAAAGGAAACAAATTGGCTCTTAGATTCGTTCATTTTTACCTCCACCTTTTAGCCCAACAAGCTATGTCGTCTAGGTGTTGTTGATGTACCTGAGAAGCCATAGCTGCATCCTTGTTAGATGTTAATATTGCTGAGTCATCAGCAAATGTAGCCAACAGTAAATTTAAAATAAAATAATATTTTTAAAAAATCAACACTCAAGTATGAGAAAACTAATAAATATTTACTTGTTTGAGATTGACAAATTATTAATTGTTTTTTTCTTCATAATTGAAGTCAAAAGATCTCAGGGTCCCATTTGCTTGGGAATCTGAATTGATAGAAGCAGTTTTCATCACTTTTTTCTTCTTAATCATGTTAATAAGAATACATAATAATAACTTAAAATAATAATATATTAAATTATTCTCACCTGAAGAGGTTCGGCCAAATCCTCTGATTTATTGAAAGCTAAAAGGAAGTTTGCCAAGTGTATTATCGGGTTTGGAGGTCTCAGTTGTGCCACTTCTGTGAGGCCTTTTATTAAGGGTTCTCCTAATGCTATTATCATATAACATGTTATCAAGTATAACCATTATTACCAACCTAATATCTACAGTAACAGGGAATAAATTGGTAAATTGAAAAATAGTTCTCATGATTTATGAAATGAAAAAATAATTTTATTCTGGGACTAAAGCCCCCTAAGAATAATAAAAACATGGTACAAAATATTGGTCTGTTAGTCTGGTTTGACAGAATACATTTGAATGTTAATTTCAATTTTTGTCACAATCATACCTGAATAATAACAGTAAACACAAGTACACCTTAACAGTAGTACATTTTATATGGTTTACATGTATACAAAGAAAAAGTAAATAAATAAATGAAATGAAACTTGTCAATTAATTGTGGGTGAGCAGTTGTAATTACAGAATCCAATAAGTATTAAATAGGTACAGAAGTTTGAAAATGAAGTAGGTAGTGGAATAAGAGTTGTTTAAAGGAATTTAAGGATGAGGATTGCCGTATGGTGATGGGTAAAGAATTCCAGAAGGAGGTAGCATCAATGACAAAGGATTTGCAGATGGATGTAGTTTTATGAGAAGGGAAATGTAAATCAATAGGTTGAGATCTGGTATTAAGAGAGTGGTTAGAGGAATGTAGAGTGAGGAGTTTTTGAGGAGGATTTTTGATCCTTAGGACCTGGAAAAGGAAAACACCAATGAGGAATTGTCGTCGGGAAGTAGAATAAAGCCACTTCAACTCGGTATACCAGTGGGAAACATGAGAATTTCATATTTATGAGTTTTATTTATAATTACTTAGCCTTCTGTTTACGTTGAAGAAGTAAATGCACTACTGTAATCATCTAGATCAGTAGGAAATTCAGATATGACTTTGGGTAGATGAGGGAGGGAGTTTTTTTTTTTTATAATGGTAATTACTCTAGGAGAAAGAAAAAAAACTATATCAAATGATAGGCCTGTTAAAAAAAAGTTATCTAATTATGATAACAATAGTGCTTTTAGGGATGATTTATACATATACATATAAATTTACTATTTATAGTAAATAATAGTTCACTCCATATTACTTCATACTAGTTTACAATGGAGCAATATTTAATTACTTAAATCAAATATTTTTTTAGTTATCGTTTCCTATTCAACAAAAAACCTGAGTCGCTTAAAAAAACACGTATCTTAACACGTTAGCTGCGGCTACAGTTCCAGGGTTCCAATATTCAACTCGATTTCGGCCGGGATTGTTTCGAATTTTGCCTATCTTATGAAGTCTCTAAAAAGGCAATTTTTAAAAATATTTTAGATGCAATCGTAAATAATCATTATATATGATATAAAGCTATCGGAGGCTGGGGACTGTAACCTTAGCTAACATATTAAATTTTCTACTTTTCTGCAAGAAATTGGGCAATTATTTATATGAACTTTTTTTAGATCTTGATGTTTACTGTGAACCTTTTAAATATTTTCCTCTACTTACAGGACACTTTGTATATATATATATATATATATATATTTATAATTTTTTTTTGTATAAACATTTGCCTCAGATCACTAACACAAATAAATTTGAACCAATGAAAACAAAATTATTTTTTTATTTTTGGGGCCAAAGTCCAACAGCCCCCCTTGTGGATCTGCTGGTGATCTACACTTGAAAAAGATTTATAGAGCTTTGAGCTATCAACTTCTTTATGGTGAACAGAAGCCTTGGAAATTAACCAACATATATGTTATGAGGACCATTATTCAACTTACTAAGTAATGTCCTGTAACCATAGATGTATTAATAACAAAATATTATCCAATATTCTCTTAGTAGTAATTTACTTAACATAGTATCAATAATATTTAACTGCAAATGCATAAAAGAAAGAAAAAAAAAAACATTAAGTAAAAAACGTGTAAAAATATACACTCGTATAATATAGCATTTGATCGCAAAATATCACATCTAACATTTTAAGTGAATTGAAGTTTGTTGAAAGAATCTCTAGGATTTTTTTTTCAATAGTATTAAGTTATGATAAGTGACTGCTTGTTGAAAGTAGAATATATTTTTAATAAACGTAAAGTATATATTTAAACATATGTATTCACACTTGTAGATTACAACTTTGCATTAATAGTAATAATAAATATACACATTTGATCATATAGTCCTTGTTTATTTTATTTAATATGTCAATGTTTCAGCCTCTTAGGCCATTTTCAAGACAAGAAAAACTATTTTAAACAATTAAAATCAATATAGATTGAATTTCCCCAATCAAACATAACTTAATTAGACAATACTGTTAGTACTGATCCAATATCAGTAGTATCGACTAATTATGTGATGTTTGACAAGGGGGATTCAGACCATATTGATTTTAATTGTTTGAAATAGATTTTCTTCCCTTGAAAATGGCCTAAGGGGCTGAAATGTTGTATAAAATAAAATGAAGTAGTACTATATGATCGAATGTGTGAATTTATTATTACTATAAAATATATATTAAAAAATATTTTAACATTGTAGAAGTTTTCATTATTTCAGTTACTATTTTTTATGAATGAGAGCCTTATTTATCAAAAAGTGAAAACAAATAAATAAATAAATTGCATGATATTTAACAAAAGAGAACCAATCCACATTGCACATGTCTTAACGAAATTCAAGTCCAAGTTAATGTACTTATAAAATTTTGAAGCTTTCAAATAAATATATTTATTTTTTTTTTTTTTTACAAATAAAATTTTATTCTACATTTATCCATCCCAAAACATTGTTGTTACGTCAATACATTGTTCAAAAATAATTTTGTCAGTATTAAAGGCCACATTTCATTTCTATTGTTCTTTTCTGTTAAAAAAATGAGTGAGTAATAATCTAATTCAAAACGTCTAATTTATTTTTGCATATTTTGTATATTTGTTCTCTTTTGCAAAATATCACACTGTTATTTCATAAATATTTTTAAACTTGAAGTTATCATATATTTTTAAGATCAAACAAGTTTGACGATTTAGTACCAATATTGCTGCAGTTTCTACTATTTCGATTTTACAAAACAATGATATGTATTAACAAATTATTCGTACGCAACAGTAAAATATAATATATTATTAGTTAGCCTAATAGCCACATAATAACATGTTTATAACAATGCTCAAACTAAATCTACTTTATCAAATAATTGAATTAATAATAATATAATTAATTACTTACAGGCAGCTAAGTACTGTCCTTCTTCAGCTTTGAATATTGGATAACCTTCCCTTAACAATTCTCCGCCTAAAAATAAATTAACCAACTTTTATATTATTTGTTTGCATAATATTTTTTAATTTGTTAAGAAAATATATAGAAACCATGCTTACCTATTACTATATTTATATTATATGAGAAGGGAGAGAATGAATTGTTTTTGTTTTTTCATATAAATTTGAAGATCTTATAAATAAAATGTACTTATTTGTTTGTTGAATATGTCAACTGTATGTGGGTGCTTCAGCAAAATGGAACTTTTATTTTACCATTTATTTTCTTTAAATAGATAAGAAGTGATATTGAAAAAAAAAAATTGTAGTTTATTTTAACTATTTACACTAGCAAAATGTAGTTCAAGATCAAAAGTCAGTTCATCATTTATCTGGATGTCTCACGTAAGCACTTACCAGCTTTGAAAACATATCCATTTCTCCAGAACAAATCTACACTTAGAAATAATGTTGGTTGGTTAGTTGTTGTATGTAAAACCTGTAGGTTATCAACGCCGTTAATTAAGATTATATATAATTATATCTTCTGGTTGTGAATAGGAATAAAATAAAATTAAAAAGACATAAAATGTAAGAGTTTAACTATTCAGATTAAAGCTCGTTTTTGGTTGTAGGCACCTTCATCATTTCCTAATAATATTTAGAAATCCAGAATTGTAACATTTCTGCCAAAGATGCTTAGTAATCATAGATTACATGCCAGAATGATGTATTTTGAATCAGGGACGAGACTGGAATTATTTAAAACAGAGATCAATAATATTAAGTTTTTGCTGTGCACAAGTAGCATGAATAAGCCGGCAGACTAACATCATTTGATTCAGGAAGTGGTCAAGAATTGTTTAAAACAGAAATTAATCGTCATCAAATAATTAAATTTTAAAGAAATGATTTTATATTAAATCTAATTGTTAATTATTATGCTCTGATGATGCCTGAATTGGGAAAACATTGTATGATTATTCGTCATATCAGTTATTTAGAGACTAGTTATTTCAAGGGGCTTTTGGTGTTCTTCCCTTCTCCCCTTTCCAAAATAAGAAAAAAAAAAAATTATTTTTTTCATTGGTCTATTTTTGTTTCTATGAGTGATCTTAAAGCTTATTTTTTCCTAAAAGCATTATTGCTTCTATAATTATTGTTTAAAAATGCTACTAAAATTGTCTTATGCTACTAAAAATAAAATCAACTTTGTATGTATATCAAAAGTAAAGCCTCTATACTACTAACCTATTTATCAATTATTGGATGTTAACTCCACATTTAATTATGAAAAAAACTCATTAACTCTAAATATCAACTATCAAAGTGTCACAAAAATATTGATAGAAAATAAAACAATAAAAAAAAAAAATCAATGAAGAGTAAAATAGGAAAAAAAAACAATAAAAAAATATATTAATCATCATCAATTTCTAAATATATTATATTTTTTTAATATTCTCTGGAAATTTCAACGAGAATTATAAATTTAAAATAAACAGTTTTGAAACTTCCATAACTTAAAAATGCAAATTGTATATTTCTAAATGCTCTATATTTTAACTTTAAAAAATATAATTTGAATTATCTAAAAATTTAAAAAAAATATATGATTAATAATTAAAATTTAAATGTAGTTTAATCATAATGAATAATGGAATTTATAAACTATTTACTAATTTACCTGATAATAATCAAACATGTGACTTAAAGAATTAATAATGTTTAAAATGAACTTCTAAATCACTGACTTTGGTGCAATTAGTGTTCTATATACTTGACTCCTAATAATTAATTAGTAAATATCACTTGAATAATATTGATAGAAAACTAAAACATAATTTTATAACATTAGTTGATTTCTCGGAACCCAAATTTAAGTCCAGTAATAATAGAAATAGAATATTCTAAATTCAAATATTATTAAAAATTAACAGATCTGAATTTTCAAATTTGTGTTCCGAAGATACAAGAAGTTTTGAGGATTCATCTAAAATGGAATCGAGGAGCATTCTTTCAAGAGTTAATATATCTACATATCATTACAAAAATGTTTTTTTTAAACAAATTATACATCTAAAAGTTATTTAGTTTTCTATAAAATTAAAAGTTTCTTTTGTCAATTAATTATTTTATAATAATTTTTGCGATATTTCTGATATATAAAAGGGTTTTTGTCATTTTGAAGGGATGACTGGAACTGGATAAGGATTGAGCTAAGGGATTAGGATGGTTGATTAGGTTCAGGTGAAAATTTGAGAATCAAGATGGAATAACGTCATGAACGTAAGGGATGTAAAGGTCATGATGTAAGGTTTTGTAAGTAACATAATAAGGAGACTATTATACGAAGGACTTTAGACTGGAAGGATTGGATGCATTTGATGTTCGAAAATTTAGTTGTCCCCCACAGTTCAAGACCATAGGTCCAGATGGGTTTGAGTATGGTCTTGTATATCAATAGTTTGTTTTGAATTGATAAGCTGGATTATTGTGTTTTTGTATGGATAAATATGGCTGAAATTCGCATAAAAATCACTTAAATATATAACACAATAATGGGTAACACAATAAATATTCAGGACGCACTCTGTTTTATATAAAAAAAATTTATTTATGGCAACATTTCAACCCAAACATGTGCGTCATCTTGAGGGCGTGGTTAGAGCACTGAGGGTGTTCAAGTACTACTTGTCAAATACTACTAGGAGTACTTGAACACCCTCAGTGCTCAAACCACGCCCTAAAGATGACCCACATGTTTTGGTTGAAACGTTGGCATAAATAATAAATTAAAAATTTTTTTATAAAAAAAAGAGTGCGTCCTGAATATTTATCACCCATGATATGTAGAACAGTCGACTAACTTCCTTCTACATTATAATAAGTATAAGATATAATGTAATATACCTTCTTCAAAAGTGTACTTAGTGAGTTTTTGCAATAAACTTTTGATGGAATACTCCTCAATTGTTTAAAATGTCATACGTCTCACCAAGAATTTCTTTTTACATGTTTTTGTGGGACAAATAAAATGCACTCAGCCACAAATTAATAAATATTTTACAGGTATCAACAATTTTTTTTTGAGAAATTTAAAGATTATTTTATAGATGATTATGCAGCAGTTTGAATTTATACAATAATAAAAATAATAAAATGGAGTGATATGATTATAACACACTATTGCATATGTGCTTCTTTTGCAGATACCACTTACATGACAACTAAATTATATAACTGACAATAGTACATTACTCTCTGTAGACATTCTAGTAAACACTTATTTATTTATTTTTAATATACATTAATTAAGTGAGTAAAAACTTATCCAAAAAATATTCAACATTCATCTACTATCTTTTTTTCAAAGTAAAAACTATATAAAAGAATGCTTAGATACTGAAAACTGGACATCACTGGCAAAAATAATTATAAAAATAGAATAATCTATTTTATAGTCTAACAGCCATGCATGCCTTCCCCTTCCCCTCTCCACTCTGACAAAAATCCAAGTTCCTTTCTTGAGCTATGAATACAATATCAGTACTAAACATGACTTCTCATCCATTCTAGGAGTAACAAAACTTCCTTATTTGTTCGAATAATGTACCCTTTTCACACAGTCTCAAACAGCTTGAATGACAGATGGTAAAATTGACAATTAATGCTAACATGATAAAAGCTCCGATCACTTTAGATTTTCTTTGCTACTCTTTTTCCTTAGGAAATTCTTAATAAGATTGGGGATCTGAGCTACCGTAACACGCATTGATGCTTTTTCCATTTCAATTATATCTGTAATAGCCAATACGTAAGACTTGAGAAGATCTATTTCCTTCATGTTCTGACAGGACCTGTTCCTCAACTTAAATATGCCAGGCTTGCTGTTCTCTTCGACCAGAAGGTTCCTAGAACTGCACAACTTCCTTAGTGAAGGAAGATCCTCTCCAATGTGCGGAAGGCTGGCGACCACATGAATCCTCAGGCTGTTACCCACAAAACCTGGGTCCGTAGAAAGTCGCCCTAACCTCGGGTCTTTAAGGCACTCCACTTTCTCTTCCAGGGACTGGACAATTTCATATGCTGTCTTATAAGCTGGTCCAATGAGACCTCTCTTATCTGCTGGTGTCACAGATAACAGCTGCAAATGTTCTCTTATATTT
This sequence comes from Nezara viridula, assembly GCA_928085145.1. NCBI lineage: Eukaryota > Metazoa > Arthropoda > Insecta > Hemiptera > Pentatomidae > Nezara > Nezara viridula. Next base: position 127,441,253 of record OV725082.1, read on the forward strand.
ATCCAAGCTGTGATGTCTCCATATGGACTTATGAAAACACCTCTACCATAAGGCCAATCTCCTTCTTCAACGCCATTTATAACCAGACCTTCCTCTTTCAGATCTTGAAATACTTCCTTATTCTCCAATATTTCGCCGAGGGAATAATATGAACCATGATTTTCACCAGCATCATCAACAAAAGCTGCTTCTTTGTTTTTTCTGTAGTAACCAGTTAGCACAGTTGACAGCGCTACTTCCACCTTCTCCAGTTCGGACAACTTTAAATTTTTGACAAACGCCACAGGAGCAAGATTTCGAACAACTTCTACAACACAAGACTTTACAATGATACCTCCTGGATCAAGATCTAAATTGAAGAAGTTTTGATCCTCTGCTCCAAAATAATTACCAAATTCATTATTGAATTGAGTCACCCCATTCACCTCTTTGATCAGTGGTTCTAACAGCTTCCCAAAAAGTATGAAGCTTTCTTTATCAGGTATCATGATGCCACTGAAGTTCGGATCAGTGAGTACTCTGTTCTTTCCCAAGGCGAGATCTTTACCCATCAGCCTGATGATGTCGAGGAGGGTGTTGTCCATCTTGGTGTAATAGAGGCGCAGTTCTTCAAAGAGATCGCGGCTGAGGATGCGGCCGAGAATGCTTCCAGGAGCTCTTGTGGTCAGCAGTTTGAAGCACCTCTCCATCTGTTCCAGCAAGGCCTCCTCGTCCACATCGTGTCGAGCGGAGATGGTGTCATTTTCAACTGCAAAACGGAGGGAGGCCATTATGTTCTTGCATTCGGGAGGATCCATGCAACAAATAGTGCTAATTCTGGTCCAATCTTTAACAAGCTGGCTTGCTGTGCTTAGTAGCAATAAAAATGTATTGCTGGTAGTGATATCAAATAAGCCGATGAAGTGATACATAATTTACATAATAATACATACAGTTTTGAGAATTTATCTTCATCCACAATGTTCATTGAAAACTTAAATTTCATTGTATAATGTTTATGAGAGTCAGTATCATATTGGGGAGTCTAAAATTTTCATTTAATTGTTTCTGAACACATTTAAATGAATCCAGTTGCTTAAATTACAAAAAGATTCCTTCATTATCTGTTCATATACAAGTTAAACTTTTGATTAAACCATAATTCTTCACATTTTGAAATTCATTCTACTATTCAAGAAATCTGTGTTAATTTTCTCATAAATGTAGAAAGATTTGGATATGCTGTCCTCAATATGCTCAAAAGCCTACAGACCCTACATTTTTTTTCATTATTCTATTATTCATTGCATACAGCTTAATTATTTAATTATTTGATCCTAAAGAAAAAATTGTGAATTTCACTCATCTTTCTATACACTAAAGGCAATGCAATTCACTTATCAGTCCATAAATCCAGTTTAGCTAGTGTACTATTTTTTGGTCATTTTAAAGTTATCTATAGAGAATGACCTGTGTTATCTCAAGTGTACATTTGTGAGATCTTTGGTATTTTAGTTATAATGATGCTTGGATTGGCGAAAAATTCACTGCTCAGCTATTTACTGCTATTTCAAAGATAAAAGGCTTTGTTTTGGAATCTTTCAACTATAACCTTATGTAGACAATCAAACAACTATATAGTGTGTTATCTAACATCATCATCATTTCATATTCCTTTCTTCTGAAATAGCATTGTGCTGAGCCAGGAACAGCTTAAAGGGTCTCGACTAGGAGCTCTGATCTTGGACTTATTCCCCTCTTATACTATACTCCTTTTAACGCTAGCTGAAAAATTCTCCAATATAGTTTCCTAAAAATGAGGAGTCTTCCTCATGGTATCCTTGGAGATTCACTGGTGATCCTTCACTTGTGTTTTAGGATAGTCTTAGCTGGTTTAACTTCAAGGTTAGATTATTCCAGATTCGATCTTGTCAAACCTTTCATTTTATTCTGGGATGGAAATGTATGTCTATTGATTGGGTATTCCTCTTGTTTTTCAAGGTAAAAGTTGACAAATTGGAAGAATAAGAAATTCCAATTCTTATCAATCAATCAAGATCAAATTAACACATGAGATGATATATTAATATTATCTGAAAGATAAAAGGAAGATGCACATGCAATAAATAAAATATATTCAGAAAATAATAATAAAGAGTATTTTGTAAAGCATGCAAAGGAGTATGTATGTTTAAGTGTAACCTAGTGATTTGAAAAAACAGTTTTAAAATGCAACAACAATAACATGTACATTTTTTAAATAATCATATCCACCTTTATCTGAATATCTGTTGAAGTTGAGGCCACTGGTGTCGATTGGAACAGGCCTGTCTTGGTACTCTGCCAATAGCATCTCACGGGTCAAGTCTTCTTTGTTCTTCAGGTAATATTCAGCTGTTTTCCCTGACTGAAAGATTGGAATTTTACACAATGTTCACGATAGTTGAATAACTTTATTTAATTGGCTGATGATACCTTATCCAGGATGGCCTTGTCCGCTCCGAGGGTGATGAGAAGTGAGTAGAAGTGGCCATTGTCTGGAAGAGTTGCAGCATAGTGAAGAGGCGTTCTTCCTCCGCTGTCTTGAGCATGCATCGTCTCCGGGAACCTTCCCGCTAGGTAGCGCAGGACCTAAAGTCGAAGGCCACTTCAGAAACTTGTTATAGAAACCACCTTGAGAAAATATGGTGGAAGAAGGTGGAAATATCCCCGATAGTCGGGGTGGAGAAGAAGGCGGAAGAATCACTAATAGAAGGAGTCGTAGAAGAAGGTGGTCTTCTTAGCTTGGATTTAGAGTTTTGAAAATATTTATCCATAATTATTAAATATGATCCATCCATAATGCTGCCCCACCAAAACCTGTGTTACCGAAAGGCAAGGAAGATTGAATAAATAAACAGTTTAATATAACAATACTTGCTTGTTTAATATATACATATTGGGCTCTATGTCCCATATAACCTCGTTATTTTGAAAAGATTTTTCCTCGATATTGTGATCAAATTATCTTACGATCCAAGTATAAAGCAAATGGATATTTACGAGTTTTTAGCACCTAATTAAATAGACAAACTTTGGTCCCCTCAAGATTGAAAACGCCTCAATTCAAAGAGTTTTCGTAAATAAAATAGTTGTAGATTACGATGATATGAAATTATTTACGAAGTTTCAGACAAATGTTAATAATTCGATAAAAAGGGTTCTGTACCATGGATTATAGGTATTATGCTGCTATGCGATATTTTTCAAATCCTTACTAAGATATTTTAATCGCAAAAACTTTTCGATCATTCGACTTTAGCCGAATTTACCCGAGTGTTTCACATCGGAAATCTGACGGCTCAATCTAATTCACTCTCCACAAAAAAGTACCAAATGCGCCTAAAGAAGTTTTCAGCTCAATAAAGATACAGAAATAAATAATTCTTTCAAGTAATTATTTTTTGGAGTGTTTTTGAAACGGTGAAATAATTGTTTTAGCAGGAAGATGAAGAAGTAAGCCTAGGTATTTTTAATTTGTTACCTGTTATTAATACTTCTACAAAGGAATCACAGCATTTAATGAAAAGTATTTAATTCATACTTAAATTAAACAGAAAAGTGTATTTTTTCATTATAAAATGGAGTACTCACACTGGTCCTGCCAAAGAGAATCGCGACGTGAAGTGGAGTCGGCTTGAGACTTGTGCTGTTGTCTTTGGCAACCGCGTACTTGCGGCGATCCAAAGAGGTACGAACTCCCCGAAGATCTCCTTCTCTCGAAGATTTGTGCACTCGTTCAATCTTAGCCTGATCAACATATCGATTATCGTATTAAAACACATATTAGACAATAGTTTATTATTTCCAAATAGTCATATATAAAATATGTGTGGCGTGTGTCATACAATTTTCCTATCAGAATCGAAGGGTGATACAATATAAAAATTGTCTGCTGATATTGGTCAAATTGCATGTATAATTATGTAGAGAATTAAATTATTCTCCTATAATGCATCAGTGTATGTATAGTTTTCAAGCTATCGAAAAAACAAAACAAAGTAGATAGAATTTAGTTTTCCCTCTTTTCTTATCTAGAAGTTAGAATAGTCTGAAATGTATACCTCAGCTTCTTTAGAATATGAATGAGAGAGAAAAGTCTTCGTTTACACTGTATTGATATTTCAGTTCTGTATTTATTTATTTATTTTTGTAAAATGGTGGTGTTTTATGAGATGTTTGGGAAACCTCCATCAAAACTCATTAATAATTCTGAGAATATTCCCGGTGAAATTTAAAACCTCTATGAGAAGGACCATTAAAAACATTCGTTTGAAGAAAAAAAGATACATTTATACAATTATTTAATAAATCCTGATTCTGAAATCAAACTATGGGGAAGACTCCATCTATTCTACCCCCTTGCAAGAAAGAAATTATGTCATCACAGTGGATAATGTAAACGTTTCTACAGACAATTTCTTTTTTAATTGTCAACAAAGTTCATTTTATTATCATTTTAATTTTTTTTTCTCAGTAAAATTGTAACGGGCGCCAAATCATTATTCCTGCTTAAGACATCTCATAAGTCTTAATCCGCTCCTATGTAGATTCCACGTTTTATACTTCTGAATGATTTTCAAGTCAATTCATTTGATAATAAAATTTTATTTAAACACTCCATTCGGTTTTAAATATATTTCCAAATGAATAAATAATATTGTATAATCAATTCTCAATGTCACTAACCCGTTGAATATCCAATTTCGTTTATCTTCATGCGATCCATTCAGCCTATGCGATTTAATAATGGACTTTCCTTATCTCACGCTAGGATTGATTGCATATATATATTTATATTTTCTCTTTAAACTTTTATTATAACTACCATATATTTACTTACATATATATGTATATATATATATGTTGGCTGAGCACTGACTTCCAGAGCCCAAGGCCCCAGGTTCGAATCCAGCTGATGACTAGTAAGTTTTCATCAGCCGTGGGTAGACCTTGGGGTCGTGAGATCTTCCTGAGGAGAACCCAGCCTCTATAAAGTGGGTACTCTTAATTAAATAATTAATTAGGGAGGAACCAGGCGGTAGAGCGTGATATTGGCCCGTCACCTCCCTGCACACACAACCGTTGGCCTTGTAACAGTACTTCCTCACATAGTACTGAACTCAAGACCCTTCATGGGTTGTTAGTAGTACAGGTTATACATATAGTTAAGTAAATAAAAGGAGGTTTATTTGTATTGAAATCCTGAAGAGTCTCAATAATTCATTAAAATCTTAAATTAAGGGTGTAATTATGATGACAAAGCCAATTCTGATATACGGCTGCGAAACCTGGACTTTAGCCAGAACCTCAAAAAGAATTGTTGAAAGATTTCAGAGGAAAATCCTCAGAGTAATCGAAGCTAACTGGGATCAAAATCACAGGCGGATCTACGGGAGGAGGGGGGGAGAGCTTTCGGGCTGAAGCCCCCCTCCCAAAATGGTAAAACGTAACCATGTTATATATTAACATGGTATAAAAAATATTAAAAACTATCTCTTAAAGTATTCTTGTTCGTGTAATTATATTTAATAGGACTTCAAGAACCACTTAAACAGCATTTCATATAGGTAATTAATTTCTTTATTTTTTTTCAAATTAATTATCTTTATATGTATATGGAAAAAAAAATCTTTCGGGCTGAAGCCCTCTCCAAAATTAAATCCTGAATCCGCTAGTGATCAGAATATTATCGTATTGAACAGAGCTGCTTACGGAAAACTGGTCAATCAATACCTCGTGATATGGAAGCAAAGAGGTTTAGATGGGCATATAGCACGGAACAAAGCGTAGGTAATCATCTATCAGGAAGCCTAACATCTGGGCAGTTAGTTGGGGTTGTAGTCACAATCAAAAATAAAAAGAACAATTTATTAAGTTTCAGCCCTTCATTAGGGACGAGAATATACAAGATAACAATAAATTAATTAAAACTTTTTTTAAATGGCAAGATATGAAAATATATGTAAGTAGTGTACAACTTATAAAGTAGTAGTAGTTCAACTTATTACAATATTTTAGAAATAACAGAGTTTCACAGTTCTTCTTGGCTAAAGTGTGGGGGAGGAAGGGCTTTCGGGCTAAAGCTCCTCTTCTCAAAATGGTAAAATATGTAACCATGTTTTATAGAAAAAAATGTATCTCTAAAAGTATTATTGTCCGTCTAATTACAGTTAATAGTACTTAAAGAACATTTCATATTGGTAGTTAGTTTCTATCTGTCTTCCGAAGTAATTATCCTAATATATATATATACAAAAAAAAAACTTTCTGGCTGAAGCCCCCAAAAACTTAAATCCTGAATTTGTAGTGTGTGGAGGGAGGAAGGGGGTAATTATAAACAAAATTTCCAAAAAAAGTTCATCTGATGCATGGGTCGATTCCGAAAGGAAAAGGAGTTAAGAGCAATTTTGTGTGGTCACTTTTTTTTATTGATAAGCATTTGCTAGAAAAACTGTTCAAAATAATAAATTTCTAAGCACTCCATCGTAAAGCAGAGATATTAAAAAAAAAAAAACAATGATTAAGTTTACTAATGTCAATGATAAAAGGGACTTTTAGGATACTGAATAGAAATATGCTGCTCGTGTATGAGTACTCTAACTGCAGCAGTACAGAGGCCGTATTAGACCTCCTGAAAGTACCTTTTATCATTGACTAATAAATTTAATTATAGTTTTCTCAGAAAAATGTTTTCTACTTCACGATGGAGTACTTAAAATTTTATTATCTTGAAGAGTTTTTGATCAGTTTTTTTTTTTTTAATGAACAAAAAACCTGGCCACAAAAAATTGGTCTTAACTCATTTTCTTTTCGGAATCGGCCCTTGCATCAAATGAACTTCTTTGTTGGACATTTTGTCTAGAATACCATTTCCCCCCACCAAAGTTTGGCCATTAAGATCTGAGGGAACCTGTAATTTCATGCCTTGCCATTCAATATAATTGTTTTCATATCTTATTATTTTTTTTCCTAATGTATTTTCTTCTCTTTACTCAGCCCTGATGAAGGATGAATGAAACTATGATAAATAGGCCGTATTGTTGGCAAATATATGTATATATATATATCACAGGCGGATCTACGGGGGGAGGCTTTCGGGCTGAAGCCATCCCCCAAAATGGTAAAATATAACAATGTTTCACAGAAAAAAATATTAAAAACTATCTCTTAAATTATTCTTGTTCCTGTAATTACATTTAATAGGACCTCAGGAATCACTTAAACACCATTTCATATAGGTAGTTAATTTCTTTCTTTTTTTTTTCAAATTAATTATTGTTACATGTATGTAATAAAAAAATCTTTCAGTCTAAAGCCCCCCCCCAAAAAAAAAAATTAAACCCTGGATCCGCTAGTGATATATATATATATTATTATTATTATTTTCTATGAACCATATTATATACAATAAATTATTTCTCCACCATTATTAAGAAAATAATTTTATTAAACAATTTATTATTTTTTATCATAAAAATAGCCTTATATATATATTCTGAAAGATCGAACGGAGATATTTTATTATTGTTGTTATAAAAATTAAAGAATTGTATGAAATAATATCAAGACATTTTTGGACACCAAAATGTGGGATTTTTGTCAGTAATTTATCAAATATATCTATAATTATGTACTTATTAATAATTAAATAAATATAACTCACTATAAAAGGTTCGAAAAGCTGTCCGCAAGCGTCACTCGCGGCGGGAAAGGTTAAACTAGTCGTATTGTCCTTGCTCTATCGACCCCCCTCGATATAATATATTAACCTCTTTGGCCCGCCGACTTCTCCAATGAGAACGTCTTCTCCAGAGGGCTCTTCTATTATTGTCAACATTATCAGTATCGATTCGTTCACTATCGATTTCTACTTGAACGTTTCCTGAATAAAAGAAGTCTGTTCTATAATTATCGGAATTTTTATTATTTATTCATTTATTTTCCCTTCCTTGGACGTCGTTTCGATTGCTTGACTAGCGACTATTGTTTTATTTATTTAATTATTAAATTAGAGCAAATTCTCTCCCCCCCAAAAAAAAGTCTTTAAAATTTCTATTTGGTACATAATCACTTATATTATAATTCAATCGAAGAGAAGTTTGTTGGAGAGTTCAGTCAAACAAAGAAAAAATAAAAAAAATATGTCGACGTTTCTGCCCAAGATTCATGCATTCATCAGGACTAAGAAAAGACAAGATAACATAAATATGAGAAACTAGTAGACGGTAAAAGTAATAATATATAAGTAAAGGCACTAGCGGATCCAGCATTTAATTTTGGGATGGCTTCAGCCTGAAAGCTTTTTTTTTAATATATATAACGATAATTGATTTGAAAAAAAAAGAGAAACAAATTAACTAACTATATGAAATGGAGTTTAAAAGTGATTCTTGAAGTCCCTTTAAATGTAATTGCAAGAAAAATAATACCTTAAACTGGTTTTAAGTGAAACTCCTTGCTGAACACACCTCCCTGAAGAAGACCTGCAAAATCGGGTCGAAACGTTGTCTTTCAATAAAATAGTTTTGCAAATAATACTTTAAGAGATAGTTTTTAATATTATTTTCAATAAAACATGTTAAATGTTATTAAACATGTTGAAACCCACTTGGATCTATGGACAAGAACTATAGGGGCGGCAAAATTTTCTAACGTCAAATGCATCCAATCTTTTCATACCAAAGTCCATCAAACAATAGTTGATGCTCCATTCTATGTAACCAACAAAACCCTACACCATGACCTTAATATCCCATTTGCCCTAGACCTTATTCCAGAAAAATTATCCAAATTTAACCAGAACCTAAGGTATCATCCAAATCTCCTTACACAATCCCTATCCAGCACCACCCATCCCGATAATCCTCCAAGGAGCTTAAAATGGCAGTGGAAGTTTTTAAATATTGGAGTTGTGGAAATGACCAAATTCTTCACTCAAGAATTGAATGTATGTGGCTAAAGCGCTCTTGATCAGTCTCCACTGGTTTTAGTACCAGTGACGCAGTTGAGAGAGTAGCGAAGAGATCTCCCAGAGTCCTGCTTTTCGAGCGAGGAAGAAGCAAGGCTGGAAACAAGTGGGTTTGGATGGGACTGAACTTTATCATGAAAGGTTAGACATCTCGCTCGTATGATTTCATTTGTGAGAAAATGTGGAGCATTAAGGATTTTAGGTTGTAAAGATTAGATACGATAGAAATTTGATGGTTTGGCGGAGTCCCAAATTTCAATTCTATATGGCCTCCTTTTTAATGAACCATTCTAATCGACTGAGGAAAGGAATTAATGTTATTAATTTAATTAACTTATGAAAATTAGTTCCTTCCTCTTATAGTATATAGCATTAACTTGAATTGTATAGATGTTTGTTCAATGACCAATATATTACATGAATTATTCGTTTGGGCCAACTGGTTTCATTCAATTTTTAATGCTTCCTCCATTTTTTTTTTTAGTTGAAAAATGTTGGATAAAAGAATATACCACAAATTATTGTAGTAAAAATTTCTAGCATATTTGAATATTAAAGCTGTTCTATGGTATAACATTTTTTTTACTGCATATTTTGTGTTTTTTCATCGCATATAGTGCGGGGTTTTAGTTGCAAACAAATCCAGACTCTGATTACTAGACAGGAGACTAGAAGTACTTACCATGTACTGGGGTACGTTGTTGATGAAGAGCTGTACGTCGGGGTTGTCGCTGGTCAGATCAAGAAGTGCTTCTCCCTCTCCAGCAAGTACCATCTCTGCCATGGCCTCCATGTCTCCAGCAGCTACCACTCTTTCGGCCTCTGATCTTCTGGTACCTGAGGGAGGCTGAACTTAGCAACTGAGTTAATAACAGAACCCAATAAATATCTACAACACCCATTGTTGAGTTATTTAAATTAAAAAAAATATAAGTTTTATTTCTTCTCAACAACTATGCCTATAGATAATTTTTTTAAAAGAAAACAAACACTTGTTGAGATAATTCATAAAATGAATACCAATAACAATATATATAAATAAGAATGTTCTTGCAAAAAATATAGAGGCCTTATCAAACTACTAAAAAACTCAATAATATAAATTTGAAATCACACCTCTTCTTTAAGCAACCATATAATAGACAGTAAATGAACTCATGCAATTAGCTTTGATAATGTCAAAATATTGAACAGTCAAAAAATATAAATAAAAGGAAATTTATGAAGGAAGTTAGTCGACTGTTCTACATATCATGGGTGATAAATATTCAGGACGCAGTCTTTTTTAAAAATTTTTTTATTTTTGCCAACATTTCAACCCAAACATGTGGGTCATCTTCAGGGCGTGGTTTGAGCACTGAGGTTGTTCATGTACTCACTTTATATATACATATATATATATATATATATATATATATATATATATATATATATATATATAACCATAATTACTTTGGAAAAAAAGAAAGAAACTAGCTATATATATGAAATGGTGTTTAAGCGATTCTTGAAGTCCTATTAAATGTAATTACATGAACAATAATACTTTAAGAGATAATTTTTAAAATATTTTTTCCTTAAAACATGGTTATATTTTACCGTTTTGGGGGGTAGGAAGGGCTTCAGAAAGCCCCCTCTCCCCCGTAGATCCGTCTGTGGTTATATATCATTGAATTGTTGTGTTGTTTAATATGTTTTTGAAGGTTTTGAACGGGATTAACTACGTTTATTTTTTTACAAGAATATTCTAATTGATATGTATATTGTTATTGGTATCCATTTTATGAATTTTTTATTTTATTTTACTATAATGTTTTGAAATATTATTATATTTGTAAGCTATTGCATAGTTATTACTTAAAAAAACTTTCCTACTTTCTTAAAAAAAAATTGACCTACAGGAAAGATTTCAGAGAACTAAAAATTAATCGAGAAAGGTCAAGAATCAAGAACTAATAAAAAAAAATAATATTGGCACTCTAATTCAGACTTTTACTTTCTAAAATCTATGGGACACTGTTGAGAGATAAGAAAAGTTTTGTCAATACAGTTATACAGTTCTTCCAATTTTTCCAACTAAAACAATGACCTTCCGCTCATCATTCGAAGTATTATCTATGCCAACATCGTCCACATTTATCTTCCCCTTAATCTCGCTGACTTCTCCAATTCTATCTTGTAATTACATGAAGACATCTATAGAATACACTTACTACAAAACTCGAAGTGCTGAGAATACCAAAGCCATTATGATAACCATTTCCTGGAGACCACAAATTTCTCCTCATCAACCATCAAACAATTTAATAGTACTTGTTATATTCTACCAATTAAAATCCACCAATTTGGATTATATATAATAGTATATACAATCATCTTAATCATAATTACACAAATTATATAATTACAATTATATAACAGGGATTAGTTGGTTCGACAAGAATCTTATCTGAATCTTATATAAAGGATATAAATCTAAAAAGATGAACAATCATACATTATATTAAATAAAATGTTGATACAAATAAAAATTGTGCAAAGATTTCTTTTGACCGAGATCCCACTCAACTGACAGGTTTTCCTCCTTAATTAATTATACATGTATAAATACATAATTATAAACTTAAGCTATATGATAACAAAAAGTAAACATTTATGTATGCCATTATACTAAGTAAATGTAGCTTATATACAAATGTTGCTTAATTTTATTAAAAGTAATTTCATTGATGATAAAAATATAAATTATTTTATCAAATATTAGCCTGAAAAAATAATTTTCCCAGGGCTTCGCATTTGTATGATTGACAAAATAAATACCTAAATAATAGATGCAGAACATTCTCACGTCACAGATTAAATCATACTTATATACCATGAAGTTTCCAATCTTGATATGAGAAGAGCTATCTAAATTTTATATTATTCATTTTACCAATTAAATGGATGGAGTACTCCTAAATATTTTTTCAAGATTTGGGTTTATTACATTAATTTAGCTGTATGTCGAAGTCTGAAATAGGCTTAAATTTGCACAATGTTGATTGTTAAGATATTTATTATTATTTGAGAAACTGTAGGATTTGGTTTAGGATTTTTCAACATGATTATTAATAATAACTTTAAATGTTTCCACTTTTTTAAATCTCATCTTGATTTAAGATGAACTAATTAATAATGGATAAGGCTAAAACAGATAAGATATTTATTACTATTTAATTGTAATATATCTAATATTGGGTCAGATAATAAAAAATAAATCCTAAATTACACTCAGAACTCACAGAAACTAGTGAAGACATGCACAATATGGTTGTACAATGAAAATCTCTACGGTCCGCTGATGAAGTCTGTCTGTTAAAAAGAATCGAAAGGAAAGTGATTTCTATTTATGGCCTTGATGACTTCTGAAATGAGAAATCTTCCTTGACATTTTCTATAATTCAATAGAATCAGAATCAGTTCAGGGTCAATTTCTCTGCTATTACGATATCTAATATTTATGAAAAGATGTATAATTTATAACTCACAAGTTCAAATTCTTCAGCAGATCAATGAAGTAAGTCATCCACAATTAGTAACCTTACATCTTCCTATGATAAGGTCAATATTAATAAAAAAAGTTCTTTTCATTACTCTCTGGTTAACTAAGCTTCCTTGTATGACCACAGTTAGCAAAGATCTCAGAAATTTTAATCATCTCAATTTTTGGAAATGACCAAAAATCCTCCATAAATAATTTTAAAAAAATTAAAAGCAAAATTTAAAATTCATGGCTTTTAAGATAAAAATATTTTTGAGGGTCCAAAATTTTTACTGTTTAGCTTTCCCCTCTGCATTTTTCTTGATCCATTGGCATATGATTTATTTGCATTGTACAGATTTATTGCATTCCAATGCAGTATTAAAAACAATTATTAATTACATAAAATGACAAAAATCTCACCAAAAAGAATATTAGTGGAAAAATCATAAGACTAATAAAAATAACAGTATAATTTATCAGTGAATGAAGGTCTTAAAAATTAAATGAATTATAAAAGTAAAGAAGTATGAAGAGTGTTTATAATATATTAGAAATTATATTATCCTTATATAATATACATTTATTCACAGTGAATAATTTGATATAAATATCATGGGCTTATCGCAATAAGTCATTAAGTAACATTTCGTAAAAATAAATGATTAGGTATTTAGATGAATTTTCTTTCTGTGAGTAAAGAATATTATGCACTTAGTCTAACTATATTTGATAGAAAAAAGAGTTGGTGCCATTTTGATAGACTTAAATTGTTTTTAAATAGATAAGTATAGTAAAAATTCATGAAAATATACTTAAAAGTTTAGCTTCTTCAAAAATGTACTCAATGAGCTTTTACAATAGACCAATGATATGCAATGTCTGTCTAAAACATAATTGAATGACTAAGACATTATTAGTTGAATTAATTAAAGTTTAGATTTCAGGGCATAGAGTGTTAAAAAACTTCATGTATGTTTTTCATGTATGTTTTATTGTATATTTTATAATCAGCAATAAAAACTCATAAAATGAGCCAGTAACCTAATTACATCTAGTATATATGATATTATTATTACATATATATTTATTATAAGAAATATTACTGAAGTTATGTGAAAAAATCAAACATCTGTTATGATCTCTTGTACTGATATATCAAAAATATTAAGCCAGTGAAATGTGATGAAAATGTTTTCTACCAGTCCTCACAAAGAGTTAATTCCGTGTGCACTTTTAAATAAAGCTATTTCAGCATAAATTTTATAATGTTCATAGTATATTTATCCTCAATTAAAAATAATGCAGTACATAATATTAATATTTAGTTACAAAATGAAATTCTTTTTTCTAAGAGTGTTTCCTAGAATATATTAATTATAATATTAAGTAAATTATTTAATTTGTTTAACAATTTTTATAACAACTAAAAGCAATATAGAAACATATTAAAAGAAAATAATGATTCATTTATATCATAATATTACAATTTATAATTGATGAACAAGAAAATCAGCTGATCTAACTCCAAATTAAAAACAAAATGAAGAATATTAATTTCTAAAAGTTCGAATCATTTTCTCAAAATTATAATTAATATATGTCATACATAATTTTTATTATAAATTTAAAAACATTAATATTATTCAGTAAATTCCCATTTATTTTTAGATTTAAGTTGCATGATTGCTGTGAAACCACATAAAAAAAACAAATCATGCTTAAAGAATCAGGAAAAACACTTAAAATATTTCATGAATTATTGAAGGAAGTTAGTCGACTATTCTACACATCATGGGTGATAAATATTCAGGGCGCAGTCATTATAAATTTTTTTATTAATACCGGCGTTTCAAACCAAACATGTGGGTCATCATCAGGGCATGGTTGAAAAAAAAACTTCAGCACTTCTTCAAGTCAACTTCAGCAGTGAAACTTCGGCACTAATAAAAACGTTATAATGACTGCGTCCTGAATATTTATCATCCATGTTAAAATATTTCACAACAAATATGAAATTAAATCTACAAATTTAAAATTATAAGTGATAATGTACTCGTAAAATACAATAAAAAAATTACAGGCCTTGAAAAGAATCGGTCACTTTTTTTGCTTAAAAAACATTTTCTTTTAATTTGTGGTTGAGTTCTGTGTTAAATAGATTATCAGCCAGTAACATATTATTTCTTGCCTACTTATAAAAAAATATATATATTTTATTTGCAACATTGTGAATTATCAACCTGTGGATAATTGAGAACTGATTTATACATTTACAAAGTAACTATATTCATAGTGAAATAAAAACTCATCATTTGTATTGTATGCTAGATTAAAGAGACTTACTGCAAAGTTGTAGTAATTTTGGAAAAAGGAAAAACCCTTTGAATGAAAGAGTCTGTATTGACAAATAATAAATAAAACATATAATTACCTTATAATATTCTGAGCTGCAGAGTTTTGTTAATTTTTTAATTATATCATTTATACTAAGCCAGGATACAGAAAAAGAAAATATTAAATAATTTATAAAAAGGTTTTATTTTAATATATTTATTGTGGTGTTATACAACCAAAATTCATTAATATAATTTTTTTTTTCTCATGCAAATGAGGTAAAATTAAAAGAATTAAGGTAAATTTTGTTTTAACCAATCCAACTTGGACATCATTCAAATCTATATTTATTATAGATATATCTATATAGCACATGTGCATAGTGTGTAAAGTGTTAAAATCATACTTGTGGAATTGAAAGTATGATATTTCCACAGGTACAAGCGTTTCGAGATTCAACCCATAATTCAAAAAGAAATGTTCATCTCTGTAATTGCCGCATAACTTAGTCCATTAGACGCAAAGAAAGAGAAAATTAATTTTCTAGTGATATTCATATAATTGCACTTAATACAGTTTTCACAGATATATAAATTAAAAAACTTCCATTGTAATGTCTGTATTCATAGTAACATTATTGAACCAATTTTTTGGAGCGACACATTTTCAGGATTCCAATCCATCACAAATTTCTTGGTTATCAAAGTCAAATGTATGATCGCTCATTATATTATGTAGGGTCAGAGGTGTTATATTTTTTTATATGCAGTTTTATTTTGGTCTTCAGTTTTTAATATGTTTCCCCTATGTATTTCATTTTTCAATTGCTGTAGTTTATTCAGTTAATTTCATTCAGTTAATCAAATTATACCTATTATTTGTAATGTAAACCCAGGCTATGTTTCTAATTTAAGTAGTATTGATTATAATTTTTATATTTTTATCGTAGATTGGAACCGTTAAGTCAGAGCAGAACTTTGAAACACTGGTTTAATAATGTTCTTATGAATAAAGACAATATAGTGGAAGTATTTTTTACACAATATTTCCGTAGTATATTTAGTAATATTTCTAAATAGTTTGAAACTAAATGATATATCAATATTTACACAATTACAATTACTAATGATCAGTGATCAATAAGTAAATAATGAATTTTTCAATATCACATATTACGCTTTTCAAAAGCATAATTACTTTTATTGAATTTAAAGTACAATTATTAATTTGCCATATTAAGTTAAAAAATAAAATGTGAAAGAAAAGTATGCACTAAATCATTAATTCCAAGAATAGTTCTATTGATCAGGTTTTCAACCGATCTAATGAAAAATAATGATTATGATGAATTTACAAATTTAAAACTTATAGGTGATTGAATAACTTTCGTTTATTTAGAATCTAAGGTAAATAAATATAAAATTTACTGATCCATAATGAGAGCAATTAGTCTCAATAAAACATGTAGATGATTAAAAGCGATTAGTGATTCACTCTTTATTTATTTATTATTTTTACAGTATATTTGCATTGCAATGCATCAAGCAAATGTGTTATCATTTTTATCAAGCAAAAGTATTCAATGTTCTTGATAAAAGTTAATTGTTCTTTATATTGGGTTCTTTATATCATTGCCTTTTTAATCTTTGTTCAGGCTGACCGGTAACAGGAAGGAGGAAAGACAGTACAAGAGGAATTAGGATGATTAAGAGTTGAAAAGTGAGTTGTGGCACTAGCGGATCCAGGATTACATTTTGGGGGGGGGGCTTCAGCCCGAAACCTTTTTTTTCATAAAAATAACGATAATTACTTTGGAAAAACAGAAAGAAACTAACTACCTATATGAAATGGTGTTTAAGTTATTCCCTATTAGTACTTTTAAATGTAATTACACGAACAATAATACTTTAAGAGGTATTTTTAAAATTTTTTTCCCCATAAAACATGGTTATATTTTTCCATTTTGGGGGGGCTTCAGCCCGAAAGCCCCCTCCCCCCCCCCCGTAGATCCGCCCGTGAGTTGTGGTATTGTGATATCTGTCATAAATGAAAGATTTTACTGTAGGTATGTTTATGTAATTGTGTATTGTTTAATTTTAAATAATCCAAGCATTTACAATTTTTTAAAGAATTTAGGATTGTGCGATTTATAATTTTTTTATGTGGAGTACCAAAGTTCCACTCTGTATGTCCATATAGGTCTTAGTATTGTGGTGTATATTAATTGATTGTTTTGTTAAGTTCGTTGAGAGTTGATCTGTTGATTGTGGAACTGTAATCCAAGCGATGTGACAGATAATAGTACCATCTGTTCAGCTGTTTTTTTAATTTGGTTTGTATGTTCCTGGTCACTAGCGGATCCAGGATTTAATTTTGGGGGGGGCTTCATCCCGAAAGCTTATTTTTTCATAAAAATAACAATAATTACTTTGGTAAATAAGAAAGAAACTAACTACCTATATGAACTGGTGTTTAAGTGATTCCTAAAGCCCTTTTAAATGTAATTACACGAATAATTATACTTTAAGAGATAATTGTTTAATATTTTTTTCATGGTTATGTTTTACCATTTTGGGGGGGCTTCAGCCCGAAAGCCTCCCCCGTAGATCCGCCTGTGTTCCTGGTGAATTTTCTGTCCATGTTTAATCTGAGATTTTTTCAAGGAAATGGGTTGTCTTTTATTACAACAGGGCAAGAATCTTTCTGCAGAGAAAAATAGGTACGGCTTGATTTGCTGGCATTTATTTTAATTTTCCATTTTTGGAAAAGCTTTTCAAGAATACAGAGGTGGTTTCGAAGGGCAATAGATGCGATAGTTGGATTTTCGTGGGAAGAAAGAATTGCAGCATTGACAGTTAAGCTATAAATATATGTGTTAATGTTATTCATAGGCTTTGTTGGTGAGTTAATTTGACTTGAAGCATCTTAATAGACAATTAGAGCCATGATTAATGCAATATTATTAATCAATCTCAATCCATTACTGTAAGAAATAATTCATTTACTATTCACAATGATTCATTTATTGTGTATTTTTTCCCTTGAGAAAACACTAACGGTTAACAACAATTCATTGTGATTCAGTATCATGTAAAATTTTAGATAAAGAAGAAAATAATATAAGATGATAAAAGATAAATTTATAATTTTCCAACCATAAATAAACAGTTCGGAAATGTCCAGTCTCATCCTGGAAAACCACTCCATGATCCCAATTAGAGTAAACAGGGTAGGGTCATCACACCCCTATACCCGGTCAGAGCGAATTGCCTCTAGTAGGCTAATGGGCCCCACACATACCCAGGGAGTTTCCTTAAAACGAACACAATGGGTGCCCTTACCTGACTAAGAATCAACGCTATATTGATATTAATCTGTACCTGAAATTGTGGATTTCGAAGTTGTTTCTGAAGATTCATTGTTTTCTTCATGACCTCCATCATCCTCAGCGTTGTCATTGGACAATGTTTCTGTTCTTACATCTTGTTGTTCATTTTCCTCTTCTGTTTCATTCAATGAATCATCTTGAAATTCCTCTTCTTTTGTTGCTGACTCAATGTTTTCTTCTACATTTTTATTTTCTTTGTCTGTCTCTTCTGAGGAGATTATCTGTTCTTCCTCATCAGGTTTATCCTCTTCTGGTGTACTGTGACTTATTTGTTCTTCACTATTTTCCAAATTTGTTTCAGAATTTACAATGCTCAGTTTTTTCTCCAAGTTTTCAATTATATCATCAGCATCTCTAGTTAATGCACTGTTTGGTTTGGAGGATGATAAGTTTTCTTCTTGCTGGACAAAATCATCATCTCTTCCTTGTAAAGAACTCTGACTCCTTCCTAACCACATTAATTTCTGGACTCGGGCTTTCAAACTTTGACGACCACTTTGTTTTCCAGAAGTTCTAGTTTCATTTCCTTTGTTGTTGTACACATCATCAATTTTATTTGCTGGCTCATCAGTGCTACTAACGTTTTGAATTATATTATCACTAGTTTGTTCATTATAATTTGAATTAACTTCATTTTCATTTTCATCATCTTGGTGTAGATCAAGTTTTTCATTTTCATGAAGATCATCTTTTTCATTTTCCTCATTTTGGTGAAGATCAGATGTTTCGGTTTCATCATCTTGATGAAGATCAAGTTTTTCAGTTTCATCATCTTGATGAATATTAGGCTTTTCATTTTCAATTATATGTTCAACATCAATATTTAGTACATCAGGCTGTTTACCTTTGTCAATTGAGTTCTCCTCTGGTTGACCATCATCTTGGCTTTGTTGGATTTCTTCAGATTGTACATTGTTAGAGATCTCAGGTTCTTCCCCTTCATCAGCCTGTTTTCCTTCTTCTTCATCAGGACCGACCCGAATTCCGCCGAGGAACACAGGGTTGGAAAGAGTGATGGTCTGTCCAAACTTATCCCCTGGATCATCTTCCATATCTGTAAAAGAGCAACTCCGCTATCACTTCCATCTCAGAACAATAAAGTTCAGAGCGGAATTGGAAGAAACAGAGGTTGGACAGCCTGTTGCGGCATCAAAACTTCTGGTTGAACCTTTCTTTCAATTTATATTATTTCCTCCGATTCCGCCACTCACACAAAAACAGTGAGACACACACTAGGAGTGGTTTGGCTAGTTGGAAGAACGAAGACAAGAGCTAGAAGGTAAACTATTCTGCGGATAAACTGTACATGAATGAAAACAACCTAATTCATGCTGTCTAGTGTCTACTATGTGAACTGTGCTCTTCTATCAGGAAACAATTACATTAACTATACTGTGCATAAAAAACACTCACAGTTCAACAAACAAGAACTTAATTTAACTTGCCTATGTTTTCACCGTTCTGTGGACTTGCAGAATCTTCGACAGATTGAGCGTTTTCGGATCCCATTCCTTCATCTTCAGAAACCTCTGGTCTTGATTCTTCTACAACTTCATCTCTAGATATTTCTTCTGTTTCATTTGCTGTGTCTGTGATGTCATCTGCTGTGGAATCCAATGTGATAGTTTCAGTTGACATCTGTTGAAAAAAAGAAAAACATAATGAACCTGCCATTTTATGAACATGATTAATATTTAAAATAGAATTATGATTTACCTGTGACTTAAGCTGAGGTACTCCGGAGTGAAGTAGCTTCCAGTCCCAGCTTGGAGGAAAGATGTGAGCGGTGCGGGGGGCCTCTGGAATCACCGAGAGCAGCTTAGGCCCTTCCAGCTCTGAGGGCTTACTTCTATAATGAGACGGTGTGTTGCCTTTCTAGAAATGAAAAAATTAAGACTTGAATCAGAGCTCACAACACAGGCTGATCCACGGGAGGAGGACTTCAGCCCGAAAGTCCATGGTAAAGTATAAAAAGAGAAAGAAAATGGAAAAATTATAATAATCTTTTCGGAAAAAATTATCTCTAAAAGTATTATTGTTCGTCTAATTAAATTTAATAGTACTTAAAGAATCACTTAAACACCATTTCATATAGGTAGTTAGTTTCTTTCTTTCTTCCAAAGTAATTATCCTGATATATACATACAAAAACAATTCGGGCTGAAGCCCCGTCCTCCCAAAATTAAAACCTGGATTCGTTAGTGGCCCACAATGATATTTTTTTGCACATTAAATATTAAGCAAGTGAAAATTAAGAGGAAGAATCAATCAATTTTAAGGGTAGATGAAACAAACTAATTTTGTGTTAAAGAAGTGTTTCAATTTGTTGTACTTCGTATAGAGTACAGAAATGTTTATTGTAAAAGTATTTTTGTATTTATGATAATTGAGGTATTGTTAACAATAGATCAAATAGTAGGAGAAATTGAACAGGGGGTGCAGTCAAAGACGAAAATACAGACAAATAAAAAGCTTTATTTTTTTATCTGCTGATGTTATTGCCTATGTTTTAGACTTTCATCAGGGTTAAGTAAAAAACCAGATAACAAAAAAAAAAATAATAATAGTATAATGTAAGAAGATTAAAATGTTGATACCAAGATTAAGGAAGCATTGAAAAAAAAAATAGAACTCTTCTATGTTTTGTTTCCTGTGACTAATTATTAATTTTTTTTTTAGCATGTACATGTGCTCTTATATCTTATATCTTGACTATCGTTACTTGATCTTTATATTTGGCATACCATACTATTGTATATAGAACAAGTATCTTTTTTGTTATTTTTATTATCTTAAATATCTTCCTATTTATCTTTAATTGTATATAGTAATTATGTTTAAATATTCTCTTTTTCTTGTACATAGTATTAATTCTGTAAATATTTGTTTCTGTAAATAGATCTCTTAACCTTCTTTGCTGCTTTATAAAAATATCCAACCTAACCCCTTCTCACCTGACCTAGCATGGTAGGATTAATGTTTAATCATGGCCAAATAATGGTTAAGTAACTTATATTTTCTATATTTATATTGTTAGAAACGAAAGGCTAGTAAAGCCAGATGCCCAACAACTAAAAATTTCGATAGAAAATTATATTTATTAAAACTTATTTTATTATCTTTTTATTTATCCTTATGTTTGGTCATGATGTATAATAAAACAATATGAAAATTTAGATTATTAAAACGATGATGATAAACCAAATATCATCCCATATCCAGATAAGTATTGAACATTCATATTTGATTTATCATTTACCTTTTCATAATCTTATTCATTATTCTGTTTAAATGTTCTCATATTATTGTTACAATATTTTCTTACTGGTGTTACCTCATTTTTTACTCAGCCATGATGAAGGCCTAATACTTGGTCGAAATATTGGCACACAAAAAAATAAAACTTTTTATCTGTGTCTACTTTCATCTTTGAGTGTACAACAGAATGTACTACGAGGATTAAATTTAGTTTAAATATATATTATACATTCATTTAATTTAAGTATTTAAGTATTATTTCAAAATGGTTACTGATTAAACATTTCATTCACTCTTATCTCAGACATTTATGAAGATAAATGAAAAATATAAAGAGTTTTGGAATAATTATATCCAAACATAATAATAAAAACAATAATTTTCTGCATTTTTCAATAAATTTTCCTGGTTAACTCCGCCAATCTCTACCTAAACCTAAATGGTCTACGATTAGGTTATCCTTTGCATACCTTATCTGGAAGATGGTCAGTGGCTCCAGCCTCCACCAAGGCCTGGTACATCTCAGGATTCCTCAGACCAGCTGCGTAGTGGAGTGGCGTCCTCCCGAAGCTGTCCTGAGCGTTGGCTGCCTCTGGAGCTCGCTTTAATATCTCCTCTACTGCTTCCTTATGGCCTATACCAGCTGCCTATAAATACACAAAACGTATCACTCGGTTTAAATCAAATAATAAAACAAAACATATCAAATAATTGCAGACCAGAGATAGCAAATCTCACATCAACAATCACAAGATAAATAGAGATAGTATCCCTCCAAAATAGATCAACATATAACCTGTTTTTAAGTCCTGATAAGGTCTGAAATTGAACAGAAAGTAGTAATTATTTTAATGAAGTTCAAAATTCTGAAGAATTCTGGAATCTTCCAATAACACTGCTATAAACTCAAAAACTGAGTTAGCTACATTTGCTGATGACTCAATTATACTAATATCCAACAAAGGTGCAGTTAAGGTCTATCAGGTACTCCAAGAACACCGAGATGACATAGCTTGTTGGGCTAAATAATGGAGGGTAAAAATGAACTTGTCAAAGAGTCATTTTGTTTCATTTACAGTTCAACATGACTCTTGTCTTCTGGTATTTATTGATAGTACAATATTTGGATCCCTGCTTGGATAAACGGTGATATGTAAGTACCAAATAAAACCAAAAAGAAAATAACTTAAGATATGGACATCATTCTAGGCTACTCTACAGGCTTTTTAACTATCAATGATTAATAAATTAACTATTAACAAATTCCTTTTTAAACCACTTTGGACATATGGTATCGAATTAGGGGGAACAGCAAAGACATCAAATATAAAAAGAATTCAGTTGTTCCAATCAAACATTTTTTATCTTTTATGTTTCTAATCTTAAGTTACACACTGATCTTGAAATTCCTTTTATCACAACAACTGCCACTACAGACTGTTTTAATAATTTTCATCACAGACTAACTCTACATTCAAATCCACACACTCAAGCTCTATCTACTGCCACAAATCCATGTGATAAACCCAAAAGACTACTGAGAAGTCCTACGTAATTGAGTTACTTGCTGCGTTATATTATACTTTTGTGTTATTGTTCATTTTTTTTAATATAGTTGCAGTTTACTTTTATATTTTACTAGTTTTGAAATTCAGTCTTTGCTTGTTTTTTTTCTTTTGGTTTTGTTCTGTCCCCCTTAATATCAGATATATTCCTTGATATCATATTTGCTTAATAAACAAGTGGATAGCATTATCCTATCAGAAATATGTGTATCTTATAAATAAACAAATACAAAATATAATAGTAATTTAAAACAATAATATTATTTTATTTTTTAAGAAATAAGTAAGAACACTGCATCTCCTTGTCTTATATTACTGATATCCTATTGAGATAGCTTATGAAGGTTCTGGCCCCAAAAGGGGAATTCAGCATATTTTATTATAATCTATCTGGCTTTCTCATTATCACTAATTCTTTTGTGACCAGTAACCCAATCTAGCTGTATATTCTTAAACAAGAAAAAGTCTCCTATCAGGATTGGCCTTACTATTAGAAGAAAAAAGTGAAACTGGATCAATATTTGAAAAAGCAATGTGGTGCAGCAGTATATTATAATTGTTTCATTATCAGAAGATTTCGTTACCAGACCAGAGGATTATCTTCAGTTCAGGGCTCTGAATTTAAACAAATTAAGAGCCGTTAGTCGTCTTAGAGTAGCAAGTAAAGATTTTACGAAAATATACTTAAAAGATGCTACTTTGACTATTAAATCCAATGAGGTGTGTGGTGCATGCAACTGCCTTGTGACTGAACCGGTAACTCATTTTCTGATCCAGTGTATCAAGTTCAACGAGCCGAGAAATAAGTACTTGAAGGCATTTATCACTGAATCCAGAGAAGATGCTAGTGTGGAGGAGATACTGAAAATAGACACTACGAAAAAAATAAACCAACTGTATTATTTCATACAGGGCTGTTCATTGAACTGTTAAGTGGTATAGTTAATCATATAACATATATTAATTCTTATTTATATTGTCATTTGTCTTATACCTCTCGAATATTTAAAAAAAAAATAAATAAAATAAAAAAAATGTTTTACTAATTGTTATGTATATATATATATATATATATATATATATATATATATATATATATATATATATATCGTTTAGTAATCTGTTATTATATTAGTCATACTTAATGCTGTGGACATTGTTAATGTTATGTTTGAATGCAGTACTAGACTCAAGATCTAACATTGTTAAATATACCATTATATTTATTTGTACAGGAATTTCCTTAGACAAATAAAATAAACTATCTATCTATCTATCATTATCAGAAGATTGAAATTACAGTGTCATAAAGTTATCGAATGCTTGAAAAACATAGAGTGAGGGAAGAGGACTGGGAATAAGCCAGAGAGGGTAACAAAGATTTGTTTAAAAAGTTTGTACAGAATTATATTCCTGTTATTCCATTCAGGACTACAGTAAGTAAATAATTGTTCTAAATAAAAATTAAAATCCAGATGCTTGATAAAATACAAACCTTGTGTAGTGGATTGAGCCCATTCACATCCTTACTAAGAAGTATATCTACTGGTATCGGGTCCTCTGATCTTTTCTTCAGGGTTTCAACATCGTTTTCAATGGCTGCTTTGTGTACATCTCGTATTGAGCCCTACAAAAAAATATAAATGTTAAAAAAAAAATATTATTTATAAAGTACTGACTCTAACATCTATTAAGATGAAATACAACGTCAATGACTGATTGACCATCTAACTGTATAATCTGTATAATAATTTAACCAGAATGTAAATCACGATAATACTTATAAAGGATCAGTATTATTCAATGAATAATCTCTCTAATAAACTAGAAACATCAAGAAATACACTAGTTATTTATAATATTTTTGTAACATTAAATCAATATTGAGATTAAAAATACCACAATATCCTTACAAATATATTTCATCAATAAAAATCTTATTAACAAGAAAAAATATTTTTATTTTTACTATGTACATTATTATGTGTTATCTTACTACTGTTTTTTTTTTTTTTTTTGTCTTGTTTTGTTATTACTATTCTTTTTTTTTCATTATGCTATTATTTCTTCTCCTTGATATCATATTTGCTGAATACCGAGGTAGATAGCAAATTTATTGCAAGCCAAGAATATGTACATTATAATAAATAAAAATAAATTTGCTTTAATTAGCCTTTTTCAATTAAACTAAATTTTATAAATTATTAAAAAATATCTTTAAAAACTACTATCATAAAATTATTGTTATCAACAAGTAAGTTAATACCCAACCACATTACATACTAGTAGATATTGTTTGACAGTTGTTTATAATTTAGATTATTGTAAAATAGTTAATAATAATCAAAACATTATATCTCTCAATTATATAAACAAGTTTTTAGTGATGACCATGTTTTTTTAAATTTTTTAGCTAATTTGGAAGTATTTTAATTATCATGGGTATAATCGACCATAAATGGTATCACTTTTTAGGCCATGCACTAGAAAAGCTATACTTTTCTTCATAATTTTTTCTACTGACTTTTCAGAAGGTTGGTCTAATACATCTTTTCTAAAAAATATAAATCAATGTAATACTAAAAAAGAATGTATTATCCGAGTTAGCACTAGCGGATCCAGGATTTAATTGTGGGGGGGGGTCTTCAGCCCAAAAGATTTTTTTTCATATACATATGATGATAATTAATTTAAAAAAAAAAGAAATTGATTACCTATATGAAATGGTGTTTAAGTGGTTCTTGAAGTCCTATTAAATGTAATTACACTAACAAGAATACTTTAAGAGATAGTTTTTAATATTTTTTTCTGTAAAACATGGTTATATTTTACCATTTTGGGGGGGGGGAGGGGAGCTTCAGCCCGAAAGCCTCCCCCTCCCCATAGATCCGCCTGTGTGCATTAGGGATCTCAGAATTATTTCCTTACATTTTGGTTAATTATTTTTCAATAATCAACCATTGTAATCATCCAAAAAATAAAAAAATAAATTAACCCATACTCAAAATTTGAGGTTTTACGTTTCACTATACCAGAATTCGAAAATCAAATACAAAACAATTTTTCCATCCGCCGACCGCTGTCCTTTTATTTTTGTTTTAATTTTTTTTTGTCCTCGCCTTTTAGGATTTCCGAGAGTTTTCCCGGGCCAGGGGATAACGGCAAGGGCGGGGGATTAATGACAGAGTTAAAATCCTCCCAGCACCAGGACGCGAACTTGTACTTATTTCATCAAAACATTTCTTTGATAAGGTTCCTGGGCTACGGCGGTGCTGTGCACACGTGTTAGCTTGCTCGGCCACTCCGCCCTTGCCGTATTCCGTCATTTTTTCTTTTTTTGGACTCCCCTTCCTCGCCTTTTAGGCTGTACAGGGCTTTCCCGGGCCAGGAGGTTGGGGCGCGGGATTAATGCAGAGTTAAAAGCCCCCCTCAACGCCTCCCCCGACACCGAGAGGAGAACTTGTAATTGTTTTTATCAATTTGTCTTCTATCCAGTTGCCGGGCAACGGTGGTGCTGTGCACATGCGTTAGCCCGCACTGCCACTCCGCTATCCCAGCAGTACGTCGTTTTTTTCTTGTTTTTTTTTGTTCTTCCCTTCAGTTTTTTTTTTCAGTCCAGAAAGGGAGGGGGAGGGGGAGAATTATGCCAAGTTAAAATTTCCACCGGGTACCGGGATTTGGACTCTATGGTAATATTTTTCCATTTAAATTCAGTTATCAAGTTGCCGGAAAACGTGCGGTGCTGTGCACACACATTAATCCACTCGGCCACCCCGCCGCCCAAAAGGATATAGTAGAACCAGATTTGAACTGGAAACCTTCACAGTATCAGTATAGTATAGAGAGCTTCAGCAATACGTCGTACGCAGCTTTTCTCAGAGAATTTAAAAGATTATTTAATATGTATGTTTATTTACAACTTTATTTACGGAATTATTGACAAAAAGCCATTATGGTAAATGAGTGTCCAGTTATTTATAGAATCTACATCGCCTTGTTATAATTATTTCATGAAAGACTAGATTATAAACAATTTAATAAAAAATAAAATTACATTAAGATATGATATCGATTATGAATATATCGAACATATTTTAAAAATGATTACTTTCTTTCATCTACGACAGGTCCAATTTAAGCGAATGTGTTTTCTTTTAGATAGAGTAAACAGAAAACACTTGGAAATGGCAAGTTGTTTCGACAGGCGTTCATCTCGATATCAAGTATCGACAGGATGATTGGCGAGTATAGTTTACTGATCATCAGGAAAATATGAATGGGAATCGATATTTCATAAAAGGTTCTGAGTGTTTAGAAATTATAAAGGGTTTGGGGGTGTTTTTAATTTGTCAATGAGTTGTCTTAATAGAAATATCGATAGATGCTTACCCTGAGAGGACGATCGATGTACCAATATCGAAGGAAGTCGGAGAGGCAAGGCCTGCCGGATAGGCCTAGAGATGACGCCATGGCGGTAGCTCAGCCCGATCTGACATTATGTATTGGGGTTGACCTTTCAACCGTCAAGTTGTGCCTCTGTCCAGTAATGGCCTATTTTATCTAATTCTGGGTCATACTCAGTCGTGCTTTTATGACGGAAATAAAGTCAATAATATTGGTTAAAATAACAAAAAGTATTTATTTTAACGGAAAAAACAATAATGGTTTTTTTTTGTTTTTTTATATGTATTTTTTTTTGGAGGGGAGGGGGGAGGTTCTTCCCTTCCTCACCTTTAAGGCTATACGGGGTTTTCCCGGGCCAGGGAGTGTGGGCGGGGATTTAAAAGATTACTCGAGCACCGGGACGGGAACTCGTGACTATTTTAAATCCATTGTCTGATATATCAGGTTGCCGGGCAACGGCAGTGCTATGCACACACGTTAGCCCGTTTGGCCACCCCGCCCAACATTTTTTTTTTTTTTTTATATATATATGTATGATCTCACATCATTAACTATATTAAAATGTGTACCAGAGACCAGAACGTGATCGATCTGCGTTGCAGTTACATTTGGTGAAATCCATGTTTGCTTGTGTTTTTCTTTGTGAGTAAATACTGTACTTATAGCTACTAGTGATCTAGATGCAGCAAAACTAATCATTCGTTCACCATTGTTATTTGTTTTCACATGCAAGCTATGTTTGCCAATAATAGGAGCAAATACTGGTTCTTTACCAACTTCAGCGTTAAAATCACCTAAAACTATTTTCATATCAAAGGATGGGGAAGCAGCTATAGTCCGTTCTAAATCTTCCTAGAAAATGACCTTTTCTTCCTCATCCTTTTCTTCTGTTGAGGCATGGAACGCATGGATATTTATTAAGGCATGGAGGCATGGATATTTATCAGAGTGATATTAAACTTTTCCCCCATAATCCTTAACTTGCACAACTGTTTGTTTATTGGTTGGAAATCAAGAACTGCTTTTCTCATTCTCCTTGATACTATGAAAGCTGTACCGAACTCGTGTTTATTCTGGTCCCCAGTATAGAAAATATCAAAATCGTTTCCACTTTGCTTTCCAAAACCGGTTCAACCTGTTTCCTGAACAGCAATTATATCTAAATTGAATTGTTGCAGTTGTTTTTTCAGTCCGGTCCATGCTCCAGGTCTATGGAGTGATCTTACGTTCCATATTCCAGGTCTACAGAATGATCTTACGTTACATGTTCCAGGTCTATAGATTGATCTTAAGTTCCATGTTCCAGGTCTATAGAGTGATCTTATGTTCCATGTTCCAGGTCTATAGAATGATCTTACGTTCCATGTTCCAGGTCTATAGAGTGATCTTATGTTCCATGTTCCAGGTCTATAGAGTGATCTTATGTTCCATGTTCCAGGTCTATAGAGTGATCTTATGTTCCATGTTCCAGGTCTATAGAATGATCTTACGGGCCACGTTCTAGGTCTATAGAGTGATCTTACGTTCCATGTTCCAGGTCTATAGAGTGATCTTACGTTCCATGTTCCAGGTCTATAGAGTGATCTTACGTCGTTTACTTAAATCCGTCCGAAATCCAAGGCTAAACTGTTGAGAATAAGTAACCTGTACTTTTTTAGTAACCTGTACGTGGGTAGTTATCCCCCTTTAACCCTCCTACTTTATCTGGGCTTGGAACCGGCAATGAAGTCTAGTTAACTAACTCCACAGGCGCAGTTTGGGAAGAAGACACCTATAAATCCGTCTAAGCATTATGTAGTGGGACAATATACGTTTCAATTCGTGTCCGGTTTTAAGTACCTCGGCTCCATCGTTATCCACCGGGTGAACAAGGAAGATCGAAGCGAAGGTGGAAGGACTGCGTGGCTGAGGACTTGATGATGGTGGGGTTATCCAGCAGACATGCTGCTAACCGAAATAATTGGGAAAGGGCAGTTGAGAGAGACAAGGGCAGCTTCAGGCACCTGTCGAGTCGATAAATAAATAATAAATAAATAAACGGTGTGTGCTTTAGACCACACGATAAAAGTGAAAACATCAAGGCGAGATTAATAATATGAAATATAATATATTATTTTCCTGTTTCTCTTTTTGCCTCTCTACCACAGCCTCTTGTTAAAATATAATTTTGAACAATAGCTCATTAAAACAGAGTAAAATGCTAACAAATTCCCTCGCTTACAGTATAGAGCTCCAAATTTAAGTTTTTCAACGCTCCGAGGCATCTGAAAAGAAGATGGCCTCGAGATCTCCTTTTGTAAATACTTTTTAGAGTGCTACCAGTGGGTAGTTTCTCAACAAGTGATTTCATGTTATTATATTCTTTTGTTCACATTCACTGAATGTATTTTTATTTGTGATACAGTTGTAAATATTATCAATAAAAAAAGAAAAAGTTTTTCAGATATTTTAATCCAAGTGTTCAACAAAACTCATCATTTGGTTTTCAACACTACTTTTTCTCTTTTCAGCTCTCTAAAATGGCCTCTTGTTAAGATACAATTTTGAATAATAGTCCATTACAAAGAGGAAGAAAAGCTAAAAAATTTCCTCCGTTTCAGTATGGAGGTCCAATTTTTAATTTCTGAGAAATTTTAAATTTCACCACTACTTTTTTCATTTTCGCCTACTTAACACGGCCTAGCGTTAAGATACAATTTTGAATAATAGCTCATTAAAAAGAGGATGAAATGCTGAACATTTCTCTCACTTACAGTATAGACGTCCAAATTTAAGTATTTGAGATATTTTAATCCACGTGTACAAAAAAACTCGTTTGGTTTTCGATACTACTTTTTTTTTCCTTTTCAGCTCTTTAACATAACCTCTTATGAAGTTAAGATGTTGAATATTAGCTCAATACAGAGAGAAGGAAAATACAGAGACAATCCCCTCGGTTACAGCATGCAGGTCCGATTCTTAGTTTCTGAGATATTTTAATCCATATCTCCAATAAAACTCGTTATCATTTGCTTTTCTACAATATTTTCTTCTTTTTTCCCTCTCTAAAACGGAGTTGCGTTAAGATAAAAATTTGAATGATAGGCCATTACAAAAGGGAATGGAATGATGCACATATCCCTCGCTGACAACATTCAGATCTTTTAGTTTTTCAGATATTTTAATCCATATGCAAAAGTATATCAATTAGTACACTCCAGCTGATTTACCCGAGCGTTACACATCGGAGATCTGACGACTCAATCTAATTCACTCATCATAAGAAAAGTTCAAAACGCGGCTAAAGAAGTTTTCACTTCAATAAGTGTAACAGACTCTTTGTGACGAGATGATCCGATTTGATCCATGCCATTTTGATATCAACTTGTTGCAAAAACAAGCGCCATATTGTAGGCCGGATAGCCATTTAGTAAATGCAACGTTTGTTAGGAACGTGTGATGAGGATTGGTTTAGTTGTTCGCATTATCTCAGTTTACAACCGGAAGGCACGGCATCAATCGAACTTGTTCTCTGTTATCGATTATATAATCGGCCAACAATTGAAACTAAGTAATTATACAGGCTGTTTCAGGGTTAAGTGGCAAAATTGAAAATATGAATTAAGGACCTCGAAAGAAGAAAAAAAATTCCAATGAAGATATGTCTGCAAACGCTTTGTTTAGGAGATATTCACACCTAATGATTTTCATTGTTATGAATTATTTACGTTATATTAAGTAAATAAAATTTATTTATTTGTTCCAACTACTTTATTAATTAAATTTAAACATTATAAATTCATATTAAATGTCGTTCAAAGTGATTTCCTTGAGCATTAAGACAGGCTCGGCATCTTTCTTCAACAGCAGCAGTGGCAGAACGGCACTGGATATGTGTTATAGTTTCACAAGATTCAATTATCCTTTTCGTAAGGAATTGAAGTCATTGACCGGACTTGCATAGACTTTTTGTTTGTCACCCCAAACAAAAAAATCAATTGATGTCAGTTCTGAAGAGCGTGCAGGCCAAGCCACCGGTTCTGCCCGGCCAATCAATTGATTGGGATAATTAATATTTAGTCATTTTCGTGGACCTCTTCCGTAATGTGTAGGACAACCATCTAATTGAAGCCATATGCCCCTTCTCAGCTGTAGTGGAATATATTAAACTAAATTATGGTAATCATTATTATGAAATTTCAGAAATGTGTCCGCAGTTGTCAATAGAGGGCATTGTTCTTCAATCTAGAAAAAACTGGAACTCAACAATGAAGCTTATTGAATGAAAGAAAACGTGTTTATTAAACTTTTTAAAAAATTTCACAAAGTAAAAAATATATATACAAGCAACAACACATAGACAATGGAAAATTCCGTCTGTCGTGGTCTGTGTGTAATTAATAATAAATATTCATCACATTTATAACTAAAATAAATGAGCAATAATATATCTACAGTATTATTATGTTTTTATACATCCATTCAATGAAGCTTATTATTTACATTTGAATTCCCACCTGTCCATCACTTGCGTTCACCCTAATGGTTAACAACATAAAAGTAATGTAAATTAGGAATTAATAATAAGAAAGAAACTATTTCAAAAAAATAAAATATTTTTTTTATTAAAAAACTGTAATGATTATTAAAATAACTGTAGTTATATGTTTATTTATATAATATTGTTTCTTCCTTCTACTCATCCATCACACCGAAAATAATTGCATTTAGGCCATTAGAAATGTTCTAAATTTAATTATGTTTGATGCTTTTATAAACTTATTTTATAACAGTTTATTAAAAGGTCAGATATAAAAACTTTTTAAATAGTCTAGGTGCATGTCTATTTCATGGTTTCGTGCCTGCCAAGTTCTGAAAAAGTGTCTTGTCTCGAGGAACGAGATATGTTTCAAATCTGACACCAGAGCAACAATCTTGTAAAGAACTGACGTGAAATTGAATAAACCTGAATTTCGAATATTCAAGATATAATATTTATAATAAATTTTAATTATTTAATAATAATTGTTTAACAATTACTATTTTTAATAATTTAATTTTTTCCAAAAACATGTGCTATTTATAATATATTGATATATTATATTGTATTGCAATATATTGGGTTGTCCGGAAAATAATGCAGGATTTTGATTATTCTTTAAAATACTCCTCTATACAACAAATTGCTTAAGTTTACCGGATTATTCATTTGTATGAATGTTAACACTTATTAATCCTCTTCCAAACGATAATATTTATTTATCTCTATTGCATTTCGCTGTTTAGAAAAACTAAGATATCAACGCGTGATTTTCGTAT
Organism: Nezara viridula; assembly: GCA_928085145.1. Taxonomy (NCBI): domain Eukaryota; kingdom Metazoa; phylum Arthropoda; class Insecta; order Hemiptera; family Pentatomidae; genus Nezara; species Nezara viridula. Next base: position 127,474,015 of record OV725082.1, read on the forward strand.
AATTTTGTTTTACGAGTTTAAACTCGGCCGGAAGGAGGTATAGACAGCCAGAAACATCAATCAAGTCTAGGGCAAGAGCAGCATTAATGAGTGCAATGTTCAACATTGGTTCAAAAAATTTCAGAAGGGAGCCTTCAGTCTTGAAGATAAAGAAGGTCGTGGAAGGACTTCCTCTCTTGACAACGATGCTCTGCGGAATTTGGTGGAAGAAAACCCCAGAACAACAGTTCAAGAACTTGCAGGGAAATTTAACCTTAGCTAAATCGACCGTCGATGACCTCAAGGCGTTTGGAAAGAAGAAAAAGCTTGAAAGTTGGATTCCACACATATTAAACCGACCTCCAAAAAAATAGTGTTTTGAAATTCGTGCTACACTTCTTTTCCGAAACAAAAACGACCCTTTTCTGTCCAAAATTGTTACTTGTGATGAAAAATGGACACTTTACGATAAAATTAGACGTTCTGGACAGTGGATAAAGGAGAAGCAACAGAACATTTTCCAAAGCCCTCTCAACTTCTCAAAAAAAGGTGATGATGGTTACTGTTTGGTGGGCTCCATTTAATTTGATACACTACAGCTTCTTAAATCCTGTAGAAACCATCAATGCCGAATTGTATTATAACCAAATTAATGCAATGCATCAGAATTTGGCATTATTTAAGCCATCTTTGGTCAATCGGAAGGAGTCCATTTTGTAGCATGACAACGCCCGGACAAATGTTTTATGTGTGATGTCACAAAAATGTTGGAGTTTGGGCTTTGGAACTATGCCACTTCCGCCCTATTCTCCGGACCTCTCGTCTAGGGGGTATTTTAGATATCTGGAGCACTACTTATATAATAATAAAAGGCTTAGCGAACCACCAATCTCTTATTACAAACCTCCCTTCACCGTTCGCTGTCCAAACCTAGTCCCTTCAGATTGGCTTTAATACAATCTTCCCACCTTCGCTTTGGTCTACCCCTTGGACGTTTACCATTAGGTACAGCAAATATTAACCTTTTAGGAATTCTCTCGTTACTAAGTCCAACAATTTTACAAGCCCATTTGATTCGCCGGGATGAAATAACCTCAATTATATTACCCGGATACAGTTCACGCAATTCGGCGTTGTGTAACTGTCTGAACTCTCCGGTTAACTTCTTCGGTCCGAATATCCTACGCAATAATTTATTTTCAAAAACCTTAAGATACTGCTCATCCCTTAATGTAAGTGGCCAATTTTCGCATCCATAAAGAACTGTAGGCAAGATAATTGTTTTATAGATTCTAATTTTTAAGTTCCGGGACAAAAGGCGCGAGCTAAGTAGTTTTGTCACAGAAAAATAACAAGCATTTCCTTCAGTCTAACCTTAATCTCTTCTTCAATTTCGTTTTTTCTAGTTACCCTAGAGCCTACATACCTAAACTTTTATACCTGTTCAAACATATTACCATCTATATCGATATCACCAGTAGTATCGCCATTTTTGCAGCTAACCATATATTTTGTATTATCCGCGTTTATTTCGAGACCTAGTTCTTTACCGACTTTCATTAACATTGTCGTATTTAGTTTTATAGTTTCCACGTGTTCGCTTAACAGTACCGGATCATCAGCATGGACCACAACTTACTTGTCCAAAAAAATAATGGACAAAGGGAATTAGAAAATTCGTTTTTGGATTAATTCTATATGGGATCATATCATTTCTAAAGATGGGAAATTCTATTCCGAGGCAATGGAAATGTATTGATTGTAGTAGAGACTATTTTGATTAAATAAAACAGTTGCAAATCTTTCTTTTTAAACCAAAATTCTATATTATTTTCCGCAGAACCCAATTAAATATTAAATTAAATAACCACCCTTAACCAAAAAATTAATAACAATATGACTGACCAATATGAAGGGGACCGCTTGAAGGAAGCGCCGAACTTTGGGCTGTGTGCTCGTCTCCTTCAATAGCCTCTGGCCATATCCTTCCCAGACCACTCTCTGCAGCCTTCCGAGGTCTCTGTCGTGGATCCATATCCTGATGTTTGCAGGCTTTACGACTAATCCTGCAAGCAATGACCAGATATTTTACTATAATGATATAAATTATATATTAAAAAAAAACATAGTAAAAACCAACAAATGTTATTTTAATCGGATAATGAATTGAGCTATTACCCTCTTTCGATAGACAAGATTATCAATTTTATTTAACCACTAATATTGTAGTTGGTGGCTCTAGCAATCTCTTTCAATCTCCACTGACTTCCAATAAAAGTGGAAAATACCCGCCTGAGAGGGAAGCACTGGGATCTCCTGGAGCCTTCTGTAGAGGATAAATCTTGGCTCGAAGTCTCTTAGGCGAATCTAAATATTGTTCAAAGATACAAATTTGTTTTTAAGAAGATTTATTTCACTTTATTTTTACTCAACTTTAAACTAATATTTTATTTTTATTTATTTACTTATTTATATTTATTCCCTTTCTTATGTATATATTGTGCGAATGAACACTTACAGCCCTAATACTTGCGGCCTTTTAATAAAGGATATTTTATTATTCAATATATTGTAACAGAGGTGCCTAGAAAGAAGCGACATGGTCTAAGTTGCACATCAACTTTTTAAAATATGATACCTTCCTAAAATTCATTATCCCATCAAAATGCACCCCCCCCCCCTCAAAAATTATAAAGCCTATAAAACTTTGCTTCTCCTACCATAAAAAAAAATGTTATCACCATTGAATGAATGCTCATCAAAAGGATCTATCATATCATGATGACAAAAAAATACTGTTTTATTACTCTGTTTTTTGTTCAGTTATATTTAATTCTCTCACAGCTAAGAACATCAGTAATAATGATAAAAGAATCCATTAACACAATATTTGTAGAAAATAAAAATAATTTAAACAGAATAATTGTAAAATAATAATACTACATATTATCCTTGTATATAAAAGCAATGCCCAAAACAGAGATGGAGCAGGCTTGTTAAGGCGGCAAAAGATCTACATGGTCTGTAATGCCAACCCATGGTCTGTACCACTACAACCCATGAAGGGTCTGTGGTTCAGTACTATTTAGGGGAAGTACTGTTTCTAGGTCAACGGTTGTGCAAGGAGGTGATTTGACCGAGATCACGCTCAACCGCCAGGTTTTCCCTCTTAATTAAATATTTAATTAAGAGTACCCACTTTATAGAGGCTGGGTGTGCCCCAGGAGGGTCTTCCGACCCAGGGTCGCCCCACGGCCAATGAAACAGACAAATAAATTTTCTGCAATGAGCCGGGAAATAAATAAAACAATACACATATATTTTTTGACTGTATTAAAGAAATACATTTAGTAAATTTGTAAAAATGGACATATTTACGTGAAAGCATTTGTTGAGGAACTATCTACTGGTAGCACTCTAAAAATATGTCTAGATTAGGAGATCACGAGGCCGAAGTTAGAAACGATAGAGTTGGGATGATTCTGAAGTTTGTTATGGAAGGATGGGTATCTGAATTGGGACAAATCTGAAACATATGGGAAATTAAGGATTTTGGATTGTAAGGATTGGATGCGAGAGGAATTCGATGGCTTAGTGGAGTCCCATACCTCAACTCCGTAAGTCTAAATAGGCCTTATTATAGTCATGTATATGAGTATTTTGTAATTAATTGGAATTTCATTGCGTTTGTCTAGTAACTGTTGGAGTAGTCGGAAATGTGGAGCGGTTTCTTGTCGTTTCAGTCTGATATGAGGATTCCAAGTTAGACGTTTGTCCAGATGGAGTCCGAGCTAACGGATTTGCTCAACAGGGATAAGTGGGGTATTGTTAAAGGAAACTGTAGGACAGGAAGGCATAGGTTTTATTTTAAGGAATTTATTTTAATTCTCCAATTTTGACACCATTCTTCGAGGTTTATGATGTGTGATTGAAGCATTTGGGATGCAATCGATGGGTCATTATTTACTGATAGGATACATGTGTCATCGGCATACGTAGTGATAACAGTATTTACATATATTTAAATTAAAAAACAGAAAATAATAAGATAAATTTTTTTTATATCGATACATTTGATGATTCCAAGCCAATGTCGTAATTATCTTTCTTTTGAATGACTGCAAGTCGATTCTGAGAAATCATTGAATATTCGGGAACGAGGCCAATGTTTTGTGACAGAGCTGAGCCGGTATCGATTGCAAGGCTCATCGATTATGCAACAATCGACACTATTATAAAGATAGTTGTACGATTTTAAACATGGCTATTGCCAGGAAACTACGCATTTATCTCGATGCCCTTCATCAGATGTGCTCTTTATTATAAAATATTAAAACTTAACAATTTCTAACTAAGTTAAAAAAAAGAATTTTTGTTCATTACTATTTAGTGAAAGTACTGTTTCTTGTCAACGATTGTGCAAGGAGAGGTGATTTGATCAGGATCACGCTCAACCGTCAGGTTTTTCCTCTTCACCAATTATTTAATTTAGAGTACCCTGTTATAGAGAGTGGGTGTACCCCAGGAGGGTCTACCAATCCCCAGATCGATCCACGGCCGACAAAATAGTATAAATAATTTATCTGCCAACGGCCGGATTCGAAGCTGAGATCTTGAGCATTGGAAGTCAGCGCCCTAACTCTGAGCTACCCCACTTCCTATAAGATTAAAATAAGATCAAATAAATAAAAAAATAAGGTGTGTGCTTTAGACCACACGATAAAAGTGAAAACACCATGAAGGTGAGATATATATGAAGAAAAGAATAATATGAAAAATAAATTACAAATAATATCTAATTATAAAGAGGATGGAATGTTCAACATTTCCATCGCTTACATTATGCATGTCCGATTTTTAGTTTCTGAGATATTTTAATCCATATCTTCAATAAAACTTTATAATTTGGTTTTTGCAATATCTTTTCCCTTTTCGCCACTCTAACAAGGCGTCGCGTTAAGATACAGTTTTATACAATAGTTCATTACAAACAGGATGAAGTGATGAACATTTCTCTCGCTAACAATATGCTGGTCCAATTTTTAGTTTTTGAGATAATCTAATCCATATGCAAAATCACTTCAAATAGTCGACTCCAGCCGACTTTACTTGAACGTTACACATCGAAAATCTGACGGCTCAGTATGCAAGAGACATTATCACTCCGTTTGAAAAATGATGTTGTAAGAACTTTCGCTGGTAGTTTAAAAACAATATACATCCAAAAAAATATCGGTTTCTGTGTGGTGGTCAATGGAAAGAATAAATTCATTTCTCCTTTTTACTCAGAGGTAAAACTACCATATCCATATGGTACGGCAGTGCTTTGACATAAAAAACTTGTTAAAGTAAAAAAACAACCTGTATTGTTAATCGGAAAGGACCTATGCTCTTGTGTGACAACGCCAGACTTCTGTATGTATTACAAAGTCCTTCCACACTCACAATATTCGTCAGACTTATCTCCAACGGATTTCCATCTGTTCAGAAGTTTATTCAACATTCTGAAAAATTTAAATTTTCAAAATGATTCTCAGACCACAAACCAATTTTCTGACTTCATTTCTTCACAAAAACCTGAATTTTTCAGTTATGGGATTGAAAATTTGATAAAATGTTGGGAAAAACGTATGTAATACAAAATACAAAAAAAAAAAAAAAAATTGATTTTATAAAGTTCTTTTATTAAATGTCCTTTTCTGTGAAAACTGACATTTCATATGAAACGATCCAATATTGTAGAAAAATGAAATAAAAAAGCTCCTTTCTTCGGTTGTCTCCTGGGCACTATTTATAATGAATGAGGAAGTGACGGAATGTTTGCGAGTACTCCGAGAGCGTTTAATAAATTTTTAAACAATATCGATCTTATATTCAGACCTCAGTGGTGATTCATCCAATAGTATCCCGATCTATGTTTTATTTTAAGGATGATTTACCTAGAATTATTGTTTTAATAATTATGAAAGTTTATATAGATAGCCTCTTTGCAAAAACCTATTTATTATAAAACCTAATAATCAATTTAATGTAAATTAACCTATTTAATGTAAATTAAAACATATGTTGTCATCCAATTTTAATTGTTATTAATCTGTATAAATAAAATAAAGGTTTTGTCTGTACATTGAATAGAATCAACCTTTTTCATGATATCTGCCAGTACCATTTATTATAGACACTAAATCCACTTTTAAAAGATTTTTTGTCTGTTTGGATGTCCGCATTGTTCAAAGAAATTTTGTCAGGGGTAAATTCGGCAATGGTTAATGGTAGACTTTTGAAATTTTAACATTATATTTAGGTTTGCTTGACTTAAAATATAGACTTTAAATGAAAACAAAACAATAAGTAGAACTAAAGTTATGAATTCTTGAGTAATTTGTCTAGAGATCCCTGTTAGGCAGTTACTTACTTCGATCTCATCGTAATCTACTCAATCGCAAGCGAAATTTAAAAGTTGTACTACTCAACTGATGGAAAAAATTATCACAACTCAACGGGAAAAATCCGGAATACCGAACATCAACATATTCCGCGTTACAACGAACATCTTTAAAGCGTTTTCGCATAAAACGGGTATAACACAGTCATTTTTCAAATTTGTCATATCTTACCGTTCAAGGTGTCATTCGATTCAACTTCTATCAATTCAATTCCGAGTCTAACAAATGTTGTCGTATACATTTTTAGGATTAACCGAATGGATTAGCCGAAAATCAGGGAAATAATCTCCCAAAAATTTCACCCCGCCCACCACAATATTCTTATCAAGTTCTAATCTTACACGGATGTAGGTGACTCAATGTTCAATGTTATTTTGGTTATTTTGCTAGCGATTAACTCAGCAGAGTGGAGAGAATACAATTCTTTTTTATTAATTAATCGACTCCTCAATCGATCATAAATGAAAATTAAACACTTAACAAATATTAACAGATCGGTGGTGGTCGGTTTAGTTGTGTGGCACCTAAACAAATAGCTGAATAACAATGTTTCTGTTATGGCTGTTGCGAAATCTTGACTTCCATAAGCCCCGCCATAAAAAATTCAAAAAAACCCTCTCCTTCCTCCCGACCCAATTTTACGAATTTGAATTTGGACCCTCCTCTCCCCATAGTACAAAATCCATCTCAAAAAAAGATCCTCAAATTTGAACTATGCCCCCTTCAATGACGGGTCCATCAGATAGTATTAAATAAACTTTATATTGTCCACTTTTTTTCTCTTTCTTCTTCCTCGCCATTTCGGCTATACTGGTTTTTTCCTGGGTCAAAGAACAGGGCAGGGAATTAATGCATGAGTTAAAAGTCCCGCTGTCATAGGGATTCGGACTTGTAATCTAGAGCTTAGCCCGCTCGGCCACCCTACCCCCTTATCCTAGCTTTAAATTTATTTTCCTTCAGTCTAATCAACATTAACGCTTTATTATTCTTAAGTATTTGTAACATTTTAACATATTTGTTACAAAAAAGCCAAGTGAAACAGTCGAACGCGTCACAATTGGTAACCACACCCTAAAAGTGGTCGAAAATTTTAAATATTCGGGAACAGTAATCAGAGAAAACAATGAAATGGTGGAAGAATTAAAAGCAAGGACGACCGCCGGGAATAGGTACTGTTTTGCATTCCGAAAAATATTAAATTACAGATCTCTTTCACACAGAACAAAGATTACGGTGTATTAGAAACTCATCAGACCCGTCGTCTCCTACACGCTCTGCGACTTGGGCGATCTCCAAAGCATCGGAAAAAAGGCTACTCGCATGGGAGAGAAGGGTTCTCCGCAGGATCTATGGCCCGGTGTACGAAGAGGGACAATGGAGAAGTAGCACTAATAAAGAGCTGTATGAAATGTATGCAAGGCCGGATTTGGTCTCAATTGTGAGGGGAAACCAGATCAGATGGTTGGGCCATGTGGCGCGTATGTCTTGCTGGAGTATCGGCCTGCTGGAAAACGTGGAAGAGAAAGACCACGCCTGAGATGGCTGGGTCAGGTAGAGGACAGCCTGAAAAGGATGGGAATTCGAAGATGGAGAATGCACTCTCGGGATAGAAGAGAGTGGCGAAGGATCATAAGAGAGGCTCAGGTCCTTACAGGCACCAAGAAAAAATAAATAAATAAACTTGTAACATACCCCTGTCCTGCTTGACGACCCCGCCCTTGGGCTGGGGCGGCCTCGCCCTCCTGGGGTGCAGCATGTAGTAGGCCGGGGTGCAGCCTGCCGCGTCGGTGACGTTGGAGTCCGCGCCGAAGGTGGTCAGGAGCTTCCAGACAGACTCCCCGTCGGGACTGGAGCCGGCGTAGTGCAGCGGGCTCCGCTTCTCCTGAGGGAAGACAAGGAAGAAATAGATTAAGGAAAAAAAAAAAGGTGAAAACCCTCCAACTTAGAATATTGTTGGGAGATTCCAAATCAAAGCCTTAAGCCTCTCAAACATAAGTAAATTACTAGCTAGACTACGTTTAGTAAAAACACATACTCCAAGACCGTTCAACTTAGGGATGGTTCAGATAAACTGGACATGTTATTTAGGAAGGAGATGGTCCGTGGTGGCGGTCATAAATAGGCTAAATAGTGGTAAAACTATTTTATTAAAAGCCAACGTTTCGACCCGACTTTGCTGATCTTCTTCAGGGAGGTGTGTTAAAGTTTAAACTTTAGCATTCTTGAGTCTAACGGCAATGATTCGAACCCGGCCTGGGTGAGTTGAGATTTATTTCGTGATGGATCCACGGAACGAATCTCGATTTTTCCAATCTGGTTATAGTAGGTTTGGTTATATCTCAAAAAAATGTCTCCAGTATGCCAGAAATGGCTTGGCAGAAGTATATAGAAGTCGATAGTGGCGATCTAAATAGAGGTAACACCCATAAAATGGATTAAAGTTAAATGCTGCCAAAACTCAGGCCATTGTCATTGGTTCCAAGCCCCTTATTAGATCCCATACTGACTTTCCCATATTACACCTTAATGACCAGCCAATTTCCTTCTACTCCTCTGTTAAAAATTTAGGATTTTTAATAGACCAAACCCTCTCCTGGAACTACCATATTTCTCACATTTCCCGTAGGACAATTTCTAACCTTAAACTATTTTATCGCTTCCGCCATCTCCTACCTCAACATACCCGTAGACTCCTAATTTCCCCTCTCATCTTCCCCTACTTTGACTACAGCTGTGTGGTGTATGATGGCCTCTCCGTGGAGCTCCGTGATAGACTGAAAAGATTAATGAATAGCTGCGTAAGATTTGTTATTGGTGCCCCGACGTACTCCCATGTCACTCACCACTACACTGAGTTAAGGTGGCTCTTCCCCTCCTTTAGAAGACAATATTTCCTTGGTACGTTCCTCTATCAAATCATCAACAACCATCGTCCTTCTTACACCATCTTACAACCTTCTCCAATTCAAGTCCTCAGTCCATTCCCTTTCAACAAGATCTCGACCTTCTGATCTCTACATCCCTTCGCACAGACCTGCCTCATTTCAGAATTCCTTTATAGCTCGCGCTGTCAATTTCTGGAATTCTCTACCTATCAAAATTCGGCATTCCCCTCCCTATCCACATTCAAATCCCTCCTATTCCAATTCCTATCCCAAAAACAGTCAGATGCTTGCTAAACTTTCGATATTCTAGTCATCATCAAATGATAGTACTATTCTATACTGTGAACTTCACTAGGGATATTACAATATCTTCCGGCTCTTAATGCCACAGACCGCACCAATTTTTTTGTTTTTTTATTTATTATTATTTTTTATTGGTATATAATTAAATCTGTACCTCTAGCATTTGACAATGATGAGTCTACATATTAATCATTATTTAAAGACACTGATATTTTATATTGTCAGCTTTGTCTTTTCTTTGTTAGCAGAAACACACCTCATTTTAAAGAAGAACTCTATTTAATTTTTATTATTTCATTTTTCAAAAGAGTATTATTATAATTTTTCCTACTGTACATAGTCTTAAGTGTTTTATCATAGTTTTAAGTGTTTTGTATATAGATTTTTTTGTATACAGCTTGTTTAACTAATATTTTCTTTATTTTTTTATTTTTTATTATTGTTTCATTTTGGCCAGATGTAGTATTTTAATCATGTTCTATTTTGTTATTCTAAAGGGACTTTGTCCCAGAATAAAGTTATTTTCTATTCATTCATTCATAAACCTGGTTGTCAACAATTGACCATTTTCGGAATTCCATCTACAGTATGATCGTGGGATTTTGTATCGATCCATAATTTTGGATCATGTCCCTGTCGCAGTGTGAAGGGTTTGCATGTAGAAGCTGTCTAATTTCTCTTTCCTGAACCACAGTTCTCTTCTCTACCTCGTTAGTTCTCGAGCATGCTTCCTCGATTTCTTCCTTTCAGATCTATCAAGGTCTTACCCTCGGCTTCCCTCCTTGGATTTTTGCTTCATGCTCTTGCAATCCGTTCTTCGGGCATATCCAAGCCACCTGAGCTGACACAATAAGCACCTCCTTACTTTTTTCTGGTCTCGTTTCGCATATTCCTGAAATAGGGCATCTGCATAGCCAAAAGTTGGTTCATGTATTCGTAGTCAAGAACCTACGATTCGATAGAATTTATCTGTGTGTGTTCCAGAATTCTCTCTTCACTAGGAATCCTACATTGAGAGATTTCAAAGCACTTCCATCCACTCCCTCCCCTATAATAATAATTAAAAGTCAATAATAACATAGGAATAAATCATCAATTACAAAAATCAAAATAAGAATAACTACACAAATATATAAAAATTCGGTAACCACTGACTATTTTACATGTTATATTAATCATTAACATGGTAGCGTGTTTTATCTCTTTGATATGTATATCGATTTATTCCTACAATCGAGTCAGGAAATTAGAACAAGCACAATTATTCTAATAAGGTCTTTTGTTTTTAAATCGATTTTATTTAACAAAGACGACGTGATTCGAGATGATTCCACGATTATATTTATAGTAAACTATAAGTTTTATATTTATTGCTTGAATTATTGGACTAACATCCGACAGAATGATGAGGTTAAAATGAAAAGAAATTTCTTTTTAAATTATGAAATTACTGTACTATCATATATCCAAATAACAAAAATTGGAAATTAGACTGAAACTAAATACATATACATACCTACTTAAACCCGTTAGAACATACTATGCCTCATAAATATATAGTTAAAAAAGGCGCTCTGATAAAAACTATTAAACAATCTTTTCAGTCCAAATTTTTAACGCTACTAACAGATACCCATTTTAACATAATTTACAATATTCTACATACGTTCTTACAACAAAATATCGACCAACACATTACCTGTTTTCATAATACACTTCACGAACATAACAACAGCAGTAAAATAGTACTGCTGGAATACTATCCTTTGCTATATCTGAATGCCATTTGTCTATTGTCACTCATTTCTGTGTTAGCCGGGAATGCAGTATTGTGGAAAAAAATTATCTTGATAATGATATAAATAAATAAAATAAAAATGTAAACAAGTCAATTTTCAAATATAGTAAAAGTGACATTGAATACACGTTAAAATTCAATGCTTTTAGAACGTAAAAAATTGTTACTTATTCATGGTTGATAAAATGGATATTTTTTTTTAATCTTTATATTCGAAGAATTTCATTTTTAATACCTTTTAGGTTACTTTTTAATATTTTAATATCGGGAAAATATGAGCATAATAATGTATGTACGATAGTAAAATAAAAATCAGAGAACTTGGACTTACGGACTTACTTCTTACATACAGAAATAATACATATATAACACCGTAAAACATTAATAAACAAACCAATTAATATTAAAAAAATATTAATTATTGTCATTATTTACAAACAAAGTCTGAAGTTTCTCAAACTTAAGTAAATTCATTGGTCTTTTAGGCTCATCCACACTAGGAGAACGTTCGCGAACACTTTTGCGAATGGCCTTACGCATTTTGAAAATGAAATTTCGGCTGTTACTACTTTTTGATAGTTTTTAAAAATTATTTGTTTTATTAACAATTGAGATCAGTTGTAAATGTATGAAAATAAAATAAATAATTAAAACAATGATAAAGCATTAATATTGTTTTTAAAATAATTCTATGTTGTTGTTTTTTATGTTCCTTTGTTATTTACTTCTATGAATTATTATTTTATTCAAAAAGAGATAAATAAAAATGGTTATTGTCATGATTTTTTCAAATATAGCATGCGTTCATAGGAACAGGATCTTTATAGAACCAGGATTTTTATTTTAATGCCGGAGAAATGTATGACTGTACATAAGTTTACGTTCTAGAAATAGAAATAGAAAATAACTTTATTCTGGGACAAAGTCCCTTTAGAATAACAAAATAGAACATAATTAAAAGACTACAACTGGCCAAAATAAAATAATATTAAAAAAAGAGAAAGTAAAGAAAATATTAGTTAAACAAGCTTCAGTCAAGAAAGTATACAAACACTATTTATTTTCTTTATACTAACCCTCTATTCAACAAATTATTACCAGCCCAAATTCCAAAACGTTGGAAACAAATCACATGAGATCGATGTTTTATTAATTTAGTTGTAAGCTATAGAGGATAAGGTCAACTCAAGCGTGAGGTGAGCCTTATCACTGATTATATTACAGATATGAAGAAAAATACTCAGAAACGAAAAAAAAAAAAATTCATCTTCCAATGCTTTTTAGCATTAAAAGGATTATTAAGAAGACAACAAAAATCCAAGGATTCAAGACAGAGATAAATAAAAAAGGGGCTACAAAATAATAATAATAATAAAATAAAATAAAAATTGGTATAAAGAAAATAAATAATGTTTGTATACTTCCTTGACTGCAACCCGTAAACGTATCTACAGTCATACATTTCTCCGGCATTAAAATGAAAATCCTGATTTTTTTTTTTTGTTTTGTTAATAAAAGAACTCTTATGAACTCATACTATATTTATAATATTATCAAACCTTGTATCGACAGCAAGCTTAGAACCTGGTCTGGAGAGTGTTGTGCAAGCCGCGAACGAACAGACACTAAGGGATTCGAGACCTTTCATGCCTGGCCTAATCGCATGTTCTCCGATGGGATTTCTCTAATGCATGCATGGCGTCTCTCTTCAACCCAATAGCATATTGGACAATTCGTCCTTAAAGGTACCTTAAACGTACCTTTAAAATAATATATACATATATATATACACATATATATATATATATATATATATATATTATATATATATATATATATATATATATATATAATATTTTAGTTTTGTTTAACAAATTATATTCCCTATATCAAAGATGCATATATGTCTAAGTCAAAAAATGGAGAAAAAGTCAATTTTTGTTTTATAAGTTCAACTCAAAACTGTTTCAGATGATTATATTTAAGGTTGTTCAAATTGAGTGATGAAATGTATATATATATATATATATATATATATATATATATATATATTCAATTCAAGTCATCTATCCACTCCCTCTCCATAAGATCTCGTCCTTCTGACCTTTATACCCCTTTCCACAAGTCGGGCTCATTTCAACACTCCTTTATTGTCCGCTCCACCCCCTTTTGGAATTGCATCCCACTTAAAATCCGCCGAGCACCATCCTTATCCACATTTAAAACCCTCTTATTCCAATTCCTCTTTACAATTCAATCAGACGCTGGGTAGCCATTTAACATGTATATTATGTATACATATAATCTCCTAGATGTATATATATATAATCTCCTCTATATGTATATTACCTTTTATTTTCTACAAGCAATCTACATCTTAGGATTTCGATTATATATTACTTGTATAATGTTTACAATACTATTATTGCATTCTTTGATCACATTAAGGTAGATATTTAAATCATTTAAAGTAAATATTTATCCACTCTTTTATTATTATTTTTATCATTAATACAATGGTATGACAGCAAAAGTTAGTCGTTAATTTCAAATTTCATTTAGAGTTGCATGGGTTATTGTTTGTAACAACTATTTTGTAGTATTAGGACCTTATTGCTCATATTTTTATTTATTTATTTATTTATTTAGACATATAATAGTCTGTCACAGGGACAATAATTATATTGATAAATGAACAAATTCACACCGTATATACAAAAAAGAAACAAAATTAACAAAAGTAAAATAATAACTAAATAATAATAAATAAAAACTATATACAATAAAAAAATAAATAACCTAAATATAAGTAAATCAAAAACATAAAAATACAGTCATACCTATATACAATATAAGTAATCAGACAATCAGGAGGGGAACCCAAATCCCTGGAGAACCAAAATCCCTGAAATATTATGTCATATTATGTCTTTATTAACCTATCTGTACAGTTCTGAAAATACTTCTGTTATTACTTATTTTTTATTGTAATATGAATTTTGGCCAGATGTTATGTTAATTTTTATGTACAATATTGTTATTCTCAAAGGACTTTGTCCCAGAATAAAGTTGATTCTTCTATTCTATTCTTATTATATATATATATATATAAGTTAAGCGTCTCCGGGCTTTAAAAATAAAAAAAAAGAAGGAAAGAGGAACGAGAAACAAGACTCACGGCTTCTGAATAAACACTGCTTTATTCGTCCAATAATCTGCCTTATATACAATCGCTATGTTTATTTACATTACAAGATGGTATTAAGGCTGATATCGCCAGTCTCCGGTCTTTATCTCCCCCCCACCAGTTTACGAATAGGATTTTCGGAAACTTATAAATTCCCAGATCGGAGCCACCGGTATCAGCCTTAATCCTTTACAATTATTTGTACCAGTATAAACTTAAAGTACACCAAACCTCACTTCCACTCCGCTGGAACGAGAAATAAATAAAAAGAAATAAACCTTTATTTACAAGAACAACAAAAATAATAAAAAAAAAATGACATCATCAACAGTAATAATAATAAAAAAAACATATTTTTTTATAATACGCGATAAGGGTACTACGAATCAATTGGTTTCTGTACCGGTTCTAACATTGGGAGCTTCAATTGTTCAATATGAACAGTTCTCCTCTTCTTAGGTTCGTTAATGCTTTCAATGGTTACCAGATTATGCTCCCTAATAGCAATCACTCTGAATGGGCCCTCGTACCGTAACAATTGTTTCCCTCTGTTGGTTCCAATTCTACGATACACTATTGTTCCGATTTTTAATTCTCCCATTCGGTCACGTACCTGCACATTCTGCCGCGCTACCCGCTTCTCCTTTTCCCGCTGAATTCTCCCCGCTACCTTCCCCCACGTCTTTCCTACCTCTACCCTAGTATTCTGGATTTGCTCTACGAGATGTTCATTGGTCGTTGTTTCCCCCCAATCTCTCCTTGGCCTGCGCATCCCGAATAGTATTTCCACAGGTGAAAACCCCGTTACGGAGTGGATCGAATGGTTGTAAGCTGTTACGGCTTTCTTCATCGCAACATCCGGCTCCAACCCTTTCTCTCCCTGATATACACGGATGTGGTCACTCAACGTGCTGTGCAAGCGTTCGATTCCTCCTCTACTCTTAGGGTGTCCCGGTGTGTTATAATGCCACACAACCTCTAACCTTTTCACCTCCTCCCTAATCGCGGTATTGTCGAATTCTCTACCACCGTCTGATGTGATCCTCTCGGGAACTCCGTAAAACTGTATCCAGATTTGTAGGGCTTCCGCAACTGCATTGGCAGACTTGTCCATGACCTGATGTGCCATAGCTACTTTACTAAAGGTGTCGATGACCGTGACCCACTTGAACCCTTTCCAGGTGAATGTATCGATCTGGAGGTCTTGTAGCGGCATATTCCCTGTAGGTGTCTCTTCCTGAACTCCTCTGGGGGGGTGTCGATCATACTTTGTGCGCATACATACCTCGCATTTCCCGATGATTCCTTGGATAGATTTTTTCATTCCCCACCAGAAATACTTTCGCCGTAATGCCTGCAACGTCTCGTTGACGCCTCGGTGGTTGGTCTTCCCCTGGTGGTATGCCAATGTAATTGCTTGTTGCTGCTCCTCATCCTGTACGGTTTCCACTGCATACTTGCACCGGATGATCGTTCTATCCATGCCTATCCGCTCGGATCTCCACATCCGCTTTATTTTCTCCCATACCGTGTTGTTCCCAACATAGAGATGGTGTGTCTTTCCCGGCTCCGTGGCGTCCTTCAGTGCCGTACGGATTTGCTCCTCGCTCACCCCGGGTTGCGACCAAATGACGCGAATCCTACTTTTCCCGTATCTTCGGTAATCTATTTTCATGATCCCTGTTGTCCTGGTTTTCCAGATTACCTGTCTATGCTTGTCGTTGATGATTTCGTCTATTTCCTCCATCGCCTCTGGTCTTTCCTCCGCTGAGCTATCTTCTTCCGGGGACCCCTCCCTGTCCTCTATACTGACGGTATCATCTGCCCCTTCACCCTCAGGAGTCCATTCCCTCAAGAATTGGCGCACGTCCCGCGATGGACCTCCTCCGTCCTCTTCTACCGCGTTGATCATGATGGCCCTAGAGAGCCAGTCTGCCACCACGTTTTCCTTTCCCGGCTTATACACCACCTCCATGTTGTACTGACTAAGGAATTCTTTCCATCTCGTGACCCTCGCAGAGGTTTCCTTAAGTTTTCCTACCCACTGAAGGGGTTTGTGATCGGTGTGGACTCGAAACTTCCTCCCAAATATATACGGCCTGAAATGGTCGATGGCCCACACTATCGCGAGTAGCTCCCTCTCTAACGCGCTGTACCGTGATTCCGCGCTCGTAAGTCGTCGGCTCGCGTATGCTATCGGACGTTCACCCTCACTTCTGCCCTGAGATAAAACGGCCCCCAACGCGTATTCGCTCGCATCGGTGGTGACGTTGAACTGCTTCTCAAAATCCGGGAACGCCAATACGGGTTCTGCCTGCAACCTATCCATGCATTTCCGAATATTATTTTCCATTTCCGGTGTCACCACGATCCTCGCGCCTTTCTTCAGCAAGTTATTGATAGGTACCAAGTATTCTGCCATCTCAGGTACGAATCTCCTATAATAATTCAGCGTCCCGAGAAGCCTACGAATCCCTTTAACGTCCCGTGGCACCGCCATTCGTGTGATAGCCTCCACCTTTGCCGCATCCGGTCTGACCCCCTCGCTAGAAATAGTGTGGCCTAAAAAATTGATTCGCGTTTGTCCCAACAGGGACTTCTCACTTGACAGTTTCAGCCCGAATTGTCGCAGCCTTTCGAATACCGACCTCAAATGCCCCACGTGTTCGGCTTCCGTTCTGCTAAAAATCAACAGGTCGTCCATGTATACTTGACATACGGAGTCGTCGATCCCCCTCAGAAATTCGTCCATCAGGCGTTGAAACGTTATGGGCGCATTCTTCAGACCAAACGGCATTCTGGTGAATTCGTAATGCCCCCTTTCGAATGTAAACGCCGTCTTATGTTGGTCCTTCGGGTGCATCCGTATTTGGTGGTATCCCGCCTTGAGGTCCAACGTGCTAAACACCACGGCCCCACTCAACCTATCAAGTATATCTTCGAATCTAGGGATCGGGTACTTTTCGTCTACCGTGTTGTCGTTCAACCTACGATAGTCCACTACCACTCTGTATTTTTCCTTATTATCCCCCGGCGCTGCCTTCTTTTTCACTGCCCACAGGGGACTATTAAATGGCGAGGTGCTATCGACTATGATCCCTTGCTCTTTCAGGCTTTCCAATTCCTCCCGAATATGCTGCCTCATCGCCTGCGGGTATCTCCTTTCCTTTACGTAGGTCACCCTATCTTGCTTCAGTGGAACTTCGTGTACCGTCTTCCCTGTTACCCCCAATACCTCGCCCTCCCTGAAGAAAATATCTACGAACTCCGCTTGTAACGCCTTTCTCCAGTCCTCCACCCTGTTCACCGCTCCTATCCGCACCCTTCTTTCTCTCGCGACCCCTATACATCCAAATTTCCTCTTTCCCAGCCTGATACTCCAAGCTCCTCTACGGTTTCTAATGCTTACCCCTACCTGTCCTAACAGATCACACCCTATTATGACTTGGTACTCCCGCGCCATGCTCTCTACCACATGCACCCTTAGCTCCCCCTTTTTCCCTGCCCACCGGTCAAGCGTAATTGACGCTTCCCCTTCTACTTTACAGGGACCACCCAGAGTGATTAGCTGGCAGCCACAGTTTTGTATCCGGAGTACCCTCTCGCTCCCGCACACTCTCCCCAACGCCCCCCGAGTCAAGATAGTACTCGAGCTCCCTGTGTCCACGAGACACTTCACTCCCCGATCTACTTCAATAATCGGCAACCAGCATGGCTTACCTCTAATATTGTTGCAGGTTGCTGTGCGGTCGCCTCTCTGCTGACACCCTTCTCAGATGCCACCTCGCTTCCTCCTTACCGCCGTCGCTCGTCGTTGCTCGCTCCGTTGGCTGCTCCTGCCTCCTTCGCCTCCACTGCTGGCTGGCTCGTCAGTCTCCGTTCCCGACGTCCCCGACTCCTCGGTTGCCTCTTCCGAAGATCCGTCTCTCTGCTGCATCCTAGCTCGTTTTTTCAACTTTTGAGCGTTCACCTCCATTGGCTCGTCTAGAGGTCTCTCCCTCCTGCGAAACATGTACGGGCACTGTCTGGCAATATGCCCTTCAGTCCCGCACTCGAAACATCTAGTGCGCGGACATTGTGCTACCAAATGTCCCGGTTTCCCGCACCCGTGACATTTTCGGTCTTCCCTCCGGGGTCCATTCCTAGGCCTGGACTGTCCGGATCTTCTCTCGCCCGTCGTGGCTTTTTCTCCGTTCGGGTGTTTCATTTCCCTCTTCCTCCACCCTATCTGGGCTGTCCGGGGTCGTCTGTCACTCACTCGGGTCCACCCTGGTTCTTCTACTTCCATCCGCGTCTCTTCCTCTCTTGCACTCAGATCTATCATTTCTTGGGCACACTCGAGGAACGATCGCTCTCTAGGCAGTCCGTCCCTTCTCCCAGTCTCCTTAGCTAACTGAACCTTGAGTATTGTCGAAAGGAATTCCATCCTAGCCTCGACCTCTCCCACACTCATGGTTTCACGCATTTTCTCAGTTATGCGGTTGTACTTCGCCACTAGTACCCCCGCATACTGTCCTCTTGTTTGGCGTTGGGACCGACACTCCCTAAACATTTGGAAGATATCTTCTTCCGGCGTCCATCGGCCCCCTCCGAAAGCCTTCTTCAAACGCTCCTTAATCACTGGCCATGGTGTCTCCTCGTCCGCTTGGATTTGGTTGAGGATGTTCCTCCTCACTCGGCACACGAGAGCTGCCTTCAGTGCTTCTGCGTCTCCCAGGTTCACGAGGTCCTCCGCCACCTTTGCTTCGATTCTTGATATGAGGCGGTCTCCGCCTTTCAGGAAGTGATTAAGTTCACCTATCTCGCCCCCGAATCGCTCCAGGTCTGCGATTGCTCTCCGTAGATCCTGCGTGGTTGCTGCCCTTATCTTCATCCACTCCAATGCATTGGCATGCGCCTCTGCCAATGTGTCCCTAGGTAAGGGAGGGATCTCTTGTATCTGCGGTACTTGAGGTATCTGAGGTATCTGCGGAATCTGCGGAACCTGAGGGGCGATCTGAGGAATCTGCGCTATCGGCATTTCCTGAGGTTGCGGCATTTCAGGTGCGTTCAACACTCCTGGTCGAATTATGCCCTCTGTCGGCATCTCGTCTTTTCCTTATGACTAGGAGAAGAGAAAAAAAAAATTAAAATAAAGACAGAAAAAAAAATTTTACTTCCGTGTTCTCCTGACGTTCTCCCGGGTTTCGGCACCAGTTAAGCGTCTCCGGGCTTTAAAAATAAAAAAAAAGAAGGAAAGAGGAACGAGAAACAAGACTCACGGCTTCTGAATAAACACTGCTTTATTCGTCCAATAATCTGCCTTATATACAATCGCTATGTTTATTTACATTACAAGATGGTATTAAGGCTGATATCGCCAGTCTCCGGTCTTTATCTTATATATATATATATATCAACTAGAAAGAAATAGCTCAAGACTGGAACAGATGTAGCAGGCTTTGAATAAAAATTGAGGCAAAATAGTTACTAATACTTTACAATTTTAGTTACTATATGTAAAGAATTAGTGTAACCAATATACTTCTGCATTTAACTCTTCTAATTTTTCATTCAGACTTAGTTAGGTTTCTCAAATCTAAAATATTACAGTAATATCTCTCAAGCAATAAGCTAATAGGTAACTGCAAGACTGTAACTAGAGTCTTGCGCAAGACCAAGACTCGTCTATGTGCAACACTAATCAAAATAAAAAAAAACGTCTGCCGAGTAAGGTCAGTATAGCTTCATCACCGTTTTCATTTGCTATTAAATTAAATTAAATTTATATTAAAAGGTCTAAAAATTTTCTTATGAGAATAAAATCTCTGAAAGAAGCCGTTTTCGGAAATTCTTTAATCCCTCAACACATATGGGCTTGATATCCTCGAATTTTCTTTATCAGCAGACACTAAAATGCGAAAAAGTTCCGCATTTGCAGATTACATATTTGATAATCCTTAATCAAAACCAGTGAAAACTGTATATATATATATATATATATATATATATATATATATATATATATATATATATATATATATATATATATATATATATATATATATATATATACAGATAGATAAATAAATAAAATATCTCATGTAAACTCACAAAATATACAAAACAAACTGATGAAACTATATAACAAATTCTTTAGAACTATATACAATACAAATAAGAAATGAAATAAAATAATCACTGTTTAACTAAAAAAGTAAAGAAAAAAAATGATGAAAAGAAATAAAACAGATAGGAACAAAAGCAATAAATAAAAAATTAATTCCTATAATAAATGAGCACCAAGTAAGAATAACGAACGTAAAGTAAAATGAACTATATATATAGGATTTCTATCTATCTTCACCTGACCGCCATTTTGTATTCTCGTAGCTATATGCTGGCAGACGTATATTTTTCCTGTGAACATGGTCAATTTGTAAGGACAAAGCTTAGTATGAAGTAAGACTTTTTTGCAACGAGCTTTCGGACTAAGACCATTTTGGGAGACTTGTTATTTGGACTCAGGACTCGTATCTCAAAGCGTGTATTTTTGTAGACAACTTTTTCACGATCGCAATACTTAATCTTACTATTATTTATTTCATATATAGGTAAGTGAAAGTGAGAAAGAGAATAGGGACTGTCTTGGCTGAAAATCAATTTTATTTGCCTTTTTTACATATGTTTTAACGTTTTTCCTAGCGTTTTCTTTATCAGTCTTCCCTTATATAATTAATAAATAGCAGATTTATTTTAAAAAAAAATATATTTATAAAAAATAATATTATATCCTACACAAACACTTTATTATAGTAGATTAAAATAAGAATTATATAATTTTATTAAATCATATTCTATAAGACATAATAAAAAAATAATTACTTAATTAAATAAAAAATATCCTAGTGACTCTACATATAAAATTGCTACAAATGGTAGATTATTTCCACAAATTCCACAAAATTAGAGTGCTACCAGTGGGTAGTTTCTCAACAAGCGTGTTTCATGTAATAATATTTCTCTGTACAAATTTACTTGATGTATTTATACTAATACAGTTGTAAATATCATAATAAAAGTTAAAAAAAAAAAAAAATTCCACATATCTAATTTATCATTTATCTTATGTATATGTTTTTTTTAAAAGATGTATCTTGTATTGAGGAGTAATATTCAATTAATATACATACATTAATTTGAAAAACTATCATCTAGTAGAAAAATTAATAAAACCATTTCGTATGAGCAGTGGGGGGATCTCAGGCATGTATCCAACCAATCAGATCTAAGAACATTCCTACGTGGAATCTAGGAAAGAAATGGAGGCGTGGCTAGAAAGAGTAGGGATAGCTTTGGATATATTCACTATTTCGTAAGTATATTGCAAAAAATCATTAACTCTTTTGGCGGAGCTAAATTTTAAGCATATATTTGTTAATTTTTGTCATATTGATCGTTAAAAAACCTATTAAGTGCATCAAAATAACACTAATTCTATACCTAATGCATCAAAATAACACTAATTCTATACCTAATGCATCAAAATATATTAAAACTAAAAGTCAAACATTTTGACTTCATAGTTGTTCAAATTCTTAAGTGATTTAATTATTTAAATGTTATTTAATGATTTTTAGCAATATACCGAATTTATAAAAATTAAGTGTCAGATTTAGAGTTGAATTTGAGATCCTGAAAAATAAGTCTTTTATATAAACAATAATTTTGACGTTTGACAAGAAAGAAGTATTTCGAAGTTTATTACTTCGCTCCCTAAAAAATAAGATTGGATCAATCACAGTTGGATTTACGGGGGAGAGGGGATGCTCTTCTGGGCTGAAGCTCTTCTCCCAAAAATGGTTAAATATAACCAGGTTTAATGAAAAAAATATTTTAAAAGTATTATTGTTATTTTGATTCTATTTAATCGGACTTCAAGAATCAATTAAACACCATTTCATATTGGTGGTTAGTTTATTTCTTTTTCTTCGAAAGTAAGCATCATAATATATATATAAAACAAAGTTTTCGAGCTGAAGCCTCCCTCCCCAAAATTAAATCCTGGGTCCGATAGTGGGTCCAATGAAATAACATGTTTCCTTTTGTATATGGTCCACTAGTTAGTAGTATAAGGTTCGAAAGGTCTTGTAAGGAAAGTAGCTGTACGTGATTCAGGCTTTAATTTTTGGTAGATCAAATGTATTAAATAATTTATTTTTCTACCTTATTGCCGTTACTTTATCACTGTTTTATTTATTACTCTGTTATCGTAACTTTATAACTTGCTATATATTTCTTATATATATTATCTATCATATATTTTCCATCATTTATTTAATTATTTTATTTTACACTACTTACAAATTATAGTTTAATTACATTTTTTTATTACTTCTTGCTTACAATAGTCTACTTTATCAAATATTTTCATTATTTATCACACAGTCCATTATTCTTACATTTTTTATTTTATTTTTCTTTGTAACTAGGAAGGTAATGTTACTTTAGATGTATAACTGTTTGGATATAAACCATTGTGAAATAATTTGCAGCGTTTGTTTCTTTCTCATCGTTAGATTTCATAAATACGGTATGAATGTACTCTCTGAACTCTATTATAAGTGTCCTTAACTGTGACAAATTGTAATATTTCTGAATAAAGTGTTTAATAATAATAATAAAAAGATTTCACAAATAAAAATGTGTTTTTAAATATAAAAAAAAATCTGAATAAGAGTTTTAGTGAGTAAGGCCAGGTGCGAAATCTCTGACCCTTTTCTAGGTACGGCACTGGGTTTACTACCTGTTGAAATTTGGACCCCTCCCCTTTTGTAATTAAACAAGAGCAGAGTGGCGCAGTGGAAGCGTGCTGGGCCCATAACCCAGAGGTCCGTGGATCGAAACCACGCTCTGCTAGTTTATATTTTTATTAATTATTATAATAAAAATTAATTAATTCTGAAATAAACAGGTCTTTAAAATAAATATATATTTAAATTAATTAATACTTCATAAAAAAAATTCTGATAAAAGTATACAGAGACTGAAACTTAAAATTTTTCTTTTACTAGTAGGCCCGTGTTATTGTTATCAAATCAAATGCCAGATTAATATGAAAATAAAATAACGCAACGTATCAGAAGATAAAGAAATCAAATGTTACTTTATCGATAAATATAATCGAAAAAGAAAACAAAAATTAATTTAAATCTTCATTTTTGTTTGGAACCAACGTGTTTACAAATTACAGTAAGCTGTATCTTTGCTAAAAATTGTCCGATCCCTATGATTTTTTTTCCTTGTGTAGGGAATTTAGTAATATTTTATATAATCAAAGACATAATCAAGGGAAAAGTGTGTAATTTTTTAGTTATTCGTAAATTAAGCTTGTTTTCTTTTATAATTTGTTTGCATGAATTTTCGGGGTGATTGGACTATTTTGTCCGCCTGAAGGAGAAGAAAGCCTTCGAAATTGGTGGCTCAATCTTGAGATTTGGTGAAAAATTGACGATGATATGGCTTGCCGATCAAAAACATCATCGATAAATAATATAAACTCCCACTCTCTCGATCATAGAGACCTCAAGTCGACGAAATGAGACATGTATTCAATGGCAGTAATACAATTAACATACAATTAAGGTTGTGTGGATGCGAACCCTATGCCCTGCGTTATCTCGAAAATAGTACGTTTTTGGGCTTAAAAACGCAGGATCCGATAGTTCCGTAGGAACTATCCGGGTCTTGCTGTACGCATCAAAATCTTCTAGATCCAATTAGTCCCGTATCGATCTACAGACCTACCACTGTTCAGGTATTGAAGCCTAGCAAAATGTTTGTATCGACTTTATTTATTATAGAAAGAAAAACAAAAGTGGAGAATACGATTCGCCAACCCCCCGTAAAATTCTGAATCCAACGGTACCCTCTTCATGGTATTTGAGCATGACAGGAGCCTATATTTGGTACAAACCCGATTTCGAGCCTTACTGCAATAATATATGTACGGATCGCATTCTTGATTCTGTTTCAGTAATGATCTATCTTCGCATATTCGGGAAATCAACATGGAAAAAACTAACTGCCAAATAGCCACTGATTTCATTGCTAATGATCAAGAAAAAATAAATTCACAGTTTTTTATTATAGTGTAACATCTCTTATTTTGTATCACCCAATAAGTATTGTAGTGACGCCTCTAGATGTATTTAGCATATTATGATGAACTTTATATAATAAAGACGTACATCTGACATTTTTAAAAAGTTAAGAAAAAGGCCGATTTTGGCAACATGGTTTCAATTTAACACGATTCTAATCTGTTTTTCATTAGACAAATATTATTTGTCCAACCATTGTATGCTTTTAATCAAACTTTGTTATAATTGATTGGCACCTCTTGCTTATGTTCATTTCATTACTTGCCAATAGTCATATTTCTGTAATCATAAGAAACGACGCAAATATTGTACACATCTGAAATATTTAGTCAGCAAATTATTTAAATTCTACCAAGAGAAATGTTACCTCCCTCTCCCCTCTGA
Organism: Nezara viridula; assembly: GCA_928085145.1. Taxonomy (NCBI): domain Eukaryota; kingdom Metazoa; phylum Arthropoda; class Insecta; order Hemiptera; family Pentatomidae; genus Nezara; species Nezara viridula. Next base: position 127,499,139 of record OV725082.1, read on the forward strand.
CTATGTTCACCTACCTTTTGCTATCTGAAAAAGGAGATCTGGGAAATCCTCCCCCTCTAACCCTTTCAATTACCTACCAAATGTGTCAGTACTTGAACACCCTCAGTGCTCGAACCACGGTTAGTAAGAGAAAATATTACAAATTTGTATAAGTGGATTATATACATTAGTTTTTAATTTGTATAACTATTTACATATTTCATTTTTAATATATGTATTGCATTATTAGTTAAGATTCATGTACCATCAATCACTATAATTTATTATTTACTACTATCGGTCGTATAATGTTATATCTCTGATTGTGTTTTGATGTTTTTTTCAGTCCTGAAGATGACCCACATGTTTGGGTTGGAACGTTGGCATAAATAAAAATTTTTAAAAAAGGACTACGTACTGAATATTTATTAACTTGAAAATTCTAAAATAAAATCATCAGAAACAGTTTGAGTAGAACCTATAAAATAAAAATTGACTTTTTATTCCCTTTCTGAAAAAGACCTATGTCCGTCATTGATATGAAGCCACTTACATGATGGAATATGAAAAGAAAATTATATACTACAGAATTCACATCAGAACGTCTTGCATAACTCAGGATTTCATAATCTTTAATCACTATGTTGAAATCAGACGGACATCTGTCATTTTTAAAAAGGTAAGAAGATGCCAATTTTGGTAAAATGGTTTCAATTTAACAAGATTCTAATGAATATTTTTTATGATTCAGCTTGAAAATTTTAAAATAAAATCGTCAGAAACAGTTTGAGTAGAACATAAAATAAAAATTAACTTTTTATTCCTTTTCTGAAAATGACCTGCGTCCTTCTTTGATATGTAGCGACTTATATTGTGAGTGATGAGGAATATGAAAATTAATTTATATACAACAGAATTCACATCAGAACATCTTGCATAACTCAGGATTTCATAATCTTTAAATTAAGATGTTGAAATCAGACGGACATCTGTCATTTTTAAAAAGTTAAGAACATGCCAATTTTTGTAACATGGTTTCAATTTAACACAATTCTAATGACAGTTTTTCATGATTTAACTTGAAAATTCTAAAATAAAGTCATCAGAAACAGTTTCAGTAGAACCTGTAAAACAAAAATTGACTTTTTATTTCCTTTTCTAAAAATGACCTGCGTCCTTCTTTGATATGTAGCCAGTTATATGATGAGTGATGAGGAATATGAAAATAAATTTATATACAACAGAATTCACATCAGGACATCTTGCATAACTCAGGATTTCATAATCTTTAAATTAAGATGTTGAAATCAGACGGACATCTGTCATTTTTAAAAAGTTAAGAACATGCCAATTTTTGTAACATGGTTTCAATTTAACACAATTCTAATGACAGTTTTTTATGATTTAACTTGAAAATTTTAAAATAAAATCGTCAGAAACAGTTTGAGTAGAACCTATAAAATAAAAATTGACTTTTTATTTCTTTTCTGAAAATGACCTATGTCCGTCATTGATATGAAGCCACTTATATGATGGAATATGAAAAGAAAATTATATACAACAGAATTCACATCAGAACGTCTTGCATAACTCAGGATTTCATAATCTTTAATCACTATGTTGAAATCAGACGGACATCTGTCATTTTTAAAAAGGTAAGAAGATGCCAATTTTGGTAACATGGTTTCAATTTAACAAGATTCTAATGAATATTTTTTATGATTCAGCTTGAAAATTTTAAAATAAAATCGTCAGAAACAGTTTGAGTAGAACATAAAATAAAAATTAACTTTTTATTCCTTTTCTGAAAATGACCTGCGTCCTTCTTTGATATGTAGCCACTTATATGTTGAGTGATGAGGAATATGAAAATTAATTTATATACAACAGAATTCACATCAGAACATCTTGCATAACTCAGGATTTCATAATCTTTAAATTAAGATGTTGAAATCAGACGGACATCTGTCATTTTTAAAAAGTTAAGAACATGCCAATTTTTGTAACATGGTTTCAATTTAACACAATTCTAATGACAGTTTTTCATGATTTAACTTGAAAATTCTAAAATAAAATCATCAGAAACAGTTTCAGTAGAACCTGTAAAACAAAAATTGACTTTTTATTTCCTTTTCTAAAAATGACCTGCGTCCTTCTTTGATATGTAGCCAGTTATATGATGAGTGATGAGGAATATGAAAATAAATGTATATACAACAGAATTCACATCAGAACATCTTGCATAACTCAGGATTTCATAATCTTTAAATTAAGATGTTGAAATCAGACGGACATCTGTCATTTTTTAAAGAGTTAAGAACATGCTAATTTTTGTAACATGGTTTCAATTTAACACGATTCTAATGATAGTTTTTCATGATTTAACTCGAAAATTCTAAATTAAAATCATCAGAAACAGTTTCAGTAGAACCTGTAAAACAAAAATTGACTTTTTATTTCCTTTCTGAAAATGACCTGCGTCCTTCTTTGATATGTAGCCACTTATATGATGAGTGATGAGGAATATGAGAATAAATTTATATACAACAGAATTCCCATCAGAACATCTTGCATAACTCAGGATTTCCTTATCTTTAAATTAAGATGTTGAAATCAGACGGACATCTGTCATTTTTAAAAAGTTAAGAACATGCCAATTTTTGTAACATGGTTTCAATTTAACACAATTCTAATGACAGTTTTTCATGATTTAACTTGAAAATTCAAAAATAAAATCATCAGAAACAGTTTCCGTAGAACATATAAAACAAAAATTGACTTTTTATTTCATTTTCTGAAAATGACCTGCGTCCTTCTTTGATGTGTAGCCACTTATATGATGAGTGATGAGGAATATGAAAATAAATGTATATACAACAGAATTCACATCAGAACATCTTGCATAACTCAGGATTTCATAATCTTTAAATTAAGATGTTGAAATCAGACGGACATCTGTCATTTTTTAAAGAGTTAAGAACATGCCAATTTTTGTAACATGGTTTCAATTTAACACGATTCTAATGATAGTTTTTCATGATTTAACTCGAAAATTCTAAATTAAAATCATCAGAAACAGTTTGAGTAGAACCTGTAAAAGAAAAATTGACATTTTATTTCCTTTCTGAAAATAACCTATGTCCGTCATTGATATGATGGAATATGAAAAGAAAATTAAAAGAATTCAACAGAATTCATATCAGAACGTCTTGCATAACTCAGGATTTCTTAATCTTTAAATTAAGATGTTGAAATCAGAATTAATGTGTTTTTTAACACCAGTATATGTATATATATATATATATATACTTTATAACACCAGTATATACATTAAAATATATATATATATATATATATATATGTATATATATTAGCATATATAACATTATGACATATTTTTGCGATTTTCTTCTTCCGTTTCCTCTTCAAATAGCTTGTGCTCCTGAGGAGGAAAACAGTGGATTCAGATGACCTTTTATGAACCGAATAATGTCAGTTCTAAGTAAAAACTTTTACGTGTAGAGACGTCAGTAGACATATTATAATTTTACACAATGACTATTTATAGTGGATGACCTGTGTCATGCAGTTAGGTGATTCTCCTTGATTTACTAAAATGTAATTATTTGTAATATCTTCATAAAATTTTAAATACTGTTAAACTCAATCGAAAAATCCACTCTTTAATAAATTAAAGAACGTTAAATTGTACGTCGAACGAGTACATAAACTTTGTAATTTGGTTACGCCGCGAGGTATAAAACCACGGTTAACCAACGCTGATTTTTACCAAATTTGTCAAAAACAGAGACAAATTACTATAAATGGCCCTACAACTTGGAAATGAGTTCTTTAAGAGGAAAAACCCATAGAATCAAAGTTGTAGAGCATCAAATTTTGCGTCCAGTGAGTACCAACTAAGTTAATGCAGGTCACTTACTCCAAACGAAATGGGTATCTCCAGATGGTTAGAAATTGAAAATGAAGGTAAACGTGATTTTCAATATTTTAACAGTATAGGTGTCTATTCTACTGAGTTATTTTTGTTTAGAGTCTGTTACATGTAGTATAAGCCGCTTTACCATCTCTCAGCAGGGAAGGATTTAAATAAACGATGTGTCGAAAGTAACTGAATTTCATAAAGGAATAACAGATCGAGATTCGAGATATATAATTGACCTAAAATAAAAATGTCAGTTTTCAGTGGACGTAAAATTTGATGTTCTTCAACTTAGATTCTATGGGTTTTTACTCTTAGGGAACTCATTTTCAAGTTACAGGGCTATTTATTGTGATTGGTCTCAGGTTTTGACAAATTTGGTAAAGATCAGGGTTGGTTAACCGTGGTTTTCTACTTTATCACGTAACCAAATTATAAAGTTTATGTATTCGTTCGACGCAAAATGTAACGTTATTTAGTTGATTAAATTGCAACTTTTTCGCTTAGATGCATCGTTTAGGAGTAATAATAGAATAGAATAGAATAGAAAATAATTTTATTCTCGGACGAATTCCCTTCAGAATAACAAAAAAGTACAAAAATTAAAATGTTATATCTGGCCAAATAAAAACAAACATAAAAAGTAAAGATAAAGATAAATCAGTAAAAAAAAAAATTAGTTATACATACTATATACAAAATAAAATAAAAAAAAATCTATATAAAAATCTCTTGAAGCCATACCAAGATACTTAAAAATATGTACGATGGTAACATATAAATAAACACTTTTAGAAAAAATAAAAAATAAATATAAATTCTTCTTAACAGTAAAATCTGTGTTTCTGTTGAAAAAAAAAAGAAAGTCGAATCTATAATAAGTATTTAGGTTATGATCTACATGTGAATATATTATTATAAATAATATGTAATTTTACATAAAAGGTTAGCTGGTATCAGGTTATTTTTGGGACAGGAATTGGAATAGGAAGGTTTTGAATGTAGATAGGGATGAAGAATTTTGATAGGAAGAGAATTCCAGAAATGAACAGACCGAGCAATAAAGGAGTTTTGGAACGAGGCAGATCTGTGAGAAGGAATGTAAAGGTCGGAATGTCGAGATCTTGTGGAGAGGGAGTGGACTGAGGACTTGAATTGGAGAAGGTTGTAAGCGTAAGAAGGACGATGATCGTTGATGATATGATAGAGGAATGTACCTAGGAAATAATTATAGGGGAAAACACAAAAAAAATATCGACAAAAATTGACTTCTTTGTCTGTAAAAAGTTTTCCCTTGGTAGCTCGCGTTAGCAATTTTGTCTTTTACACGTCTATACTCATATATAAAAGTTAAAAAAATCTCACATTTTTTGCAATGGATTTACCATTTTGAACCTCAAATCACTGACCCAATATTCCTTAAATCAGCCGCCATTTTTGAAATCTCTGGAACGGCAGACGTGGTTATTTTTACACTCTCGTAATTTACAATCAAACATTCGCCTGCGATGAGGTCGATTTTTGGGCCCTGGCTCCAGGGCCGTTAGTAAGGCCTGGTGCAGATTCTCTGCCCCCTTTCCAGGTACGCCACTGGGTTTACTACCTATTGAAATTTGGACCCCTCCCCTTTTGTTCACTAACAAGAGCAGAGTGGCGCAGTGGAAGCGTGCTGGGCCCATAACCCAGAGGTCCGTGGATCGAAACCACGCTCTGCTAGTTTATATTTTTATTAATTATTATAATAAAAATTAATTAAGTTTGAAAAATGCATATCCTTGAAATATATATCAATATAATATCAATTTAAATTTATTAATGTTCTAAAAAAAATTGGTAAAGTTCTTACAAAAGTATATAAATACTCGAAGTTCATAATTTTTTTTAATTTTGGGTGATAAATATTCAGGATTCAATCATAATAAAGGTTTTTAGTTAATCACCCATGATATGTAGAATAGTCGACTAACTTCAATACTTTTGGTTTATTATTTTCAATAATGAACAATTGTGATCGACCAAAAAATTCAAAAACTTAACGGCCTCTCAAAATTTGAGGTTTTACTACGTTTCAGGATACATAGAATTCGAAAAACAAATAAACAACGTTTTGTCCGTCAATCGTCAGCGCATTTTCTCCGAAACTATAGGACCGATTTTTTTTCAAATTCGGATATAAAATTAGAGGTCACAGGTCACCCGAGGATGATCCTCCTTCATCGACATTACTATCCGCATTTTATTTACAAAATGGCGGCCGAATAACCTGCGTTGCTGTGGACTATAACGCTTAAACGAAAGTACCGATTTCAATGAAACTTCGCTAAAGTAATTTTCTTGACGCACTTCATATTTATCTATATAACATACTTCAACGAAAAGAAGCTGGAAAAAAAGTTACGAGGGATGGTAAAATTAGTTTCCTTATATAACTCAAAAAGTATACACTTTTTTGTTGATATTGTGATAAGATGTTTCAAAGGTATTTAAATTTCTTAAAAAATGATGGAAGTTTCATCGAAATCAAAGTACTATTAGTAGAGATATCGCGATTTTAAAATATTTTTTGTTTATTATTTTCAATAATAATTGTTTTGTTTTTTTAAATTTTACGGAATTCCCTAAAAAAACAAAAAATCTTTTCAAATGAATCTTTCCGTTAAAATCGGACAATTAGGAGCAAAGATACGGTCTCAATTTTTTTTTTTTTTTTTTTTATAAGATCTGCAAAAGTTATATCCTTTATTTTATGGTTTTTGAATTTTGTATGTGTTACAGAAGTAATGCTAATTTTTTTAGAGTATTACTAATGATAAAAAAAATAGGTTAGTCCAATAATTTGAATCACCTATTATTTATTTTTCTTTGTAACTAGGAAGGTAATGTTAGTTTAGATGTATAATTATTTGGAAATAATAAACCATTGTGAAATAATTTTCAGCGTTTTTTTATTGTATTCTTGATTTAATTTTTTGTCCATCTTCGCATATTCTTATATCTTCGCATAATTTTTTTTTAATTTTTTCAACGTTTGAATTGACAAATTAACTAATTACTGACTAATACGTATAGCCTACATGCCATGTATGCCTATAATTCCAGGATGAGAAGGGGCCTAGACCTTTAACATGTCATGGGGTCTACCACTCAAAAAAAAAAGAAAAATTAAAAATATAGGAATTAGGAACTATCCTGACATTGAGTCATGGATCGTGGGAAATTCATTCCACCGTAACATAAATGTTATTAGAAGGTTTCTATTTATATAGATGTACGATGGGGCAGCACGTTCGCTTTATGACGTATCAGCTCTTATCTTATACACTAGTCGATTCTATGAATGGTTATCTTCATGCTTTTACTAGAATGTATAACAATATTATAGTAAACAAAAAATATGTTTTATTTTTTCCGGTTAGGTTAACAGTTAAATACTGATTTATAAGGTTTGCAGAAATAGTAGATTTGGCCACATGAAACAATTTTCTCTCTAACTTAACTTAGCTTAAAAAGAGTATTCAATTTAGGAGAATGTATGCTATTCTAAATAAAATGAACCTGGCATGTCACTACAATGCCACTGATTTCATAAATGGCGACTGGTATAAAGTTTACAAGGATTGAGAATCGAGAAAAATAAGGGAATTTATCTTTTTAACATTCATACATAGGTATAAACATATAAACAACAAAACTACGATTTTTTCTCTAACTATTTTGTTCTTACGCCTATAAATTCTAAGGTACGTTTAAGAGAACAATTAATTCAATAAGAATTTAAATTACATGACATCGGGTGTCCAATGAGAAAGAAAATAATCATAAATGTATGTTCAAAAAACATGGTAAATAAACCATGTTTTATCTAATTTGTCAAAACTGAGATTTTACAGCTTGGAAATGAGTTATCTAAAAAAAAAAAAAAACTACACAGAATAAAATATCAAAAAATTTTAATTGGGTCGAGTGTACCTCTTGAAATCGGCAATCTCTTGATACCTGAGAATATATTTTCTCTTATATATGCGAAAACTTATTTTCATTGATACGCCTATATCTTGAAAACCGCAATTTCGATTTGCATCAAATTTGGAGAGACATTAGAGATTGATAAGTGAATCATCAAGTAGGAATGAATTTCATCAAATTCTTTCGAATACTTGAAAAAAATACGTATCGTTTTTGATTCACGCATAGTTTGAAAACACCTCGTTCTATTTGACCCAGAGTTAGAGAAAATTTAGAGGATGGTGTACAAATTGCCTGGTATGGATTTTATTAAATTATAATAAACAATTACAATTAATATGAATAATTGTTAAAAAATATAATGTCTGTGAAATGTAGAAGGCATTGAAGATATGGAAAGGTTAAAGTTGTACTGTATTTTTATGTGATCAGTTTTATACGATTTTAGACAGGACTAATAAATTTAATTTAAATAGTATTGCGTTGTATATTTCTTGTTTGTTTCTATTGAATTTCCACTGGGTTTTTGTTGTCTCAATTGACCTATTATAATATTTGTTAAGTTTAAAGTACTACGGGATCAGCTTTTTGAATTAGGTATTGTTGAAAAGTAAAACGTAGATGTCAATAAATTTTATGTAGGTATAGGCTTTGCTGTAAGATGTCAGTTTTGTTTACAGCAAAAAAATAATAAATTGAATTTTTCCTATAAATTTTAAGATTGAAAACACACAGATTAAGTAAAATATGTAATGCATATTAGACTGTTTTTTTTTTTTTTTTGTCACGAAGATTCAGATAGGCAATTCACGAATTTGGAACTTTTCACATTTTTGAATTTTTAGATGACCAATAAGATTTTATTCACAAACTGAAATTTATTGACCTTGAGATATTAGTAAGTGTGAAACCAGCGAAAACGGTGAGGAAGCTATAATGGTCTCACTTGGTAGACTTTTTTGTTTATTTGGTTGAAGTGTTTATGAATTATGCTTTATTTACACCACTGCTTTCTTATACAATAAAGATAACTATTGACGTTTTTATTATGTTCTAGATATTTTTGCACAATTAATGACTAATTTGTAAAGAAATACTAAACGTTAAACATACAGTCAGTTGAAAGTAGGAAGGAATTACTCCAAAAAATTCTATATCCTAAAATGTTTTCCTTGTGGATCTCACAGACATCTGATGTTATTTCCCTGGAACTGAGGACGTCAGAACTTTTACTAACTGAAGGCTATGAACAAAGCTGACTTATCTTTGGGAACGTCTCACGGGGACTGTTTTTTACACCGAATTTTCGAACCGTTTTTCCTCTTAGTGATTCAACATTCATTAAACAAAGATTATTGTTAAGTCAACAGCAAGTACCGAATCAGACATTATCATGAAAGAAAAAAAAAATTACATTATGCACAATTCATACCAATAGAAAAAACAAAATCTGGTGCACGTAACACAGAACTTTCACTTACCTCTCTACTTTGAATAGAAATTATTTTCTGGCAATGTTGACCAGTTATACAATTTTTGAAGTGCACTTTAACGGAGCTATAGCTTAAAGCTTACAGGTAACAGATCATTAAGACTACTAAAATAACAAAAACCCTATTAATTACATCAATAGTAGACAATAAAATCCTCATTATTCCATCTGTTTTGGTAAGCCACAAAAAATCCAATCTCTGATATATATATATATATATATATATATATATATATATATATATATATATATATATATATATATATATATATGCCTATATATGTATGCCTATATATATAATGCCTATATATATAGATATATGCCTAGAGAGATTTGAAAGTATATCTTTTAAATATGAGTGTAAAAAAACGGACAAAAGGCTTTTTGGAAAATTTTGAACTTTATTAAATTAAAAGATACAGATGCAAAAAAAATATCTCTCTTTTTTGGTTTTGGAAAATTCCCACGAGGTGTTAGCATTATTGTTTTTTACACGTTGAAGTTATAAAAATAAAAGTTTTATTATATAAAAGTTATAAAAATAAAAACTTTTCCCATATTTTCCACAATGATTTGCCTCAAGTTACTGACCTTCACAGACGGATCTACTGGGGGGGCTGAAGCTCCCTCCCCCCAAAAATGATAAAATATAACCATGTTTTACAGATAAAAATATTAAATACGATCTCTTAAAGTATTCTTGTTCGTGTAATTACATTTAATAGTACTTCAAGAACAACTTAAACACCATTTCATATAGGTAGTTGATTTATTTCTTTTTTTTCTAATTAGTTATCGTTATATGTATATGAAAAAAAAATCTTTCGGGCTGAATCCCCTCCCCCCAAAATTAAATCCTGGATCCACTTGTGCTGACCTTAAATTATCAGCCAGTTTTTAATACTGTTGGACAAGGTTCATATTACTTTTAATTACATACTCTTTCGTAATACACGCTTAATATTTTTCTGAAATGAGTATTCTGTTTAAACTCTAGGTCCAAAGCTATAAGTAAAGGTATGAAAGGACCTGAGCCAAATTTTGGGCGTGGTCGCATTATGTTAGAAATAGCGTTTCGGCGTGCATAAAGTTATGTCGTCGCGGTTATTTTCCAATACATAGAAACATGAAAAATTCTTTATTATCGCAGGACACGAACAGAGCCGATGAACTGATCCACGATAAGTCTAAATAACTTCCAACACGTTCCATTAGTGATCAATCGATAGTTAATGCATTACAGTAGTTGGATATAACGTTGAGATTAGTTGTATAAATTTATAAATGTTATGCATTAGTACCGATAAGAAGAAATTGTTTATAATTTAAATAACAGAAACCCATAAATTGATTATACTCCTTGGTACAGGCCACCTTTTATCAAATTATTAACATCCGCCTGAAACCTTGTAAATTGCTTCATCTCATCATAACCTACAATTATTTTATTAACTCTTGGAATTGGGGCGTTTTTAATATGGAGATTGGTAAACTTTGTTTATTTAATTAGGTACTAAAAACTCGTAAATACTCATTTGCTTTCCACTTCAATTGTAAGATAATCTAAACAAAAAATTGAGAAGATTGTCTTCAAAAATATTGAGCCGTTTGGCGTGACCCACACCTACGATCCAATTTGATAAAAAGGGGTTTGTACTCAACTCGAAACCATTCATGAATTTAAGTGGTACAGTGTTTTTTTTTTTTATCAAGCACATTGCACAATGTGTTTTTATTTCATCAACTACCGTTTATCGATTTATTTATCGCATATCGATATTTATCATCTACCACCACTGCGAATATGAGTGGCTGCAGCAGTGGAATATCACACATGCCTACGTAATAACATTCTGTTGTTGTGCAAGCCTTGAACTATGTACATAGCTTGTACACATTGCGCTTCTTCCGTCAGGTATACCATCTTCTTCTACTTATTCCGCCGGCCTTCCTCATGTAACACCTTCAGTGAATTAGACCTATAATTGTCTTCTACCCACACAACAAGCCGTTGAATTGTGGATATTTTTCTCACTTCTAGTAGGTGAGCAAAATCGCATTCAAAACGTAGATACCTGTTCCCCTCATCAGTTTTTCCCACAGTGCCTCATTGGCAGTACATGTTAATGTGCTCGTCGTTCATTCGTTCACCGCAAAAGCGTATTCCATTAACCCATTGAACTATAATTCATTCATGATTTCGACCATGTTTAATACCGTTACACATGTTCAGCTAGTTTTTCTATATCAGACTTTATCTTACTCACCCGATCTAGGAGGTGGACCAAGTCGGGGTAGTTCTCGACCAGCCAGATCTGCAGATCGCGGTGGCCGTGGATGACCGCCTTGTGCAGGAGGCTCAGTCCGGAGTGATCCTTGCTCAGCTCGACCCGGACCGAACGCTCGCGCTTGATGGCCTGCGCAACGCGATCCACGTCACCAGCTGCAGCTGCCTCGTGCGCCTCCTCGATCCGGTTCTGCAAAAGACAATATCATACTTAATAACATAATTTGTCTAAAAGATGATTACCTTACTAGTTACACATAGCTAGCAAGATTATTTACGAAAAGGTTGTGCACCGAACCTGCCCTACAATTAATCCCTATCTCGGTAGACCATTACTAATCCCTGGCCTCCTCCCAGTCTGCACGCCGTTGGTAAGCATTACTCCAGTCCCTGACCCTCAGGATCTTCCGGTCATCTTCTGCTACGCCATCCATCCATCTAAAAAGCGGTCTTCCTCCATGCCTGGTACTATGAATAGCCTCACTCATTATTTTTCTGGAGATCCCACCTCAATCTTCCCAGCCTTGTATGCTTCACAATGTCAGGTTCACCAAGGAGGTTATATATTTCTTGATTACCCCTCCCGAGGTATGTATGAGGTATGATGTATGAGGTCATGAGGTATGACCAACTTTTCTAGGTCCATCAATGCGACGCAGAATCCTTCTCTCAAAAGTCAATAAACTTCGCTCATCCAGTCGTGATAAAACACATGACTCCGAGTCGTACGAGCCTTACAGCCGTAATTTTGTCGTTCTTAGTAAATTTTTGAAAAAATCTACTAATGTCAAATGTTTTCAAATGTCTTCCTAGACCAAAGTAACATCAATTTGCTATGAATTTTCTCTTCTCAATTGTGTTTGTGAGTTATTTGTTGCAGTTATCAAGGATCCTAAGTAGATCTATTTTTTCAAACTTAAAGGAGCTAAACTGCACATTGTCTGTCAAGATACCAAACTCGGAGTATATATACTTGATTTTCATAGCATTTAATCGTAGTCCCAGTTGTCCGGCTGTTGCTTCAAGAGCAAGGAAGGCCTCACAAACTGCAGCCTGGGATCTACCGACAATATCTACATCTTCTATATAACCAAGGATCTAATCCATTCTATTAAACACTGTATCTACTATTTGGATCGTATCTATTATCCCCATCTAGGAACTGTAACTTCAATCTGCTACAGAGAGATAGGCTGTTATATAATATCTACGATGTCATACAGTGTACTGTAAAAAAACGCAATTTCGTATTTGTCGTATGAAAAGATCCTGGCCAAGCTTTATTTCTCTACACCTTCTTTTTCGTCAAAATGGGATTCTAGTTTTGCTGTATAAAACAATAAAATTTGAGAATAATCCTTTTCTTATATTTCTTTGTAGGTGCCTCCCAGATTGTAATTGTGAGAGTTCTTCCTTTTTTTAACTTACTCCGTTATTCAAACGGGCTGGACTTTCTATTTCCTTATACATAAGATTTCTTAGAACAAGTAGTTCTTTGCAGATTAGTTGTAGTAAGGTTATGCCAGTACTAACGTACCGAATGTTATAATATTCAATAAATAAATAGTTTAAAAAATTTAAAAAAAAAAAAAAGATTTATATTGCACATGCTCCTCAAAGTGTTCCGCAAGGTAGCGTTTTGGGTTCCGTACTTTATGTCCCATTTCCTTCTGATATGGAATGGTCAGAGATCCCCATACCTTTCCGGCATCATCTGCTGATGACACCGCCATCCTGTCATCCGACTCTGATCCTGAAATAGCATGCTGTAATCTACCAAGGCACCTATTAACGAGATTGACACGGTGGAGAGAGTAGCGCAGGGATCTCCTGGAGTCGTGATTTCCTCTCCATAGTTAAAGAATAAGCCTGGCTCGGAGTCTCACGCATCATTGTAAATAGTTTAAAAATATTTTTTTTTAAACTTGCTTATCATTAAATTATTTTATTTTTTCTTTATTCTATATACTTATTGATTATTATTTACTTGTAATTTGGCTTCTGTTATATTTTATTTATTTATACTTTCTGTGTATATGGTGTGAATGTGCACTTTCCTCCTTATAATCCTAGTCCATATGACAGAATATAGGTTGTTAAAGTATCTGGTTCAGATCACTTAATTTCTATTTTTAGATGAACTCTAAAATCACGAAAGGGGAAAACATGAGACAGACCACAAAAGTATATTGTAAATCGTTGGTTAATTAAAATGGGGAAAACATAAGATTCTATAAATGCACGTGGCGAAGATTAGTCACTGGCGTGGGAAATCCTGAGAGAGGAGCCTTTAGCATATGAGGAAAATCGGAAGTCGAAATAGGACGAGGAGATCCTAACCTAACATTTATTTCACATTAGATCATGGGCATCTTTGGAATATAGTTTTGTAATATAATTTAATTATAATTAATTTAAAGTAGTAAGATATTATAGTAGAAGTTACTTATTTATAAATAGCGTTATCTTATCTGTTTTCGTCCTTGATGCTATTTATTTTCTGTTTGGCATAATATTTTTATCTTTTCTATAAAATATTATGGGTCGTTCTGAGATTTCGTACGAATTTCGAAATCTTTGAAAAAAAAGTTAAATGTGAACTTTTTTTTTTCACAACTCACTTCAAGATTCCAACACTACTGTCTAAAAATTTCTCTACGAAGATTTCTTTAGATATGGCTCAGACATCATGAAGATGGTGGAAATAAAATCCAAAATTAAAATATGGAAAATATCAAATAAGAAAAATTTATTCGCCCTCAAAGTTCCAACTCACGTGATGTAACACGTGAGGGGAATAGATTTTGGTGATTTGAATATAAATTAATCGTGAAAAAGAATCGATATCTGTCAGTAAGGACATCGTACCTTAGGTCTGCCTTTTTCTCTTTGGCTACTCAGAATTATCAAAACATTGTTTGATTGTTTTTAAATTATGTTTTATCTTTTTTTAACTTATCTTGATGAAGGAATTGGATATTTAATGAGTTTCCGCTACCGGAGACTTACAATGATTACTTTTGTCAGTAGTTGACAGGCCTGTCTCATAAATTCAAAGTAATATACTCAAAATAAAAGTCTTAAATGGGACCATTCACTACTATCTCGTTAAAAAAAATGCTAATGAATAAGATTAAATTTAGAGCAAAAATTAAATATATTGCTAAAAAAAGGTTCTTGACCATGTCCAGGATTTATTGATAAATTTAAGGTGGGAAAAGCCAAGAAGTTAATTTTATAAGTTAAAGGTAATTTTTGTTAAACTTTTTTTATTTTATTTTTTTTTATTATTTTAATGGAATTTACAACTGCATTATATAGAAAATACAATAAGTAAATGTGAAATTGGTAACATGACATGTACAACATGAAGAGAAACTATCCATTGGTAGAACTCAAATTAAAGTTCTATATTAGAAGATCCCGAGGCCATCTTCTTTTCAGACACCTCGGAGGGTTATCAGGGATCGAGGAGGAAGCAAGGTTTTGTTAAACTTAAAATGAAGAATAGGAAATTTTACTTAATTGCATTCTTTTTCTCATCTCTGTCAGCTATACGAACATTTCAAATCAAACAGTGCCAGTTAATGGTACAACAAATGTAATCTCTTAATTATATTTTTTTTTTTTTTTTAGATAAATGTTATATGGATTTGAAATATGTTCTGTAAAGTTGAGATATGGTTTTACAAGATGAACCCATGAAAAATATTATGACACCAATATTTAAGTTTTTAAACGTAAAATTTAATTAAGTACGTCAGCTACTTGTACGTTTCCCTACATGAAATTTTAAAAAGATACTACAATCTTCTTGAACCATGAATTCGTATCAATTACTGGAAAGACCCTTATCTCTTGTAGCGTAATAATATGGAGACAAATCAGCTGATTAATAAAACAGCTGTGTTGCAAATGATAACAGCTGATACGTCATAACGTTAGGTTTTTGGGCAGTTTCAGTTCTATGAGGAAAGAGTTAGGATTTCCTATTGATAGAATGTCCGAGTATAGAAATATATGTCGTTATCACTGAACAATTTAAATTAGAGGAACATTACTTTTTCGGTAATGTGTCAGATTATTTTTTCGGTGAACTTTTATTTCCTCATATATACTTGGTAAAGAAAAAGTACTCAATAATTTCTAGACGTGAAATAGTTGGTTTATTGTGTGATGATATAACAGGCATCGAGAATTTCGCAGAACAATTTTTCAAATAAATTTCTTTGCCTCGTTTGCCGATTCGATATTTCGTATTACTTTTGTTGATTTTCAGCCTCATCTTCAGCATTATTTTGATTCAGTCTTAATTAAAAATTATTTTGTGGTCGTTTTGTTTAACAATAATTTTTGAAATGTATTTGGAACAATTTTTTTTCAATAATTTATTTTAATATATGATCATTTACGGCTATTTTAATTAAGTTACAAAAAAAATCTGTCAATGATAATTTAAATTAATTGGAAATTAGTGAAACTAAAGAAATATGTAAACTTGGTCATCCTCAGTTTTTTATTTCATTTTTCTATAGAGTATTTATTTCTATATTTATTTCCCTGTCAACTTTTGTTAGCAATCAGTAAATGTTCAGTAAATACAAGATATAAATGACATGTTAAGCATAAGGAAGAAAATCACTCAGCAGTATCTGTTCTTTAGTGTTGCCCAAATGCTAGACCGAGACGAGTCTTGGTATAGGTCTTGGTCTTGCGCAAGAGTCTCTCAACGGTCTTGCAGTTACCTATTAGCTAAGTACTATAGAGATATTACAGTATTTTTTAGAAAGGAGAAACCTAACTAAGCCCGAATGAAAAATTAATAATTGGTAAATGGTTGACTGTCGTGGGTAATGAAGAGAACAACAGTTGGAGTGATCAGTCAATATTATCAATAAATTAAATAGATATTATCATTTATTTTTGACTTCTTTTTTGACTGATCACCCGAAAAATTAATAGTATATTTGTTATACCATTTCTTTACATATAGTATCTAAAATTGTCAAGCATTAGTAACTATTGCCTTAATTTTTGATCAAAAAATCGATCTTTTTACCAGTCTTGTTCTTGGTCTTGCAACAGTGAGGCAGTATTAGTCTTGGCAAAGTGCAACACTACTCTTCCCTGACTTGCTTCAATTACTTAGGTTGTTTAAGGTAGGAGATCTCTCATCCAACGCCTTATTAGTCGTCTGCTGTCTCTCCATATTCTGTGCTATTTCAGGTTTGGCCATATCTCTTATTAATGTATTGCGATGTCCGTTTATATTAGTATAAAATGGTTGGTAAAGGATCGTTAAATGTTGGTCAACTGTTGGATGATGGAGGTCAGTATGTAGAGTTTTGTTAGTCACGTACCAAGCTGCCATTGTTAGGAGTAGCAATAATTTAGATTGGAAGGTTTGAAGTTTTTTTAGGTGGGTCTTTTTAGCGATACTGAATATTTGTGATGAATATGTCCATATGGGTTTAAATATCTATATGTGTTCAGTTTC
Organism: Nezara viridula; assembly: GCA_928085145.1. Lineage (NCBI taxonomy): Eukaryota > Metazoa > Arthropoda > Insecta > Hemiptera > Pentatomidae > Nezara > Nezara viridula. The sequence goes on from OV725082.1 coordinate 127,516,300, forward strand.
TGTCTCAGTTTCAGTTTTGGAGATTTAGAAAAAAAGAGGATAAAGTAGTTTGAATGAGTCGTTCATGAAGTGTCTTACGTTTCATTTTTATATAGGGGCACCGTCTCCGTTTGTAGAATTTGATTGTTGTCAATATAAACTGGAGAGCAGGTATTTTTCGAAGAATAAATGCTATATGTTTGGATTTATCGTGATTAAGTCGAATATTTCATTGTTTGAAGCAATCTTGTAATTTAATTAAGTTATGTTGTACCACAATTAATAAACATATAAAGCTCGTATATTTAGCGGATTTTTCCGTTGCTCAGGAGGGAAATAGATACAAACCTATGAGGCAGAGAAATTGGTATTATTTATGTAGAAGACTGATCCATTATTTCTCATATAAATGAATACCTTTATATTGAGAAATCGTGAAAGCCGAGCGAGTAAATCAGTTAATTTAAGTTATTTATTGTTCAGTTTAGGGAAGCCGGATCGAATCAGAAGAAGGAAAAAGGAAAGAACGAATATAAAATGGAAAGACGAGTTGGAAGAAAACCTGGCGGGACATGGATTCAGAAAAGAGCTTTGGGATCGAATTCCTTGGAAAAATATTCTAAATGAGATTTAGATCAAAGAAAAACCACAACAGTAGAAAATTCCTAAATAATAATAAAATTTACCACTTACAGAAAAATAAATAAAAGTTGCATGTTAATATTGGCCTGCGTATGATTTGTTACGATAATTTCGATGGAATTGGGGAGTTTTTAAGTTGTAGATCGGCAAACTTTGTCTATTTAATTAGGTCTAACTCGTTAATAATCATTTGCATCCCGCTTGCATCGTAAGATAATTTGATAAAAAAATGAAGAAAGAAGGTGGCCTACAAAAAAAGGCCGTTTGATGTGACGTACTCTCCAACATTTCAAAATAACATATAGACATAGTGCTCGCGTCTCTTCGGCAATTCTTGGTATCTCATTCTTTCATTCTTTTTACATTTCTTATTGCTCCTCTAGTTAATAATAATTTTTTTCACTGTTTGTATTTAATCAATATTATTCATTATTTACAGTGTGAAGTAGTTATTGATTTAAATAAATAATATAAAAAGATAGTTTAGAGGAAAACATTTTGAAAAATCGGCATTTAAGCCCTGTTGGAGGACATCAATGAGGATAAAACCTACCTTATATTAAAAAGAACTTCATTGCAGCATAACGAGTTTAATCGAAATCGTTAGAACCATTCTTGAGTAAATCCTAAAGATGTGATAAATCGATAATATAAAGTACCACATTTGACAAACGTTTCTGTAACTTCCCAGGCATATACTAACATAAAATACGCTATTTCAGTTTCGTGCGACTTTTCGTTTTTGAGCTAAGCTGTTCTTCTCTCACATAGTGGACCTCAAAGCGTGTATTTCCATTTAAAACTGAGATTCGAACATTTTCAAGATCGCAATACTGTCTCTTACTATATCTTACATATATAGGAAAGTGAAAGTAACAGTTTTATAGTTAAGCCACAATCTCTTCGAGACATGATCTTGTATCATTTGGCGGAATGACTCTTATGTTTCACATGAAGCAAACCTTATCAAAAATGAATTAAATTTCATCTGCAACATTTCTCTATAAACAAATAAGTTTACTGCAGACAAATAAAGTTCTAGCCATGATTTAAGGGCTTACCTCGGTGGAAGGCTGAGAATCGACTGACCAGAAAGGATGATATTTTAGAGATAAGAGCCATTAATCGATCCATCGCTTTTCAAAGGCCCTACCTCTACATCCGAGTGCGGTCACGGAATGTCAACTTTATCAACAATAGTGGTCGATATGAACGAATCGTTCCTGAATGTGAGTTCCTTTGAGGGGGACCATTATATAAATCGATTATAGTCTGTTGTGTCTGCTAAATCTCGATGTATTTTGTAAGTAATCGTTGCTTCCTGGCCGAGCTTCTAAGAAACAAATGGATTTAAGTGACATGAACGATGCTTACTTATATGATCTTGTAATTGCAATGAGTTTTCTACAATGGCAGACTGGATTATTTTTCTTGTTATTTTTCTTTTTCTTATTATGTGTGTTTATTTTCCTTTGAAAATTACAGACATTCGTCGTCAATAGAAAGCGGGGTTGCGTTTATTATGTATTTTAGAATCTATAGAACAGAATTATACAACTTTTAGAGAGGTCAATGATGAAAATGAATTTGAAAAATTTAAATTAATTATGTTCCTAATGAATATCCCGTAATCTGTTTTAAGCAATGTGCAAAGGAAATTTTAGTCCATTTACAGACATTTTTGAAAAATTTAGTTCCAAGCATTCATAAGCATGAATGTGTTTGAGAAGATTTACTTTATTTTTAATTATTTATCTTATCAACATAGTATTTATTTTTTTAATATTTGGGAACGAGGTAGCTCATTGTGTAAGCGCTTTCAAAGTTCAAGATCTGGGATTCGAATCCGGCTGATGTCAAAGTAATTTTTCATTTGCCATGGATCGATCCTGGGGTCGAAAGAACCTCTTTAGTCACTGGAGCCAAGGCCCAAAAATCGATCTCATCGCAGTAGAAGATTTGATTGTAAATTACGAAAGTGTACGTTATTCTGAGTAAAAAGAATCTTGTCTTCTGATTTAAAGAATATTAGGCCATTAATTTGAGGATCGAAACGGAAAATCCATTGCGAAAAATGTTTATTTTTTTTTACTTGATTTTAGACATGTAAAAAATAAAATTGCTAACGTGGGCCACCAATAGAAAACTTTTTAAAGCTAAAAAAGTCATATTTTTCGATTTTTTTTGTTTATTCGCCTATAACTCAAGTCAAAGAGAAAAATGTACTCTTTAATAAACTAAAGAACGTTAAATTTTGCGTTGAATAAGTACATAAGTTTTATACTTTGATGATCTAAAACTTTATTTGTATGCTATTTTCCTCATAGGAATCTCATTTCTAAGTTACAGGGCCATTCATAGTAATTTGTCTCAGTTTTTGACAAATTTGATAAAAATAAGCGTTGGTTGACTGTAGTTTTATACTTTACCAAGTTACTAAATTGTAACGTTTATGTACTCGATTGACGCACAATATAATGTTCTTTAATTTATTAACGAGTGCGTTATTTGCTTCAACGCAACGTTAATAAATTAAAGAACTATAAGTGAAATTATAAATTAACGAGTTATAAGTGGAAAAAAAAATTATCAAAGAAATCTGACTTTTTTGGCTGAAAAAAGTTTTCCCTTGGTGCCCGTGTTAGTAATTTTGTTTTTTACCTGTCTAAATCTATATATATATATACAAGTAAAGATAATAAAAACTTTTCTTACATTTTTCTCTGGAATGCAGAAAAGGTTCTTTTTACTAAAAATAACATAAATTTTAATAATTTACATGAGGTCGATTTTTAGGCCCTGGCTTCAGAGCTATTTGGGGCACACCTAGTCTTTATAAAGTGAGTACTTTTAACTAAATAGTTAATTAAGAGAAGATCTTCGTTTGAACGTGATCCTGGTTCGATTACATTCTCTTGCAATCACCTTGAAACAGTACTCTTAGCAAAGTACCCAAAACACTTCATAGATTGTAGCAGTACAGATTTTTTTTTTTTATTTACATTTATTCCTCTATTATCTATCAGGATATGTTGTATGAATGAACACTCCTATAAAAAGTTATAGATTGTATTATTTATTATGAAGTTCCAAGTATTGAAATAGTTTAGAAATTTGAACATTGTTTTTTCCAACGCTTTAACTTCAAACCACCCCTAACTACTCCTAAAAAAAATAGAAACGTTCTCGAATATACCACCAACAGAATAACATGTTTTGCATTTTAGAAATTTTTATTCGTATTTTTTTCATTTGCCATAAAGTTCAAGAACTTTAGAAAGTACATGAGAGCTATATCGCGCCATATTTACATAAATAAGGAAAATACAAGATAAAATGGCGGCCATCAACCAATCGATGAGTGACTATATAAAATAGAGCAAAAGAAGAAATACAATGCCACCTGTATATCTTATAGTTGCTAGTGCCTCTTGGATAACTGTGGTCTGCACCTGTTGCCGCTCTCACGGCTTTATCTTGCCCCGGCACGGAAGCTTGCAAGTTCAATGCCAACTGGTTGAGGTTATATTACGCAGAGTTTGCTAAGAAATATATATATATATATTTTTTGAAGAGCTACTTTAAATTATTATTAGAACAAATATATAAATTTTGCAAGCTTGAAATTTTTCATTTGCAAAGTTTTACAATTAAAGTTAGTAAATCTCTTGGCCACCGAATTAAAATTCGTATAGATCCCCGAGTCCTATAGGTGAAATACGGGAGACAGCTGAGAACTTAATTTTGAACTGCAAGGCCTTCGAAATACTAAGGACTAAATTACTAATTAATTTCTAAATCACGAAGATCGAGTTTCCTCAGCTAAGGATAGAACAAAACTATGCGTACTACAAAGAAATCATGTAGGGCAGGAAAACTACAGAAGTGATTTTAAACTCGAGAGACTAACCTGGAAAAGAAGAAGGCCTCCTGAATGATCTAGAACGACAACTTTACGTAGACCATAAAGATTCAAGTGTTAATGACCAACATACGAATACTGTCTAGTCTCCTTAATATGGATATAACATAGCATATTATTAAATAAAATGAAAATATATTTAATGAAGAGAAGAATAGTTGGGGTGATCAGTCAGAAATAAGAAGGCAAAACTAATAAATAATAATATTTATTTTGAAATTTGCCGACGTTACGACCTGAAGTTCAGGCCTTCATCAGGGCTTCTCCCGGAGCTACTTAGTATGTCAGCAAATGTCAAAATAAATATTATTATTTATTTTTGCCTTCTTATTTCTGACTGATCACCCCAAACATTGTTCTCTTCATTATTCACGACAGTCAACCATTAATCCACTACAATTATGAAAATATATTTTATTATTCTGGGACTGTTGTCCCTTTAGAACAAATTATAAGTACAGAATACATGTCAATGTGGCAATAAATAAATTAAATATTTAAAATAATAGTTAATTAAAAGTAAAAATACAGAAGAGAGGGAGAGAAAAAGAAAAGAAAAGCGTACATATATATATAAAAAAAAAAAAAACTAAAGTAACAGATGTTTATATATTTCGTAATCATTGAGAAGAGATTTAAAAGAGAAAACTGATTGTGGATTTAGAATATCAGCAGGGATGAAATTCCAGAGGGAGGAGGCTTGAATTGCAAAGGGTTTGTTAAACGCAGCAGTTCGGTAAGGAGGAAGATAAGGTCAGAAATACAGGTTCTTGTGGGACCGGATTGGATCGAGTATTTAAATTGTAAGCTGTGAAAAATATAGGAGGCTCGATGAGTTCTAATGATCTGATACAGAAACGTAACGAGGAAGTAATGACGGCTATAAGATGGATAGAGCCAATTCAACTCGGTGTAATACTGATTGATATCCTACCAACATCATTGTTTCCGGATGGTAAGGCAGAGAATAAATAAATAAAAGTAAGTGACCCGACAACACTTCCTTTTAGTAATAACGGAGAGTCAATGAATTTCCTCTAGTTATGCACAGGTTACGAGTTTTAATAACTGTTACACATTATATAATGCTGATAGTCGAAAATTATAGTTTCATTTTATTAATATTCTAGAAGGGAATTACCAATATCCTCGGCAGAGCCCTGAGGAAGTTCCTGGCGGCTATATCCGGGCTGTACTCGCCGATCAAGGAGGCACCTTCCCCTTCCAGGACCAGCTCCTTCAGCCGAGAGACCTCCCCGCCGCGGAGCCATTGCCTCACCACGGAGTCGTGCACTGGAACACCTGTTGATATAAAAAGTTATTATAAAAATGTAAATATTGTTGGATTGAGGACTTATTGTCTCCCTCAACCCATGTTCTTTGGGTATCATCAAGAGAGAATATTTTTTTTACAAACCTTACAGAGCTCCTAGATCTATATTTGACTCGTCAGTCGGAAGAATGGTTGGGAAGGAGAAGAAAGAAAGATACATTAAGTACTACTTAAAACTATATACTTTAGGCACTTTCCTTTATCAAATCATTACCGATCATCGTCCTTCTTATGCCTACAACCTTCTCCAATTTAAGTCCTTAATCCATTCCCTCCTTACTATTCTATTGACCGCCAGAAACTGTATAATATTCTAATTGAGCAGGGGATTCCAAAAAAACTAGTAAATCTAGTCAGGATGTGCTTGACGGAGACACTAAATAAAGTTAGAATCGGTAATAATTTGTCCGAAAAATTTGAGGTTCGTTCGGGCTTAAAACAGGGGGATTCTCTTTCGCCTGTCCTGTTCAATTTGGCATTAGAACATGCCATTAGGGAGGTAATGCGAACCGAGAAAGGGTTGGATCTGGGCGGGACAACATCCGTGCTGGGCTATGCTGATGATCTGGTACTGTTAAGCGAAGACGTTGAAACTATAAAACTAAATACGACAACGTTAATGAATGCCGGGAAAGAACTAGGACTCGAAATAAACGTGGATAAAACAAAATATATGGTTAGCTGCAAAAATGGCGATACTACTGGTGATATCGATATAGATGGTAATATGTTTGAACAGGTAGATAAATTTAGGTATCTAGGTTCTACGATAACTAGAAAAAACGAAATTGAAGAAGAGATTAAGGTTAGACTGAAGGCGGGAATGCTTGTTATTTTTCTGTGACAAAACTACTTAGTTCGCGCCTCTTGTCCCGAAACTTAAAAATTAGAATCTATAAAACAATTATCTTGCCTACAGTTCTTTATGGATGCGAAACTTGGCCGCTTACATTAAGGGATGAGCAGCGTCTTAAGGTTTTTGAAAATAAAGTATTGCGTAGAATATTCGGACCGAAGAAGGATGAGTTAACCGGAGAGTTCAGACGGTTACACAACGCCGAATTGCGTGAGCTGTATCCGGGTAATATAATTGATGTAATTTCATCGCGGCGAATCAAATGGGCTTGTAAAGTTGTTGGGCTTAGTAACGAGAGAATTCCTAAAAGGTTAATATTTGCTGTGCCGAATGGTAAGCGTCCGAGGGGTAGACCGAAGCGAAGGTGGGAAGATTGCATTAAAGCCGATCTGAAGGGACTGGGTTTGGACGGCGAACGGTGGAGGGAGGTGTGTAACAAGCGATTGGTGGTGTCGGCATCGAACCTTCGGGTTCCCTAAGCCTTATTATTATTATTATTATTATTAATCCATTCCCTCACTACAAGATCCCGACCCTCTGACCTATACATCCCTTCTCATAGATCTGCCTCATTCCAAAATTCCTTTATAGCCCGCTCTGTCAATTTTGGAATTCTCTCCCGATCAAAATTCGACATGCCCCTTCCCTATACACATTCAAAAACCTCCTATTCCAATTCCTGTTCCAAAAACAGTCAGATACCAGCTAACTATTAATATTATATATGTATCGTGTAGCAATCATATAATCATAATACTTGGTTAGAGATAGTACATGCATTTCCTATTATCGACGTAGGAATTTCAATACATATATTTTTTTTTTTTTATTCAATTATAATTAACTGTTTATTTTTATATTATTTATTCAAGTAAATTTTTTTTTTTTTTTTTTGTTTATGAAATGAACTCATTGTATCTCTTTTTCGTTCTTCATTTCTCAAAGTGTAAGTTTATGTTGTTCAACCCTTATATATAATTTTGTTCATAGTTCAAGTGATTCGTTCATAGTTTTAATTGTTTTGTTCATAATTTTAAATGCTCTGGACATAGTTTTATCTGTATTGTATATAGCTTGTGCACCTAAGGTTTTCTTTACTTTTTATTTTATTTTATCAATTTTATTTATTGTTTCAAACGTTTAGGCCAGCAATATTCTATTATTTTGTACATTATTGTTATTCTGAAGGGACTTAGTCCCAGAATAAAGTTTTTTTTTCTATCTATCTATCTATCTAAAAAAAACTGGTCAATCTATGTCTCATGATCTGAAAGCTTTAACTTCAAGGAGGACTGGAATCTTCTGTACAACAATGGATGATCCAGAGTTTCATGGAAAACTGGAAGCACTAACCTAAGGTAGGCAGTAGTTTTGCACAAAATCGATGTTGGTCTTGCACTTTGCAAGACCAAGACCAAGACCGTCTAACTGTTGCAAGACCCAAGACGAGGAGTGGTAAAAAAAAAAATCAATTTTTTGAATAAAAAGGTATGCAAAATAGTGACTAATACTTGACATTTTTAGTTAGTGTATGATAAGAATTGGTATAACCAATATACTTTTGCATTTAACACTTCTAATTTTCATTCTGGCATAATTAGGTTTCTCCTATATAAAAAATGACAGTCATATATCTATAGTAATAATCTAAAAAGTAACTGCAAGATTGTTGAGAAACTTATGCGCAAGACCAAGGCACATCTTAGTTTCAAATTTGGGCAACACTAGTCAGAGGTAGAGAAGTATAGTTCAAGTGGCCAAGATCTACAAGCTCTTTAAAACCTGGAGAAAAAAGAATTATCTAGACTTTTAGGCGTTGCAGATGCTCTTTGCTGCATGTAGAATTCTATCTATCCATCTGGTTGTTGGTAACCCACGCCGTTTCTTTCCACCTAATATCTACTATAACATTCATTGTTGTGTAGAGGTTTCCTTATGGATTGTTTCGAGTTACCAACCCCGCCTAACTTAACTTAGCCTTCATGTTATTAGTTATAGACGTTTGTAGGACTTCCCTATCAAATCTATTAATAATTATTTCTAGGATACTGTTTTGTGTCGAGATTACGCATTCATACATCAGAATTGGATTTGTACACTCTTTATTTCAGATTTTTTTTTTTTAATTATTGAGGTGGCTTTTTCGGCTGCACGATTAATTCATTATGTCTTTAGATGTCTTAGGGAGATGTACAGATGCTAATTAATGCATCTTTTTCGTAATATTGATGCGAGTAATGTGTTAATCGTCTGGATTTGTATTCGTAATTGTTCAATTATATCCTAATAATTCATTTTTCTATTTGTTTAATTTTCTCTCCATTTACTACAATTTTATACTTCCAGGTAGTAATTATTCCAGAAGAAGACCCTGTCCTCTGATGTCTAGATACCTCTACTGCACAAGTTCCTCTAAGAATAGAAAATGTGTTTAAAGTATAATGACAACTGAATAAATGGTTTCGTTGAAGAGAGAAAAAGAGTGACCCTAAAATGAATGGCGAAGGATATCACAATTCGATCAATAGAAACTACGAAATTATTAATAGAGAGGCCACAATATGAAATCAGCTGTTTCAAGTCACATGAGGAATATTCAAATTAACAAATATTTTTATGAAAAAGATCTTTTCGTTATTTAAAATATACTCGTCACTATTTTAAATTATGTAGTTTAAATAATATTAATTTAACAATATATACATACAATAAAAAAATAAAATTAACATAAATAGAATAGAGTAGAATAGAAAATCATCTTTATTCTGAGACTGTGTTCCTTAAGAATAACAATATTATTTATATAAATTAACAATAAATCTGGCCAAAAGACCTATTACAATAAAGAATGACTAAAATACAAGTACTGAAATAAATATATAATAGCTCTTAGAATATATTAACGAAAACAGTTAACAGGATAATAGAGTTGCAATACTACAATATTGAAGCTAAAACAATAACATAATAATCACTAAATAAAATTTGAAAGGAACGCTAAATAAATTTTATAGGGAAGGCAATGTAGTGATGGAATATATAAAAAAAAAAAAAGCTATTACGGTAAATAAATTATTTACATTTGTTCCTTAAGAAGTTTAAGTGAATACACATAAAAATTAGGAGAACAAAACACCTAGGAGTGTGTCGAAGATAAGTAAAAAATAAAATATATTTCAAAGAAATACAATCATATGAATAGGAAAAGTAGAAGTTAAGAGAAACAAATTATACCTACTCACAATGCTTTATGAAAGGTGATGGAAAATCATGTTCAAATCAGATGAAAAAAAATAATGACAAAGAAAATTAAAGCTTTATTACATAACAAATACTAAAGCAGCGTCTTTTTGAATTGTGAAGAGGAATTGGAATAAGAGAGTTTTAAATGGGGATAAGGGTGGTTCATGGCGGATTTTTAGTTGGATGGAGTTCCAAAATGCAGTGGAACGGACAACAAAGGAATGTTTAAATGAGGCAGATCTGTGAAAAAGGGTGTAAAGGTCAGAAGGACGAGATCTTGTGGAATCTAGGTAAAGGAATGTGCATAGGAAATATTGTCTTCGCATCATGACTATGAACTACACCTGTCTATGAAGAACATAAATTAATATTTTGTACTGTATATTGTTTTGTTTTTTTAGGAACTGGGTTGTCCTTCGTTATAGGTGAACATGAAGCTTTTCTTAGATAGAAAATTTAGAAACATGGCTTATTGAATAGCGTTTATTTTATTTTTTGTTAGTAACACGAGGACGCTAATCAAGCAGCAGGAGAGATTTCTGAGAATGGTAGAGAAAAATTCAGAGGAATTTAGGAAGGATAGGGGAATAGGACCCTACTAAAATATATTTTATCTATATGTTTTTAAAGATTGTATATATGTCTTAGGGATTTATTAGTATACTATAGCTATCCAATATTGTTGGGCAGTACTCTTTTATGGCAATAGCGTGTTACTCTCTCTAATAACTATGTTTAGGCTGTAGAATGTATATTTGGATCGTCTTCATTTCCCACCAAAAGTGAGACCATAACCGTACTTAAAGTGAGAAAAAATGGAGAATAAGAGAGGATTACGTGTAGGTATTGCAGAAATAACATAATTTACTATTTGACATGCATTACATATAATTATAACTAGTATACCTGTTGGAGGACTGGAATGAACATATAGTCCAGTTGCCTGCCTGAATGAAAAGCGGGTTCTCATCCTGGACTGTTTACCTGCAAACAAAAATAATATTTTTGTAAATGAAAAACGTTAGCGTAAAAGGTTCACTAACATTTTCATAAATAACGAAAGAAAGTTTAGAAAATTGCTATATATTGTAAAGTATAAAATCGCGATATATATCACAAAATATCACGCAAGAAAATATTCTTCAACGCTGTTTTCAGTACTTGAACTAATGGAATTTACTAATTTGGCTATTAACAAATGAGTAAATATTCCTGTAAAGAATGTAGCCCTAGGATCCTTTAGTTTTAGGGGTCTCAAAATATTTTGGCATGCGGACCATATCGAGAACTTCAGTAAGTCTCCTGGATCTAGGTTTGTCATGACAACAAGTAACGAAGAAATCGAAAGGGAAATCTAGATTCCAGACCCTAGAAGGTGAAATAGAAAAACTGCAACTCCAGTACAAAAGACTAGTACTCCAATAGATACCCGGGCATTGCGGACAAAATGATAATGGATTAGTCGACTAACTAGCAAAGGAAGGAGCTGCATCCTCTCATACACACTTACACTCTTGAGCGAACCATTTCTATAAATAGGACTGCTATACGACAAAGGTGGAATGGTGCCCGTCCACATTACAACCCTGAAGACAATTGAGCATGAACGAGCAAGTGTTATTCTTTAGACTCAGAACAGGATTCAACACATCTCTATAAAAAATTTAAAATTGGAGAAAACCCTCTCTGTAGCTGTAGAACAGGATACCAGAATACAGAGTTAGATACATGTACATGTAGATGACTATTTTGCCCACCTGAAGGGGAAGGAAGCCTTCAAAGCAAGCCTTAGTGGCTCAATTTTGGGATTTGGTGGAGAATTAACGATGATATGGCTTGCTGATTAAAAACACCATCGATAAATAATATAAACCTCCTCCCTCGATCATAGAGACCTCAAGTCGACGAAATGAGACATGTATTACAATTACTACTACAATACTACAATTAACATAAGGTTATGTGGATGCGAACCCTATGCCTTGCATTATCTCGAAAATAGTACGTTTTGGGGCTTAAAACGCAGGATCCGATAGTTCCGAGGAACTATCCGGTCTTGCTGTACGCATCAAAATCTTCAAGATCCAATTTGTCCCGTATCGATCTACAGACCTACCACCGTTCCAGTATTGAAGCTAGACAAAATGTTTGTAGCGACTTTATTTATTTTAGAAAGAAAAACAAAAGTGGAGAATACGATTCGCTAACCCCCGTGAAATTCTGAATCCAACGGTACCCCATTCATGGTATTTGAGCATGACAGGAGCTTATATTTGGTACAAAACCGATTTCGAGCCTAACCGTAATAATATATGTAGGAATAAATTAAAATTAATTAGTGCAGGCCCTGCTCGATTGCTTATACCACTACGGCGTGGTTTAGATTCAGGCATCGGACAGTAACTTTCCCACCCAGAGATTCTTAAAAAGGGGAACGACTCCTGTGTCTTCGACTATCACTCGTGATCCTCCAGGCTGGAGGTTGGGTGTATGGCTGATAACACCTATTCCATAAAAAACTAGGAGGAGATTGGTGCCAAACATTCCCAACCACCCTTCAGGAAAGTGCCTGATGAAGAGGAAGTGAATTATGATGGCGCCCGGTTAGTAAACCACTTGCTCCCTGGATATCTGGACGAAGAGAACCAAACAACAGCAGTCGTCTATCACATCCCCAAATGGTTGCTAGAAGATTCCTGGCGAAGAGTCGAAATCAAGAGGCGTAAGAAAAAATAAAATAAAATATTTCTCCCCAATTCTGTGAACCCTCTGATGACGGATTAAGAAAAAGAAAAAAAATTCTTATATTAAATTATCGATTGCAGAATCGATCAAAGAAAACAGGTTAATCACCTTCTTTTCTTCATTTTTAATAATAGAAACCGTGAGTAATTGAATCCTAATCAGTACTGTACGGACAATTAGTGGACTTGAATTAATTATTATCTGCAAATAGGGCAAGATTCCAATTCGATAAAATAGAATCGATGTTTTATTATTGTTAGATTTCGATTTCGAAGATTAGTTTAATTGAAGTTCAGGTTTTCAGCTCTTCGAACAGCTTTTGATAGAAAGCATTCTATATACCAAAGGATTCTAATTTCCATAAAGAAGCACATGATTAGAATAATGAAGTATGTTTTAAACTACTTTTATACACGTCTCAAATCATAAGAAAAACGAGCGTGGTGTAAAGAGATGTTTTTCTTGGCATGTGGTTCATGTATGTGTCAATTTCATCAAATTATACTCACTATTTTGAAAAAATACTTCGCACTCGAATTTGCAAATGCATTGTTTTTGACAAGGCTGAAGTTTGAAAGCTCGATTTGACCTAAAGGGATTTGACCTAAAGTTGGAGTAAATATGGATAACAGTGTAGAATTTTTTTTTCCTATTGACTTTATAGACAATGTAGATCTTTTGCTGCCTTACTAAGCCTGCTCCATCTCTTTCTGTCTTGGGCTATTTCTTTCCATTTATCTGCACACAGTTCTATTGCATCTTTGTTTATTCTATCTATCCATCTGTTTATTGCCCTTCCACGTGGTCTTATATTGAGGCATTCATTGTCAGGGACGCCGAAAAGGGGGTTTTATGGCGCAACTTGCGTTATCAACAGGTTTGAGGGGAGCAAATTTCAACGGGGTCATGTATTTTCGGAATAAAAAGTATCAGAATAAAGAGTAAGGCTAAAACATGGAGCAGACAGCAGCGAGTTTAGTTGTGTATGATCTATGATTTTTCTAATTCTAGCTTAGCTTGCTCTGTTTTTAAGAAAACGTGAGCAATACAATATTCTAAGAGAAGAAGGGGTAGGTTGTTACGCCATCGATCTAGGGAGGGAGATGGGCACCACTGTTCATTGTCACGTAAAGACCCCACCCATCTTAGCCTCCGTGCCTTCATATCATAGGATATTTATTGACTGGTTTCTATAAGCAGTTCTTTATTAGTGTTTCTTCTCCATGGTTTAGTACTTTGATCCCAGATCGCTCCGGACATCGAGCGCAGGATTTTTTTTACCTCCCCCCCAAATGCTAAAATATAACCATGTTTTACAGAAAAAAATATTAAAAACTATCTCTTATAGTTTGTGTATTCTAAGTATTCTTGTTCGTGTAATTATATTTAATAGGACTTCAAGAACCACTTAAACACCATTTCATATAAGTAATTAATTTCTTTATTTTTTTTTCAAATTAATTATCGTTATATGTATATGAAAAAAAAATCTTTCGGACTAAAGCCCTCCCCCTCCCAAAATTAAATCCTGGATCCGCTAGGGTCCATGTCTCACAGCCATATATTAGAACTTGCTTTACCATAGCATTGTACACTCTCAATTTGAGATTTCTTGAGATTTTTTACGGGATTTCAATACCTTTGAAAGGGAGAAGAATTTTTTTTTTTTTTTCCTACCCCCCAGGAATTTCTTGATTACAAAATACAATATATAAAGGGAGAAGAAAGCTCTGTTTGCGTTAGTTATACACTAGTCTATTATTCTACTCTCGGGAATGATTTCCCTTCTAAGCAGATTCTGTTATTGGGATGGGATTTTCAGCTTATTATCATATACTTTGTAACATCTTCATTTACTTATAGGCCGATCTCCTTTGCATCTCTTATCAGAGTCTTAAAAAAGTTTCTCAATGTCCTCTTGATTACTTCCAACGATATCTTAATTAATTCCGAAGTGAACCCTTCCATTTTCGCGTGATTTTCTTATCTTCTCTAGGCTAAGTTGAACCCTGCTGTAAGCCTGTTCAAATATTGAAGGCATCAGATACTCCTGGTTGGGGGTTGGGCATAGGACTAATAATCATATCCTGGAAAAAATAGCTTATTACGAAACTAAGTAAAGTGTCTAGTATAATTTTATTTTATTCAGAAATTAAAATTAATATGAATAACTGTTGAGAGTATAAGGGCTGTGAAATGTGGTACAAAAAATTCAAATTTTTCGATGGATTATTGTTCTATTCATTTTACGAATGAGGATTTACCTTTTAAAAACATAATCCATGTTAAATATATACATATACACTGTACTGAAAGATATCGATTAAGTTCGTGATTTATTGAAAATGATGAGGGATGAAATTGAAAAAGGTGTGTAAGCCATACTGACCTTTTTTTTTTGTATCTGTTTATGTTATGGAAATGCCCAAAATGGCCTCATTTATCTACGCAAAAAAGTATAAAAGAAAAATTTATAATTAATAGAAGATGTTAGGTATTATTAAATGTTTAAAATCCAAAATAGAAAAACCGTTTGTTAAAGTAGAATCTAAAAAAAAAGTTTTGGACATGTGTAATTAAGAGAATTTTAATTGCAGCTATTTTGGCCAGCTATAGAGACTACTTAACAGTAAATCTAATCTCTCAATAGAAAACAAACTATTAATATACAAGATTATACTCAAACCCATCTGGACCTACGGACTTGAACTGTGGGGGACAAATAAATTTTCGAACATCAAACGCATCCAATTTCAATTTTAGTTATAAGTCCTCCGTAGTCAATGTTTCTTATTATGTTACTAACAAAACCCTACATCATGACCTTTACATCCCTTATGTCCTTGACGTTATTCCATCCGGATTATCAATTTTTTACCTGAACCTAATCCACCATGCTAACCCCTTAGCACAATCCTTATATAGTTCCAGTCATCCTTACGTATCTTTTGTAAATACGTCACTGGAGTTCTGGCAATGACCAGCTTCTCCACTCAGGTCATGAGTGTTTGTGGCTTTATTGTAGTGCCCTCTCTCAGTCTCCACCGGACTGGTAATGCTGGCTACGCTGCTGAGAGAGAAGTGAGGAAATCTCTTAGAGTCTCGATTTATCTTTCACACTTTGTGAAAAGGGCTGGACTCGGAAATCTCTTGCCTGATTGTAAATACTGTAATTAAGTATGGTTTTGTAATGTTTTTGTTTTCCTTTTTTTTTTTAATCTATTTATTTCTTTTACTTATAATTTATTTAATTTTTCTATGAATTTCTGTATTTTATTTAATTTTAACTCTAAGTTACATTTCCTTGGTTTATTATAGTTTTTGCCTTTGTTATATAGATGTATATTTTTTTAATTTATTTATTTTATTTTTTATTGTATTGTATATATGGTATGGATGTGCCTCACTCAGCTTTAGTACTCAGTGCCCTTAAGTGTGGCAAAATGTATTATTTATCAATAAAAAGATATATATAAAAAAAAAATATTGCAGCTAGTGTTGCCCGAATGCGAGACCAAGACAAGCCTTGGTCTTGCGCAAGAGTCTCGCTACAGTCTTGCAGTTAACTATTAGCCTATTACTATATAGAAATTACTGTAATTTTTCAGATAGGGGATACCTAACTAAGACCGAATGAAAAATGGAAGAGTGTAATGCCAAAATATATTGGTTATACCAACTGTTTACATATAGTAACTAAAATTGTCAAGTATTGGTAACTATTTTCTCTTAATTTTTATTCACAAAAATGATTTTTGTCTACCAGTCTTAGTCTTGGTATTGCAACAGTCAGAAGGTCTTGCAACACTAGTTGCAGTCGACCTTTTTACATAATACCGACATGTAAAGGACCAAAAACCAAATCTAGTGGCAAATATCAGAACTTTCTGTTGACGATATACTCACTTATACTGTTACTATTATTATTCGGTTTAGGCTTACTTCGTTAAGTATACTTCCAGGCTTGTAAGTTTCTGTTGGTCTCCATTCCACTTTAGGCGTTGTTTTTTTTTTTCCAGAAGGATATCAATTTTTAATTGGTAATTGGTTGACTGTCGTGGATAATGAAGAGAAGAATAGTTGGGATGCTCAGTCAAAAAGGAAGGCAAAAAATAAATTATAATATTTATTTTTTACATATGCCGACGTTTCGACCTGAAGTTCAGGCCTTCATCAGGGCTAAGAAAATAACCAGATAACAAGGTATGAGAAACATAAGTAATGATGTTATTACTCAATAGTTACTCAATACTTATTACTTAATAGTTATTTTTCTTTTGAATTTTTCTTTCATTTTCTATTAACTTTCATTCAATTTTCCATAATTTTTCTAAATAATATATCTCTCGTACCTATTTAGGCTTCCAGCGCTTTTAGTTCAAACTTCGTCTGATAACCGTTAGAGATTACGCCACCTTCACATCTCTTCTCTCTCCCCCTCCCTTGTAACGACTTTTATTCTCCCCTTGACACTTAAGGAGAAAGGTAGTACTTCTTTTATTTCTTTCTTATTTCAGCTTTCTCAATTTCTTCCCTCCTTCCTTTCATTCCTTTTCTCTGTTTTTAACTCTTTATTATATTATACGTTGTCTGTACATCTTGATAGACTTTACAATATCTCAATTTTCTATCTAACTACTCCATTCTCAATGTTTTAATTTTACTATTTATTTTCTTTTCATTTCTTACATAACTTTACATTTCTTTTTTATGTTTTTACATTTTATTCTATGATTCCCAATGTAACACTTTTGTCACCCCTTTTTGATTATGCCTACTTCATCATTCCACACTATGTAACAGTTTTTATTATTTATCTCTTAGTTCTTAGTCATTATTCTAAAAATTTCATTTTACTTTATATCTATCTATTTTATTTTTCTAATAATTTTTTATTTATTTTATTTTCTCATTTTTTATTATCTTTTTTACCATCATTACTTATGTTTCTCATACCTTGTTATCTGGTTATTTTCTTAGTCCTGATGAAGGCCTGAACTTCAGGTCGAAACGTCGGCATATGTAAAAAATAAATATTATAATTTATTTTTTGCCTTCCTTTTTGACTGAGCACCCCAACTATTCTTCTCTTCGATATCAATTTTTATTTAGATCCTTACTACGATAAGGATCCTTACACTATTATAAATGCTCAAAAACATTAGCTACATTAATTACTGAAGGCCAAAAGAACTATTGCACTCACAGAGGCAATGTTTTCTTTCGAACAATATAAATGGAAGCATTAGAACTAGAAGAGAGCCATTTGGGACAAAGTGCAAGAGCTCTCGAGAGTGAGCAATCATAAGACCATTAGGCCTCAATATCATCATTAGTCTTCTTGGCTATTCCAATATCGACAGGTCGCTTAAGGTGGCATCTATTAGCAGCTTGAGGTATCGACAGTTCCAAGAAAGGGACAAGATCTTAAGTGGATTAGATCATGAAGAATCGAGGAGGCTGACCAACGTAATGAAACTCGACTGTCCCACTCTGGTTATACCTGCAGAACTCTCTTGCATCAGAAATTAACATGCATGAGGTAAAAATCTTATTGGAGGAGAAGAGAGTATAAAACATAAAATTTCCTAACCATTTCTATAGCTGGAACAAAGTGTTCCAGAACTTGGAATGTGGAAGAGGACATGTACCACATAGTCGAGAAGAGTCGAAGTGGTGATCACTCATTTGCGAATAGGCTACTCACTATCTGATGATAAAAGAGCCACATCCAAAATGTCAGGATTGTCAAAGAGTCCTTACATAAAATCACTTAATAGTGGACTGCCCTAACTGATAGCATAATGGCTAACTAAGACTTCTCTAGATCCCTCGCCAAGACACATGCTGACTGAAGACCGCAGTTACCTGAACAAAGTGATCAAATTTTTAAAAGAGACAGGACTTTATAACAATATTTTTAAAAAATTATCAAGTTGACAGAAAATCAATGGCGATAATAACTATCAGCGTTTTTGTCCTGTAAATCAAAATTAATAAAAAGATCCCAATTTTAAACTATTTTCCTAATACAATAATTCCTTTCCATAACTTTCAATAAAATGATTTTTTATTTTTATCATCTCATATTTCGCCATTTTTGGCATACGGGGGTTATTCCTGAGGTGCAACCAAACCTATTCTAATCAGAGTGTCGAGTTCCTTTTTGTGGATCCGCACAAAATAAAAGTCAACCTGCCCAGATTCGAACCAGCGTAACTAGACTCGAGAATGTTAACGTTTACACTTTAAGATCATCCTTTCCAAATCCCCAACGATCCACTCATGGCTGTCAGAAACACTGACAACCACCGAGTCTGATGTTGGTATAGGTAAAGGTAAATGTTAGGCTTTGAGAAGTGTGAGGGAGGGAAGTGCCTAACAGCAACTAAGTGAGAAGATCCTTCATCCAGCTTCTTTTAATCCTGATAAGCCTGCTACCATGTTTAATAAGGCCTTGCCTTCTATGAGTTTGTATTTTGTCATAAGTTTTTTTTATTATTTATATGATATTTACAACTGTATAAAAAAAAATACAGTTGTAAATATCATATAAATATCTAGTAAATTCTTACAAGGATATAATGACATGATACACATTTTGAGAAACTACCCACTGGTAGCACTCTAATAATATGTCTATATTAGGAAATCACGGGGCCATCTTCTTTTCATACGCCTATCAGGTATCGAAGAGGAAGCAAGGTTTGAAACGAGAGGATTCGGATGGTTCTGAAGTTTATTATGGAAGGATAGATGTCTGGATTGGGACAGGTCAGAAACATAAAAAACATTAAGGTCGTTATGGATGATTTTATTTGTGACGAAGTAAGGAGCAGTGAGGATTTTACGAAGGATTTTGGATTACAAAGATTGGATACGATAGGAATTCGATGGTTTAGTGGAGCCCCAAAACTCAACTCCGTAAGTCCAAATATGCCTTATTATAGTCATGTATATGAGGCTTTTGTAATTGATTGGAGTACTAAATTTTATTAACTCTTCATAGGAGTTATCCACACAAGTCCTGAACGTCTATTCCTCCAACGTTCTTTATCAGTCTCCACGCGGCAGGGGGAGAAGCACTGGGATCTTCTGGAGTCCTGATTCGCCTGCCATACGTGGAGAACAAAACTTGACTCAGAATAGGCGAATGTAAATATTGTACATAAGTGTGAATGTGTTTTATTTTTTAAATTGTATTCACCTTCACTCTATTATTTTATTTATTTTGTATATATATTAATTATCTTCATCTTATTTATTTTTTTCTATATTTTAATTATTTATATTTATTTCCCTTTTGTATGTACATATTATATGATTGTGTACTGAAGCCCTAATGCTTAATGTGACAGATTGATATTAATACTCAATAAAAAAAAAGTAACTCTTTGAATAAAGTGTTTTACTAAAAATCCCACAATTTTTAAGTAAGTACAAATGAAATTTATGATTTTCTATTTTTTTTTTTTTTAATTTCTAAATATTGGAGGGATGACATCCCTGGTTTTCATAACTTTGTAATACATACGAAATTTATAGAGACTAAAAAATGTACAAAAATTGTTGTAACTATACAAAACAAGAACTCATGTCTCTCAAACAGCAATAACTAAATAACCAGACAAAGTTTCGTCTCATCAAGAATCATCAAGACAGAAAACATAAATCACACAAATGATGACCTGAAGCAGTACATTTCATATTAACAGCCAGATTTGAATCCAGCTAAGGCCAGTAGAAATTTATTTCTTGGTGAACTCGAATGGTCAGAGTAGTGGTGTCTTTAGAACAACTCCACAGTATGAGAGAAATGATAAGGTAATATGAATGAGGAGGAGGGGAGGGGAAAGAAAGTACATAACTCTAAGACATTATAATTTATAATAGAATATTACTATATAACCTATATATAAAAAAGTTATAGATTATGATGAAATGAAGCCATTCACGAATTTTTAAATCATTGTTAATAATTTGATAAAAAGAATTCTATACCGCGGACTATATTATGCGGATAATATTCTGTTCATCACTCACGAAAGGATTGTCCATTTTATCCTGGTCTTCTTACGTCGGGCGCGTGGCCCAGAGCGAACGCACATTCCCACGGAGTGGCGAAGAGTGGACTGTGGACTGCGGAGGACACGGGTAGCCATTGGCTACCGGGAGTCGATAATGTTCTCTGATTGGACAGTTCGAGGTGATCCTCTATGTCCTATCTCGATGGACGTTAACTGGAAGGGATCGATACCTGTCTACGTGTGATTGTAAGTGGTCGATTCTATATTAGCTAGGTCATCATTGTTCTTGTTCACACATTTTTTTTATTCATGAAATTTACAACTTTATTAAAATAAAAATGTATTAAATAAATGTGACACATAAAAATAAAATTATATAAAAAGACTTGTAAAGAAAATACCTACTGGTAGCACTATAATAAAACTTCTAAATTAGGAAATCACAAGGCCATCTTCTTTTCAGACACATTAGAGAAGAATGAGGCATTGAAGAAGAAGCAACGTTAGAAACGATAGGTTCGGAAGTTTATTATGGAAGGATAGGTATCTGGATTGTGCCAAATCGGAAACATATAGAACATTAAGGTTGTTATGGATGGATTTATTTGTGACAAAGTAAGGTGTATTGAGGATTTTGCGAAGGATATTGAATCGTAAGGATAAAACTAATGTAAAATTTGCGTTCGTTTAAATTTAGCCAATGCTTCCCAACGTCAATGTCGTTTCCATAGATACCAGCAAGTATAAGTACAAACTTTTCATTTTGATTGGAGGAGGAGAGGAGGGGGAGATTGGGTCTCCATAAAAGTCTCGGAAGTTTATGTTATTTATAAAAAGTATGAGTGAAAACCAGCATAATTATTGTAAAACGAACAATATCATATTACTATATGTTTATATTTTTTATGGTGGGGCTTATGGAAGTCGAGGTTTCGCAATAATAAAAGCATTATTATTCAGCTGTTTAGGTGGCACACAGCTAAACCGACAACCATCGATCCATTAAACTTTTTTAAGTGTCTTATTTTTATTTATGATGAAGCGAGGAGATTGTGGAGTCGATTTCTTCGACTCCACTTCTTTAAACTCTGCTGAGTTTATCGCTGGCAAAATAATAAAAATAACATTGGACATTGTCCCCTACATCCGTGTTAAATTAAAACGGATGAAATTTTTTTTTTCCCCGGTTTCCGGCTAATCCGTTTGGTTTATCCTAAAAATGTATACAACATCTGTTATGTTCGGGAAGTTGAATCGAATGACACCTTGATCGGGAAGATCGGAAAAAGTTGAAGAATGAGTGTGTTTTACCCGTGTTTTTAAGCGACAACGCGTTACAGATGTTCGGTATTTCGGATATTCCCCGTTGAGTGATAATTTTTTCCATCAGTTGAATAGTACAACTTTTAAATGTCGCTCGCGATAAAGTAGGTTGGGATGAGAATCGAAGTAACTGCCTAACTGGAATCTCTAGACAACTTACCCAAGAATTCATAACTTTGGTTCAACTCAATATTTTGTTTTCATTTAAAGCCTATGTTTAAAGTCAATCAAACCTAAATATAATGTCTAAATTTCAAAAGTCTACCATTAGCCATTGCGGATCTTACTCTTGACAAAATTTCGTTGTACAATGCAGACATACAGACAGACAAAATTTTTTTCCAAAGTGGATTTGGTGTCTGTACCATATTCCATGTATAGACAAAACCTTTAATATATTTATTTGTATAGGCTCCTAAGGCTGATTGAAACGAACATCGGGGAATATGTCATGTAAAAACACAAAACATTGTTTGATGTAAAAACACGCAAAAGAAATTTGGTTGAAATCGGTGACCTACTGACCCAATGGCTGTGACCTAATCTCGCACTTTTCCATTCAATTATAGATTCTATCATGTAAAAAAAAAAATAAATACTTCATAAAGCGAAGAACGACAACAGATAGTTCAAAGCTAATAAAATAATAAGCTGTACTATATATTTTCTTATAACAAAAAATTATCAATACATGAGATGAAAAAATTATTAAAAATAAAATATTTGTGAATGTCCTATAAAAAATCCATAAATCGATATGTTGATTTTCAATAAATGTTTCAGAACTAAGTCAAAAAAGAATCGTAATAAATATTTGATAGAGACGAAACAAGTTTGTAGAATCTTTAATCCGATCCACAATATAAATCTGAAAATGAACTCTACATTAATATTATTACTTTAAGTAATAGCGAACCTGGTTATAAGTAAGTAAGGCACTGAGCTCCTAATTTAGCAGTCCCGTGTTCGAGGCCTACTTTGCCAAATATATATTTATTTTGTATCTACTGGGGATCGATACTGGGACCACAAGACTATACTGGGGCACAATCAGGGTTTATAAAATGGGGATCGTTAATTAATTAAAGAGAAAGTCTACAAGTGGATTTCGGCCAAATCCTAACCGTTCATCTTGAAATATTATTTCCTTTAAAATATCCCAAACTTTCATGTTTTTTTTTTTGTGTAAAAAAGTGGTACATCTTTTTTTGTTTGTTTTTACACTTACGGACGATTCAAATCTTCCAATCGCCTGCACAACATTGAATGCCTCAATAGTAGACAAAAGACCACGTGAAAGACCAGATGGATAGATTACAAAGCTTATAGGACAGCTCCTGTATTCTTCTATTATCCAAATACTAATTTTTTTTTAAATTTATTTATTTAGATATATAACAATCCGTCTCGTGGACAATAATTATAGTGATATATGAACACATTCACACCATATATACAGAAAATATTTTTTTATTATTTCTTAATGATATTTACAACTGTATTAAATAAATACATCTACAAGGAGATTTGTGAGTAAATTTGAGCATAATGGATATAATGACATGAAAACACTTGCTGAGTAACCAACCAATGGTAGGTAGCACTCTAATACAGAAAATATAAAATTAACAAAGGTAAAATAATAACTAAATAATAATAATAAAAACTATGTACAATACAAAATAAAATAAGATAAGTAAATTAAAAACATAAAAACACAGTCATACCTTACCTATATACAATATACACAATCAGGCAGAGAACCCTAAGCCAGGCTTCTCTCTCCAACTATAAAAGGAAAAGCAGGACTCTAACAGATCCCTGGGCTACTCTCTCAACCGCGTCACTGGTACTAATGCCAGTGGAGTTTGAGCGAGAGTATACTAAAATAAACTTTTTATTTTTTTTTATTTTAATGGAATTTACAACTGTATTACACAGAAAATACAACAAGTAAATGTGACATTGGTAACATGACATGTACAACATGAAGAGAAACTACCCGTTGGTAGAACTCAAATTAAAGTTCTATATTAGAAGATCCCGAGGCCATCTTCTTTTCAGATGCCTCGGAGGGTTATCAGGAATCGAGGAGAAAGCAAGGTTTGGAAAGAAAATATTCGGATGGTTCTGCAGTTTGTTATGGAAGGATAGGTATCTGGATTAGGCCAAATCGGAAACATATGGAACATTAAGGTCTTTATGGATGATTTTATTTGTGACAAAGTAGTAAGGATTTGGATATGAGAGGAATTCGATGGTTTAGTGGAGCCCCAAAGCTCAATTCGGTAAGTCCAAATAGGTCTTATTATTGTCATATATATGAGTCATTTGTAATTGATTGAAAGCTTAGAGCGTTTGTCTAGTAAGTGCTGCAGTAGTCAAAAACGTCGGGCGGTTTCTAGTCGTTTCAGTCTGGTATGGGGTCAGTCTGGTAAAGTCACTAAATACTTTTTTATATAACAGTGAGAAATAAATGTAATATTATACAACTCGATTATCGGGCTGATATACGAATTTCATAAAAAAGGGGGAATAACAGGCGTCGATGACCGTAGACGTTTGAAAACACCCGGATCAAACAATAAACTACGTAAACAATATATAATAAGCTTTATATTGGTACTTGATAGGACTCACCTTATCCTCCAAAGATAGTCAGGTATACTGGAACTTTGCGATAACTTTGAACTTAGCCGAAGCCTCTCTGACAGCTTTCCGATATCCATTGAGCAAGTGACCATAATGTTCCGGGAGCTTACTATCAATAATGCAAGCTGACCTCTCGCGTGTCAAGCTTCCTATACCGATGACCTTTCTTCGGCCACTTCCTCCTCGAGATCACAGAGGCGGTGCACAACACTTAGGATAATACCTCGGAAGAAGGGTAACAGTTCGAGATGGCAGTTGGGCCAATAATGGATTATTCACAAGAGGCTTGAGTTTTGAGGAGGGTCAAGTTATCGACTGACAAGAAAATTATGAGCTTTGAGATTCTCGGACATTCAATAAGGATCGTTCATAGAAAAGAAAATCAGCAATTGATTGACAGTGTTGTCCGAGGTTTCTTGTTCCTTTACAGAATGTTGTTTTTTCAAGCCAACGATCGGTGTTTCTCTCTGAAATAAAATAACAATTATTTTAATAACTTCAAATCAATATTGTATTACGTAAAATAATAGTTCGTGGAACAGACCCTTTTTTTTATCAAATTATAAACATTCGCCAAAAACTTACAAATAGTAACCTACAAATTTTTTATATACGAAAATCCTCGAAAATGGGGAGTTTTCTTTTAAAATTAATTATTCTAATTAGGTATTAAAAACTCATAAATATTCATTTGCTTTTCACTTGAATTGTAGGATAAATTTATCACTAAAGGGCCGTTTGGCCTGTTAAACCTAATTATTTTGACATTTTGGGAGTCGAGGTCTCGCTAAATGATGATATTTTTATAGTTCACCTTTTTTCTCGATTTCGTAATCAAATTATCTTATGCTTCAAGTGGAAAGCAAATGGGTGTCCATGAGTTTTATGTACCTAATTAAATAGAAAAAGTTTGCCGATCTCCAGATTGAAAACAACCCAACTCCCAGAATTTTCGTAAAAAAAAAATGTTTTTAGAAAAAAATTTTATCTACGAAAATTCTCGAAAATGAGGAGTTTTCTCATTAAATTAATTATTCTAATTACGTATTAAAAACTCGCACCCCCATAGCAGACTGAAACGACTAGAAACCGCCCGAAGTTTTCGACTCCTGAAGCACTTACTAGCACAAACGCTCTAAACTTCCAACTATTTACAAAAGACTCTTATATGTTACTACTATAAGGCCTATTTGGATTTACGGATCGAGCTTTTTGGCTCTACTAAACCATCAAATACCTCTCGTATCCAATCCCTAAAATCCAAAATCCTTTGTAAAATCCTCAATGCTCCCTACTTAGTCACAAATAAAATCATCCATAACGACCTTAATGTACCATATGTTTCCGATTTAGCCCAATCCAGATAACTATCCTTCCATAGTAAACTACTGAACCGTCCGAACCCTCTAGTTTCCCAACAATAATTTTATCCCAAAAGGGTCGTTTGGCCTGCATAACCTCGTTATTTCGACATGTTGATAGTCGAGTCACGCTAAATAATTCAATATTTTTGTAGGCCACTTTTTTCTCAATTTTTTAATAATATTATCTTATGCTTCAAGTGGAAAGGAAGTGGATTTTGTTGAGTTTTAAGTATCTAATTAAATAGTAAAAGTTTGCCTCTCTCCAGATTGAAAACGCCCCAATTCCGAGAATTTTCGTAAACAAAAAAAAAAAAAAGGTTGTATTTTATGATAAGATGAAGCCATTTATGACGTTTTAGGCGGATGTTAATAATTTGATAAAAAGGTGTCTGTACGACGTACTATAATACAGCCATTATGAATTTACTAAAATATATTATGTGTATTTAAATAATGGACGACATTTTGCTGATAAGTTGTTTGAATATTATATTTCTCAGCACAATATAAAAACATTTTTAAAAAACTACGCCATGCTTCAATCAATGCTAGGAGGTGATTGGGCGGAGATTACGTTCAAAAAATTTTTTCTCTGAATTACTTATTGGCCTTGGGTTATTGGTCCGATCCAGTAACCTATTCTCCAAACCTATCCGACCCCCTCTCCCCCAATTTTCAGCCATGGTTTCTCCACAATTCCTAATAGTTCTCCTAGGCGTCAGAAAAGAAGATGGTGTCGAGATTGTCTTTCAAAAAAAAAATTAGGTAGTGCTACCAATTAGGTAGTTATTAGTTCATGTCATTATTTTGTTCTCTTCACATTCATTGGTTGTTTTTTGTTTAATATAGTTGCAAATAAATAAATTAAAAGAACAGAATTTACTTATTTAAAAGTACCCATTTTATAGAGGCTGGTGTACCCTAGTATCACCTGTTGACTCCAGACTCGATCCACAGATCATTTAACAAGATAAATAATTACATTTTACAGCTGGAATCGAACTAGGAACCAGGGACAAAGAAGTATAGTACGTTATTCACTGTACTACCCCACTTCACCGGCACTATTTTATATAAGAATAAAAAAAGGAGGAACTCCTATTATGTGACGGTTAAAAATAACAAAAACTCTATTATAATATTAATTTACTCAAAATTCAGAAAAAAATACTAAGTTTTATTCAAAGGAGTAGGTAACTTTCATATTAGGGAGGGAGCAAGATTAAATAAAGTAAAATCTTAGGTAGATAAATGATTTATAAAATTATTCTAATTAGTTTATTATTATTACAATTTATAAATATTTTTGAATATTTAATAGTATACCGTTGCAATATAAAGGAAGGAGATGGGATGGTCCGGGGTGGCGGTTATAAATAGGCTAAATAGTGATAGTCAGGTTTTTAATAAAATAGTTTTATCAGGCTTTTAATAAAATAGTTTTATCACTATTTAGCCTATTTATGACTGCAACCCCGGACCATCTCCTTTCATTATACACATTTATATATGAAACACAATATATACATAGAAAACAAATATATATATAAAATTATTTTACTTAATTTTTCGGCAAACCTTTTGTATCTTTTTTTGTACTTTTTTATAAATTTTTAGAGGGGGATAACAGTCCCCCCTCTACTCTTCACTGCGTACGTCTTTGTTGTTATTGTTTGTTCTCTAGGATGGCAACCCATCCGACCTCGCCACGGTCACTATATTCATCGTCGATTTATAAATTAAGGATCGAAATACTTGAGAAAAGACCTTGCCAAGAGTTTGGAGATAATTAGACAGGTCTGTTTTCGGAAATGTATTCTTGGCCCAAGACGGCGCACGAAATGTTTCCAACCTCTGAGGCAGAATTATTGAACGATTCATTCATTGAATCATGAGGGGAACTCGAAGAGGCAAATAACTCAATGAAACAGAGCTATATTCGACAAGATGTTATAGAAAACTAAAGCTTTCAGAAAAATCTGGTGTGCGCAACACCTAACTTTCCGCTCTCCTTTTATTAGAAATTATTTATTGGCAATGTTGGGCCATTATAAAATTTTCGAAATAAATTTTAAACGTAGCTAAAGCTTAAAGATAACAAATCATTAAGACCATTAAAATTTCAAAAAATCTATTTATTATATCGATGCTAGGTAATAAAAATCTAGTTAATCCACCTGCTTTTATAAACCATCAGTCTCCGAGCCTTTCAGCCGCTAAAATCTATCTTAACGATATTTTGGAGCCTGTTGTCAAGCCTCTAAATGATACTCTGTTCGCTAGAAGTTATTGGGTTTTCCAGCAGGATTCCGCAAAAGCAGTGGCTGCAAAAGAACATTCCAGAGTTCATCTCTGCCTCGGATTGGCCCTCAGGAAGCCCTGATCTCAACCCACTAGATTATCGGCTTTGGTCCGAACTGGAGAGGATGGCATGCCACAGAGCACACCCTAACTTGAAAAGCCTCAAACAATCTCTGGTCCGAGCAGTTGAGAGCTTTCCTCAAGAAGTGCTGCGTGCTAAAAAAATAATAAACAAATTTAAAAAAAAACGGTACAAAAAGTTGGCCGAAAAATCAAGCAAAATAATATTTAAATTTTTTGTCCTATGTATATATTGTGTTTCATATAAAAATATTTATAAATTGTCATAAAAATAAAGTAATTAGTATAAGTTTGAAATCATTTATCTACCTGAGATTTTGTTTTATTCAATCTTGTCCCCCTCCATAATATGAATGTTACCCACTCCATTGAATAAAACATCGCATTTTTTTAATTATGAGTAAATTAATATTATAATGGAGTTGAGTGATTAAAAAAAAAATCGTAAGTCTTTTAAATAGCGGAATATAAATGAACAAGTAAAGTTTCAAACCAAACAATTTCCTTATTTTTAAATATCACATAATTTTTTTTTTAATTCTCTACCATCCCTGGTATCTCCTACGAACATGATGAACGGCAAACGCCCTTTTCCCAGCTTTTAACTCAATTTATATAAAATAGCGTCGGTGAAGTGAGGTACCACAGTGAAGAAGGCACTATGCTTCTATGTTCCAGGTTTCTCGTTCGATTCGAGCTGTGAAATGTAATTATGTATCCTGTTAAATGATCTGTGGATCGACTCTGGGGTCAACATATGATAGTAAAGGCCACCAGCCTCTATACAATGGGTACTTTTATATAAGTAAATAATTCCTTTTTTTAAATTTATTTATTTGCAACCGTATTAAATAAAATATAACTAATAAATGTGAACAGAACAAGAGGATTGACGGACCCAAGGTAACGCAAGAGGGATACAGGCTAAAATCCAATAAAGAAATAGACAGAAATTTGGAAGATTTGGAAACAGTTGTCAGGACCAGAAGACTGGAGTTCTACGGACACAAGGTCATAATGAATAGTGAAAGACTGAACAAAAAAATGTTTAGCAAAGTTTGCCGCTATAAAAGTATGGGGACAGTATTTTAGACATGCTAAAAATCACGGATAAAGATTGCTTGGATAGAGAGCTTTTCAGGAAAAAACTGAAAGGGGTTGGTGAGAGGGAGTGACTAGGAAATGGACTAAGGATGAGCGAGAGGAACAGTCCAGGAGGATGAGAGGGTATTAGAGTAAGAGGAAGGCTGAGGGTGTGAAGAGGAAACGGAAATGACATTCGCGTGGTCCTTTCTGGCAAGTTCGTGGGAAAAAAAAAATAGTCCTGTCATAAATATTGTTACAAGGAAATATATACAGATTTAAACAGAAAAACTTTTTTTTTCAAAAACTTTATGAGAAAATAAAATTTATGTCTATAGAGAGTAAAACAAAAACGAAATTACTCAAAATGTCCTCCATTTGCCTTGACGCATTTTATCTCCGTGGCCAGTCATCAATAGCTGCTATTCCCCTCAAATCTTCAGGATTTTCTCTACGCTCGGAAGGTGACTGTTTCCATACCATATAATATTACAGGTCTTGCTACTGCACAGTAATGCCTTATTTTTGCATTTGAGGACAAATTTTTCTTGTTGTAAACATTCCTGTTGGCGAAGTTCAGTCTTTGCAGTTTGATCTTCGTTCGATTGATGCCTTATGCGTTCCGTTACTACATATTATCTCCCCTAGATAAACTTTTTGGTCACTTTTATTTGATAGAAATAATAAAACTTTTTTTTTAAATTATTTTCCTGTGTGCGGTCAACTCTTGCATTTCTACTCCTTCCTCCCGACTCTCTATGTATTTGTTATTATTAGTAATGGTAGTACAAGCGATGAGGAAAAGTAAAATAACATCTGATGGGCGCCATAACATGCCATGAATGGGACTTCCCCGCCAGCAGAAATCAGCTGATAGCCTACGTCAGATCGGAGGTTGGTCAACCATGACTTCCATCGGATCGACGTCACGAAAGACCTAGCTCCAGTTTATTGCCTTCCTCCAAGCAGCTTCTTTTCCTTATTCCAGGGGTCAAGGGTCTTTACGCCATATTTAGGGAACTTGTGAAGTGTACAACTTAAGAAAGAACACTTTCTGATATGCTAAGATGTCGTCATTTAATAACATTTTGTAATGTTTATATTAATATTTTATAGTTAGATTATTTTAGTCTTGAATTTCTTGAATTTATGAATCAGATTCATAGATTACTATTCTGTTATATTAGATCTTGATATTTTATTATATTGTATTTTTTTTTCAAGCGAAAACTTTTCTAGGTGCGTTTTGTACTTCGAGAGTGAATAAGATTGAGCCGTCAGATCTCCGATGTGTAACGCTCGGGTAAAGTCGGCTGGAGTGATTGAAGTGTTTTTGCATTTGGATTAAAATATCCCAAAAACTAAAAATCGAACCTGCATTCTGTAAGCGAGGGAATTGTTCAGCATTTCATCCTCTTTGTAATGAGCTATTATTTATAATTTATATTTCATATTTCCTCAATGCTCTCTACTTTGTCACAAATAAAATCATCCATAATGTACCATATGTTTCCGATTTAGCTCAATCCAGATACCCATCCTTTCATAATAAACTTCTGAGCCGTCCGAACCCTCTTGTTTCCAACCTTGCTTCCTCTTCTATTCCTGATAACCCTCCGAGGCGTCTGAAAAGAAGATGGACGCGAGACCTTCTAACATAGAAATATAATTGGCGTGCTACCAATAGGTAGTTTCTGTTCATGTTGTACATGGCATGTTACTTATTTCATATTTACTAATTGTATTTATGTATTATCTATTAAAGGTGTTTTTTTGCCACTAGGCCATATCTTGATAGATAGAAAAATAACTTTATTCTGGGACACAGTCCCTTGAGAATAACAGAATAGAACAAAATTAATATATTACATCTGACCAAAATAAAATCAATCGAAAAAAAAGAAATAATGTAAAAAAAAAAAATATAAGGTAAAAATTCTATATACAAAACAAACTAAACTATATACAAAACCATTAATACTATGACAAGACACTTAAAGCTGTTTGCTCTTATAGATCAGTATACACTTTTACGAAAAAAATTAAGAATTAAAAAATAAAAATGTATCAAATTCTCTATTAAAATCAGCTCGAATGGTTAGCAACTATCTGACTGTTTTTGGGATAGGAATTGGAATAGGAGGGTTTTGAATGTGGGTATGGATGGGGAATGTCGAATTTTGATAGGGAGGGAATTACAGAAATTGACAGAGCGAACAATAAAGGAATTTTGGAATGAGGCAGATCTGTGAGAAGGCATGTAAAGGTTAGAAGGTCGAGATCTTGTGGACAGGGAATGGATCTTCTTTAATTCTTTATCAAATCAAATGATCGAGTCTTTATTTTGAAGATTTTCTTCTCCTTCAAGTGGGAAAAATAGTGAAATTCCTCTGAAATTTCAGAGAAAAATTTATGAAGGAAAAGAAACTTTATTTGCGAATAACTCAACACGTATACATTTTTTTCTTTATTTATAAATTCGAAACAATTTCTACTGATTTAAGGAGTGGGTAGAAATATTTTTTTAAGGAGAAACAGAGTTAAGATTTTTGTTTTGCAGCTCGAAAAATGCTCAAATTCAATTTTTTTTTCTTTTCGAAAATCATAAAAAGTGTGATACTTTTAACATGCCACTTATCCACACAAAAATAAGCTGGGATTTTTTGTTTTTTTTTTTGTTTTCCCCGATCCTCGCATTTTAAGCCTCTAACCTCATCCTCTCCAGTCCATCGGGATCCGAAACTCTCTGTTCAAAACTTTCCTTCAGACCAAGTACAGTTTTTTTGAAGAAAAAAAAAATTGACTAATCACTGAAGTATACCACATAAAAAAAGGAAAAGAAAAGTAATAAGAATATTAGCTCAAAGCAAAAAAAATCGTTTCAGTAACAAGGAAAATGTTTATGATATGTTAAGATGTCGTCAATTAATATTATATTTTAGTGTTTATATTATTATTTTATAATTAGATTATTTTATTGAGAAAGGTAGCTTCGAGGATAGGAAAAGGTAACAACATAATATTGTGTCTAGGAGCAACCAAAGTTTAAAATCGGCTCTCTTAAATATGAAGTTTTTTTTAAGGAAGGAGATGGTCCGGGGTGGTGGCCATAAATAGGCAAAATAGTGGCAAAACTATTTTATTAAAAGCCAACGTTTCAACCAGACTTTGCAGGTGAATAAGCTAATTAAAATTATAAACAGTAAGTACATTAAAATATTAACAGAGTAAGCTAAGTAACAAGATCCTTAACTGAAGTAAATAGATGGTAACAATTGTTGTAGTGTAATATATTATATATGCAAATGTGAATATACTTCTACAGATCTACAGGAGGAATTGAAACTATTTTATTAAAAGCAACGTTTCGAAATGCGGACCATCTCCTTAATTTATAATGCAACGGTCAACTATTAAATATTCAACAGGAAGTTTTTTTTAATTTTCAGTTGAGTTTTTATTAACATTCTTCATTACTTCATACACTTGCTGCTTTAGTCAGCTATTTCGTCTCCGAGATATGGTGCAACATATGGAAATCACAGATGAGGATGCCCGAAAATCTTTGTGGTTGCATTGGACGTAACGTTCATTGTATTGTTTGATAAAGCGTTCTTCAAAGATGAAATCACTTATAAAAATGGTTCTGAGACAGCGTGTCTTTTGACAGGGAAAAAGGAACTGTGAAAAACAACAGATTTTGCTGACGATACATTTCCAGGCAAACGTTGTAACAGCCAAGACGTCACCATCAGAATAGAGTTTCCTCGTCTGAGAAATTATCAATGAATTACGTGGTACTCTTCTGTTATATTCAAAACAAAACATATATCAATATTATGTAGGGTGAGAGAGATATTTAAAAATGCGATAAAAGACCTTATGAGCTACAAAAATGTTTATATTGGGTTGGCAAATAAGTCCTTTCGGTTTTTCTGTTTATTTTTTATGTCACAATGATACACTTCTTATCTGGTAAATTAATCCCTAAGGTGGATTGTTTATCCTGTTTGTAATATGTCAACAACTATATCTGTTAACTCCTGTTGAAACTAGCTTAGTATTGTATTTGCTATTGCACTGTAAATATGGAAAAAAATATCATTCATTTTCGGCATATTTTGTTGTATTATTTTAAAAA
This sequence comes from Nezara viridula, assembly GCA_928085145.1. Lineage (NCBI taxonomy): Eukaryota > Metazoa > Arthropoda > Insecta > Hemiptera > Pentatomidae > Nezara > Nezara viridula. The sequence goes on from OV725082.1 coordinate 127,549,992, forward strand.
AAATAAGTGTACTGCAGAAGCTCATAGAAAAAGTTACAGTGTTTATGGGGACGACGCCTTAACCGAACGCACCTGTCAAAATTGGTTTGCCAAATTTCACCCACATGAAATTGAAACGAACAATGTTACGGCCATTATTGATCAAAATCCCACTAAATCAATGCGAAAGGTTGCTATGGCCCTAAATGGGTAGAAAACCACACAGGCGTAGAAAACCATTTGCACAAGCTCGGCTATGTTTCCAGGCCTTATGTTTGGAACATGATGTTTTTTTGAAAATCACAAAACATGTTATAACTTCAATACGTCTTTAACTATCTACAACAAATTTAGCAGGAATTTGGGGCCACATAAGCTACACAAAATGACATCAACAGGACCTCCGTAAACAAACTATAAATGGAGATAAACATCGAATTTGGAGAACATCCTGAAGAGTTATGAATGAAAGGGTGTTGTGTTCCACCAAGGCAAGGCTAGACCCCAGACCTCATCGGTCACTCGCAATAAATTATTGAGCCTTGGATGGGACCTTTTGCCCCACCCTCCATATTCTCCATACCTAGCTCCAAGTAACTACCACTTATTACAATCTCTGCAGAACTCCATGAATTAAAAGAAATTCCAAAACGAAGAGGAAATAAAAAAATACTTGGATCAATTTTTTTAACAATAAACTTCAAATATCCTATGAACATGGCATTATGCAGTTAGTGGAAAGATGGGAAAAGCCATTTCAAATAATGGTCAATATATTGTAGATTTTTTTTTTTAAATTTCTTTATTGAGTATTATAACAATCTGTCTGTTGGACATTGGTTATAGTGAGGTAGGATGACATTCACACTATATGTACAAAAAAATAAAATAAAATAATAATCAAAAGTATATACAATAGACAATAAAATAAAATAATCTAAAAAATAAGAAAATCTAAAAAATAAGAAAATCTAAGAAATAAGAAAATCTAAAAAATAAGAAAAAAAAATTAAATAAATAAAAATAAATAAATAATAAATAATAATAAATAAATTTTATTTTTATAATACATTCAGTTTTATTTCACTCTGAAAAACCGAAAGTTCTTATTTGCCAACCCAATAGTAAAAACCAAATTTCTTTATCACTTTATATAATTAATTATCGAAAAATCTCTATTATTAACTTTTTTTCAAAAATAAAAAGTGTGCTAATGCAATTATATTTATTATTATTATACACAGGTAATCGAAAAAAGTAAATTAAGAAAGAATGATATATCTTTCCCGGCTCTCGGGAGCAACAGATTTTGAAAAACGAGACGTCAAAAGAAAAGAAATTTCGCGAAGAAGAGACGAATTCCATTTTCGATATATCGATTGTTACTACAACTTCAATAAAAAACATCAATGAAAGCAGGAGGTTTCAAAATTTCGAAGTAAGAGTACCTTCTTTCATTTCTTCTGAACCATGCTTTTTAAGTACTTAAAACATAACGTTTTCAAAATAAAACGTAATTCTTAAGAGGCTCCGAAGTGCTTAGGATACTTATCACGTGTTTAGATTTTTAAACACCACTGTATTATTATTTTGCAAAAAAAAACTAAGATGTGTGCTTTAGACAACACGATATAAGTGAAAACATCAACAAGACGAGATTAATAATATGAAATATAAATTATAAATAATAGCTCATTACAAAGAAGATGGAATGTTGAACATTTTCCTCTCTAACAGTATACAAGTCCGATTTTTAGTATCTGAAATATTTTAATCCATATGTTCAACTTGCTTCGTTATCATTTTCTTCATATCTATTCATTTTTTTAAATATGGCTAATTTTATTATATTGATAACATAACTAGAATGGATGATCAAATAATAGGCTAATCACATACTCTGTTGTAATTTTATTAAAAAATAACATATCTCCGCCATTTTTTGGCAAATATTAAAAAAAATCAATTTTTTGATATTCCTCTTACTAAGGATTACAAAAATTATTTCTCATTTGTTAGTAGTTACAAAGTTATAAGGGAGTGACGGAACTAAAATCAAGAAAATTGCGCTTTATATATAAATAGATCAATTTACAGCTGATTTATCATTTTTTATTCAGGTGAACTTCGATGGAATATAAAATTGGATTCCTTGCCGATTATATTAGTACTTTTGGAATTCAAGAACGATGGTTTTTTACAGAGATATGAGGAAAAACATAAAATAAGACAGAAAGTGCTAGGTGGCCATCTTTGAACCTCCATTTTGAATGAAAACGGATATGGAATTGTAGGGAATTTTTCATGGTTCGTTCTACATTCAATAAGAAACTAATTCTCGCAATTACAACCAATTATGAATTTTCTTGATATCAAATCCTAAATTTACTGGTGATAAATAAGTGACCAAGAAAGGTTTTTCTATAGACTGATTATGTTTCGTGGTTACCATAGAAACGACGTCGACTTTTAAATGAATGAAGGCTAAAATAATAAAAAATTAAATGGAGAGTAAATTTTACATTAGTTGTAAAACTATGTTATCGAATTCCTCTCATATATAATCCAAAATCCTTCGTAAAATTCTTAAGTTCCTTATGTTTTTGATTAGGCCCAATCCAGATCTCTATCCTTCCATTATAAACTTCAGAACCATCCGAACCCTTTCGTTTCTAACCTTTTTTCCTTTTCAATCCCTGATAACTCTCAGAGACGTCTGAAAAGAAGATGGCATCGTGATCTCCTAATTTAGAAATTTTATAAGACTGCTACCAATGGGTAGTTTCTCTATAAGTCTTTTCATGTCATCGTATTTCTCTGAATCATATTTACTAGTTGTATATTTATTTTTATACAGCTGTAAATTTCACGACTAAAATAAAAAGTTGAATAAAATCTGTAAATTAATATAAAACTTCTATTGGCCAAATTATTAAATATTACGTGTTTTATAGAACATCGGTATTAACATTTTGAAGAACATTAATAAATACTTAATTTATAAAATATATTAAAATTAAGGTTAATATCTTGATATGTTTGAATCGGCTATTTATACTTTCGCTGGACATCACTTAGATAGCAGAATGTTGGTAGAATCGATTTTCTGTTATCATGACATCAAATCGATTTCATAAATAATTATCGTCCAGTGTTTGGTTTGTCCTAATTGGAAACGTCCTGGTTCATTCAACTTAAGTTCGATTTTTTTATTTTATTTTATAAACTATGTTTAATATTATATGAACCTATTTATTATTTATTTTTATTTGGATGGGGTTATGGTGAGCTTTAACGTGCAGAAGGACAGTTCTTTAGCAGTTCAAAAAATTGCAACGAGATGGAATAGGTGACCAGTATATTGCGAATGTAGAACAGCTGATTAAAAACTAAATAATTAATAATACAGTTGTTTACAAGATTATTTTTGACAAATATATAAAGGTATGGTCCGAGAGCCCGAGAGAAAAAAACGACATTATTTGATGAAATCGTTGAAAGCATTTTTTAAAAATATTGATAACGTATATATTAAAAAAATGAGAGTATGCCAGTTGGATCTTGCTCTCTTTAAAAATGGCGACTAGTTTAATGAATATCATACCAGTAATTTAAGAATCGAAATGGAAAAATCATTGCGAAAAAGGTGGGAAAAGTTTTTGTTTTTTTAACTTGTATACAATGGTTGAGTCATGTAAAAAACAAATTTCCTAACGCAGGCCACCAAGGAAAAACTTTTTACAGCCAAAAAAGCCAGATGTGATTTTTCACCTATAACTCCTAAACGGTACACAAGCGAAAGACGTACTCTTAAAGAAATTAAAGAACTTTAAATTATGCATCCAATGAATACCTAAACATAATTGTTTGTTTTATAAAGGAAGGAGAGAGTCCGGGGCAAAACTATTTTATTAAAAGCCAACGTTCCGACCCGACTTTGCAGGTCTTCTTCAGGGAGATGTGTTCAGCTAGGAGTTTCACTTAGAACTCAAGTGTACTGAAGTTCTAAGTGAAACTCCTAGCTGAACACACCTCCCTGAAGAAGACCTACAAAGTCGGGTCGAAACGTTGGCTTTTAATAAAATAGTTTTGCCACTATTTAGCCTATTTATGACCGCCATCCCGGATCATCTCCTTCCTTTATAATGCAACGGCCAACTATTATTTTTTTTGTTTTATGTTTATCGCGACCACGACCATCCTCTAAATATAATTACTGAATTAAAAATATAAAGTAAGCTCCGTTTTCAACTAAAGAATTAAACTTCAATGAGGCCATATTGTTTCTAGTACGTCAGGCAATTCCCCACAACACAGATCACCCTCCGCCATTTTCCTCATACATCACCCTCGTCGTTACCTTCTTTCCTTAGAAGTGGGGATTTTTAAGATCTTTAAAAGCTCGGCAGACTGTATGGCGTGTATTCAGTCCCCAAGAGGAATCTGTAGAGTTAACATAAGTATTTCTGTGTCTTAATTGGATTTAAAAACAAGTGAGTACATCTTTTATAACATTAATTCATAACAATATTTTCACTTCATGAAAAAAATAATAAATTTGAAATTTTATTATTAATGTTTGTCTCTTACACGACTTAAAAAAATACCACATAGAAATTCTCAATAAAATATAATTAATTTTGATGAACTAAGCTGATAAGATTTCAAAAATGGCGGCAAAAATTACATATATGGTGCTTCTGTCTACCATCGAGTTCACCTACTAGAATATAATCATATAATTTCAAATATTATATATAAAATTAAATTAATTAGCGATAAATTCAAGTTCGATTAACTTATAATATAAGGTGTAATAATAAAATAATCTCATATTTTAGATTTTTTTTTTTGTTGATAAATTATTTTTATTTTAATTTATAAGCTCAAACTTTTCTTCTCGATATAATAATCTTATAACAGATTACATAAGAGTTACAAGAACAAATCCGAGTTACAAAGAAAACAAATTCCGAGTTACAAAGAAAACAAAAACAAAAGGTGATTCCAATTATTGGACTAAACTGTTTTATCTTTAATCATTAGTAATATGCTAAAAAAAAAATAGCATTAGTTCAGTAACACATTTAAAATTTAAAAACCAAACCAAGGATATAACATTTGGAGTAGAACACATTTAAAAAAACCCGAGACCATATCTTTGCTCCTAATTGTCCGAATTTAACGATTTTTTTTTTGTTTTTTAGGAAATTTCGTAAACTTTTAAAAAACCAAAAAAGTATAAACTTTTCGAGTTATTCGGAATTTAATTTTACCATCCCTCGTAACTTTTTTTCAAGCTTCTTTTCGCTGAAGTATGTTATATAGATAAATTTGAAGGGCGTCGAGAAAATGACTTTAGCGAAGTTTCATTGAAATCTGTACATTCGTTTAGGAGCTACAGTCTATAGCAATGCAGGTTTTTGGGCTGCCATTTTGAAAATTAAAGGCGGAGAGTAATGTCGATGAAGAAGGATCATCCTCGGGTGACCTCTGATTTTATATCAAAATTTGAAAAAAATCGGTCCTGTAGTTTCGGAGAAAATGCTGGGACGGCGGACTGACAAAAAAATTGTATACGTTTTTCGAATTATACGCGTCTTGAAACGTGAAACCTCAAATTTTGAGAGGGAGTTATGTTTTTGAATTTGTTGGTCGATCACAATGTTTCATTATTGAAAATAATAAACCAAGATTAAAAAGAAAACAGAAATTCACAATAAACTATTCCTTTCTTGGATTTTTTTCGAACAAGCTTGTCTAAAATTTACATGACTTTGATTTGATGCCAATCAAATTTTTACATGAAGTTATCCATATTATTTTTGGAAATTAATCTTTGCTTGAATTTAAAAAAAAAATTTAATATTTAATTTCTCTATTTGTAATATAGACATGAAGATAGACAACCATAAGTTAAACTCCAACGGAGTCTCCAATGGAAATGATGATGCTGATAACATCTCACATCCCGATCAAAGTTTCGAAACAAGAGCTATCCACGCAGGTCAAAGTCCTGACCAATGGGAATCAGGAGCTATTGTTCCTCCCATCCATACAGGATCGACCTACAAGCAAGCAGATCCTCAAGAACACAGTGTAAGAATATTATAAATATTAAGAATTATTTATTTTTCTTATTCTTACATTATTAAAAATTTTATTGTGACTTGCAGGAATATTTTTATGGAAGGATCGGAAACCCAACAAGAAGTACCCTAGAAACTTGTATTGCCAGTTTGGATAAAGCGAAATACTGTCTAACTTTTGCTTCTGGCCTTGCATCAATCGCAGGAGTTGCTGGACTTCTCAAAGCTGGTGACCATGTCATCTGCGGAGATGATCTTTACGGTGGCACTCACTAGTATGTATCATCCCTAACTTCACAGATATTTAGTGAAGATAAATAATTTAAATCTACCTTTTTTAAATTATTAAAACAATGATTTTTTTTTTTTTATAAAGCTACTTCAAGACAATCGCTAAAGATAATGGTGTAGAAGTAGACTTCATAGATACCACTGTAATTGAAAAATTGGAGAATGCCTTCAAACCGAATACGAAGGTATTTACATTCAACACATAAATTGATTTACTTTTAATCAAAATTCAATACAGTCTTATTCACAGAATTATGTTTTTGTAGATGGTATACATTGAAAGCCCGACCAACCCTCTTTTGAAAATCATGGACATTCCACGTCTTGCCACAGCAGTTAAATCTGAATCTCATGATATATTATTTGTTGTGGATAATACATTTTTGACACCTTATCTTCAGGTACAAAAAAAATCAATACTTCAGTTATTTAACTGATTTATTGTTTATGTTTTTCTTTAATTCATATATTTATTTCTTTTTCAGAATCCTTTATCAATGGGAGCTGATGTTGTTGTTTATTCACTAACAAAATACATGAACGGCCACTCTGATGTTATCATGGGCGCCATAACTACCAACAGTGATGATTTATATAATAAATTATCTTATATTCAACACAGTATGTATATTTAAGAAATTAAATTATAAAATAGTTCTTATAAAAATATTAAAATTGAAAATAATTATTGTTTTTTTCTTCTTATAATTCAGTTGGAGGATCCGTTCCTTCTCCTTTTGACTGTTACCTCATGAACAGGAGTTTGAAAACTTTGTCAATACGGATGGACAAACATATCGAAAATGCGACTAAAGTTGCCCAGTTCTTAGAACACCATCCTCTTGTAGAAAAAGTTCTTTATCCAGGTAAATTTTATAATTATATTAATTATTAATTAATCTGTTTATCGAGCTGAAAGAATATTTCTAATAAAATGATACTTGTTTTAATACAATAATTTTTTTTTTTTTCTAAACAGGTCTGGAATCTCACCCACAATATAAATTAGCTAAAAGATTATGGCATGGACCTTCTGGAATGATCTCGATATTCTTAAAAGGAGATCTGGAAATGAGCAAAGCGTTTTTGAAAGCTTTAAAAGTTTTCGCTCTTGCCGTCAGCTTAGGAGGATTCGAATCACTTGCTGAACTACCGTAAGAATCTAAACATTTATCTTTACTATTTATCAATGTATTTTTTTCTTTTGTTGTTTATTTAGTAATTTACAGAGAAAAATATTTACTATAGCTCTAATTTATATTCTTGTGCCCACAGAACAACCATGACACATGAAGGACTTCCAGCAGAAACAAAGCAAGAATTGGGCATCACAGACAACCTGATCAGACTGTCCGTCGGCCTGGAATCAGCAACAGATCTTATCAAAGATGTTGACCAAGCACTGAAAGTAGCTGCAAACTTCTACATTCCATCCTAACTTAGAATTTTAAAATAATCCTGCGATCTGAAATTTGTGAATTTAATTTATGTTTTAATATTTATTTTACTTTAATATAATTTATTTATTTATTTTTCTTATTGAAGTGATTCGATATCATTCGAATTGCCTAAATGAGACCTAAGTCATTGAGATTGTTTCTTCCTTTCTAGCTAATCCTTGAATACTTCTAGAAAGTGAAGAGAAAATGAATAATATAAATATTAAATTATTTCTCATTTATAACTAACTTGAAGTAAAAGATAATTGTTTTAGTCATTAATGTTCTCCTATTATATCAGTTCGCTATTAGTTTTTATATGCTAATATTATTTTTAATTTATAAATAATTTATTTTAAGGATTAATGAAAATGTATTATCACTAAACAGTATTAGTATTGCTAGAATTTATATTGTATAATTAAATTATAAACTTTCAAAAATGTGTCAAAACTATTTTCTAATATACTTTTAATTATTGTGAATATTGGAATGCTGATAATATGAAGCTCAATAAAGAAATAGTAACATAAAACTTTTTTTTTTTTTTTTATGATTTTCTTTTCATTCCTTTTTTTTCTGACCTGTTACTTATTATTAGCCTAGTAATTAGTCTATCATTTATTTGATAACTTAAAAAGATATTAAGTTCACTAACAAGTTACTTAATTATCCGAAAACAAAATTAACTATGAAAATATTAACAAGAAATAAATAAATATTAATATAAAAAAAAATAATAGTAGCAGAGAAGTCGTCTTACCACTTCACACCTTTTATTCTCTAATAACATACGTTCAATAAAAAAATAAATAAAATTAACAATTATTGTAAATCTAAAAAAAATTATGGATCAGCTGAAAAATATTGAAGTTAATAAAACTCTATTTCTAGTTCTCAGGGTGAGGGGAGATGAGAAGGGTGAATCTCATGACATTTAAAACTAATAAGATCTATGAAATTGTTGGAAGTTATTATGTCTAAAAATATAGAAAATGGATTCGCGGAATAATGAATCATATTAAATAAGTAACAATAGAGTTATTTTATAAATAATAATGCATATGAGAGTAAACAAATCTTAATTATTACTAATCATAAACAATAGCCAACTCATAAAAAAAAAATTTTAATTAATTAATAGTCTACAAAAATATAGATATACTAATATAGAGAGGGCGATCCTTTTCCCCACTAAAAATGTTGAGGGGCTAGAATTTCGTTTGGCCCTCCTAATAGTAAATAAATAATAAATGAAAAAATAATTTTATTCTGGAACTACTGTCCCCTAAGAATAATAACAGAGTTACAAATTTATGTATCTTAGTCTGACTTAGAATAATAAAAAATACAAAGTAATTAACTGTTAACAATTGTGTAGTAGATTGAAATTAAGCAGTGTACACATGCAAGTAATTTTACATGTTTGCGGAAGTTTGAATGTGGAGTAGGTGGTGGAACAAGATAAGTTTGAAGGAATTTGTGGACGAGGATTGATGTATGGAGGTAGGAAGAGAGTTCGAAGTAGCATGAATGACAAGGATTTGCTGAAGAAGTTTTATGGGAGGGGATATATAAGTTTATAGGTTGAAACCTGGTATTAAGAGAGTGGGTAGAGGATCGTAGAATAAGGAGTTCCAGGATGTAGGGAGGGTTTTTGGTTCTGAGGACTTGGAAAAGGAAAACACCAAGGAGGAATTGTCGTCAGGGAGTAGGATAAAGCCACTTCAACTCGGTGTACCGAATGATACATGTGAACGCCTGGGGATCCCGAAGATGTATCTTATGAAACAATTCATGAGTTTCTTCAGTCTCATTTCTAGCCTCCATACATAAAACAGCCGTAGTCGAAGTGAAGGAAATATAAGGGATGTTACAAGGAGCAGTCTAGTTTTTAAAGGAACATAATCATGGAATCTAAGGAGTTGTTTAAGAGCTGTTATGGATTTTCGAGTAATCAGGGAAATATGATTATACCTGGAGAGATTCTGGTCAAAGGTTACTCCTAGGTTTTTGACAGTAGGAAAAAAGTGGATGGGGCGGTTATTGAGATTAAGTAGAGGAAAGTAAGGAAGGGAGCTAATGAGATGTCTGGGCCCAATGAGAATAGCCTAAGTTTTGTTTGCATAAATAAATAAGCTACATGAATGAATTAAATGTGTAAACTAGAATCGATTAAGAAAAGTCGACTCGCTGACCAGGCTAGCTAAGGGTATGTAACTATTCTATTGATACTTAAATGTTAGTATTATTTAAATTTTAATTTATATTCAAAGATAATAATATATATCAACATATCATAGGGTCTTATGATTCAATCACCCCTCAATTTTCATGTGATATTCTTATCATGTATTTGGCGGCAAACTAGTCCTACTATGAAAAACTTTATATTTTTGTTTAAAATTGTACACACTAAGAAATCAGAGATTTTTTCCAATTTTTAACATTATTTATTTTTAGCTGAAAAAGTTCTAGAAATTTACCAATGTTATGAAGGCTGTCTCCTCACTCTCCTGTGTTTAAACAAATACGTTATATATTCAAGTGTATTTTTCTTTTTTAGACATTTTCAAGTATATGTAATAAGTAAAATAAAAACCCTTAAACCATAAAAACATATAAAAAGTTTAATTTTAACTATTCAATATTATATTTGTTCGTTTCACAATAGTTATAATGAATTTTAGCTCATACTAAAAATTCTATCAATTTTTTTTTTTTTTTCCATAGCCCCCTCCTATCAAAATTGAAAATATGCGCCTATGCATTTTTTTTGGTACTACTCAGAATAAAACCGTAGTAACATTTAATATTTACAAAATAACAATTTCATCGTCTTAGAGACGAAACGCATCAATTAATCAATATACTCAACATGCAAAAATGTACCTAAAAGATGGCTAACAGATGTCTTGATCTAGACACTGGATGTAAAAAAGATTGGTTATACGCAGTTTTTAGACCTCTTCAAGTCATCCTAAAACAATGTCAAAAAGACATCTGGCTAGAGACAAGCAAATATAACTTTATCCGAAAGGCATCTAAAAGCTATCTGAAATATGTCGGAAAGATATCTTTTTGTCATTCTAAAATGTACATTTGAAAGACATAATTTTGAATTCATCAAAGAGACCTTTAAAAAAGATTGAGTGTTTTATTAGAAAAGTAAATAGAAACGTATTTGTTGAAATATAATTAATTTATTTACAGATATATCAATGAAATGCAAAATATTGACTTAGAATATAGGAGCAAATATTATATTATTTCATTTTCTTCGACGTGTTTTTCGAGTATCCGACCCACACCCAGGCTTTGTAACCATGGTTTTATAATCACGATTTTACAATTTCCATCATGTTTCTATTTATTGCTTTACCCATACTATTGGAAACAGTATCTAAAATCATAAAATCTATAAATAAATGATACTGTTGATAATGATGAAGATAGCAAATAAAGCATTAGTTGTCAGTTTTTCATATCTTTTTCCATTTTTTTAATGATCTAAGCCCAGCGATTTTATATGCCCATTCTATTCGCCTCAACTTAATTACCTCAATTATACTAATCGGATACAGTTCACGCAATTCAGCGTTGTGTAACCGCCTAAATTTTCTAGCTGACTCGTCCTTTTTTGGTCCGAATATTCTGCGCAATACTTTATTTTCAAAAACCTTAAGACATTGCTCATTCCTTAATGTAACCGGCCATCCATAAAGAACCGTAGGAAGGATAATGGTGTTGTAAATTCTAATTTTTATGTTTCGGGACAGGAGGCGAGAACTAAGTAGTTTTGAAAAAGAAAAATAACAGCATTTCCTTCAACCTAACTTTAATATCCTCTTCAATTTCGATTTTCCTAGTTATCGTAGATCCCAGATACCTAAAATTCTGTACGAGTTCAAACATATTCCCTTCTATATCGATATCATAGAAATTGTAGCTGTTTTTGCAGCTAACCATTTATTTTGTCTTATCCGTATTTATCTCGAGTCCTAGATCTTCAACGGCTTTCATCAAAGTTGTTATATTTAGTTTTATTGTTTCCATGTCTTCGCTTAACAGTACCAGATCATCAGCATACCCAAGCACGGATATTGTTCCACCCAGGTTCAAACCTTTTTCGGTATGTATCATCTCTCTAATGGCATGTTCTAATGCCAGATAAAATTGGACAGGTGAAAGAAATCACCTTGAATTAATACCGAACGAACCTAAAATTTCTCGAATAAATAATAACCGATTCTAAATTTATTAAATGTTTCTGTCAAGCACACACTAACTAAATTCACTAATTTTTTTGGGAAACCCAGCTCGATTAGAATATTATACAGCATCTGGCTGTCAATGGAATCGAAAGCCGTTTTGAAATCGACATAAAGCTGATGAACAACGCCGATGTACTCTAATTTTTTCTCTAATATTTGTCGAAATGAAAATATTTGATCGATAATCGAAGGGTTCCGCCTAAACCCACATTGGTAGTCTCCGATAATTTCCTCGGCGTATTCCGTGATTCGATTAGTTAAGATTAATGTGAATATTTTATAACATAAAGGAAAGAGTAAATTTACACCTTTTTTATTTTTTACATCCTGATACTTTGAATATTACTGCACCATTTAATGTTTACAAAATAACGAAAACATCGTATGAGAGGGGGAACTAAATAATTGAACAGTAAATCGAATAGTTTTGACTAAATATAAATAAATACATTAAATATATTTAATTCAGTAATGTATTCTATGATAAATGACTCAATACAACTAACCCATACGTCAACGAAATCCCCTCGCTACAACTCATAGCGTTCCATTTTCCTTCTACACGCTTGGACTTCCTTCTTTCCTGACGACAGTGGGGGGTCCGCCTGGAACTTTATAAGCTGGATATTTTCTGGAGAAGCCACTCAGTCTAGAAGTGAACTTCTCAGTGTGATTGTGTTCTGTGCTTTCAACAGTTTGGAATAATATTCAAGTAAGTGACTTTTGCTTCCATTAGTGATTTCGTTTATATTTCATCACATTAAAGAAAACATAGAGAAGTCGGGTAATATTAAATTAAACTTTATTTATCGATATTCGAGTTAAAATCCATAGAATTTTATTAATATTCCATAAATTTTTAAAATTAAAAATATATGTATGGTTCCTTTTCTAAAAATGTATGTGTTATGGGGTTTTGGAGATAATGTGCTGCTATCTGTGCTAATTTTGGGAACTAAACCTGAGATGGGATTTTTTTTATGTTAAAACAAACTTTTTATTCTGTTTTTCACAGTAATTTAATCACAACATTAATCACAGTGAATTTTAACTTAGATAATAGAGATGGAACAGGGATGCCCATGAGCGAGTTGCATGACCCAAATTGTGCCATCAAAATTTTAGAGGAGGGTACTTATTTATGTAGTTATAAATTTTAAATTTTTTTTTTTTGGGGGGGGCACATTGTTATCTGGTTATGAATTTATAAGGGGGAGGCGCCACTTTACAGGATTATGAATTTTTATAGGTGATCATATTTTTGAGAGGTTCCAATTGAAGAAAACTTTCAAATCAAATAAAAAAGGAAAAATTGAATTACAATTTTACTCTCATTTGCAGCATTTTTATAAAAATCATGGCAATATATAGTCTTGAGGAGGATGGGAATCCCTTACTTGTTTAATTAAATCCATTATTAAGTGTCAAATACATTTTATTGTAAATAAATAAAGCCCTATCTTATCCAATAATTTACCATATAACTAATTGTTTTTCTCATATTTTTCTATTAACATTAAATAAAAAGTTAATTTCACTAAATATAATTTGATTAGCATTATTCTAATAGTTTGATTATGTTTTTCATAATAACTTTCAAATAATCTAGCAAACCCTAACAACTGTATAAAGTAGTAGGAATCTAGTTGTGCCTAAGGACTTAGCTCAAGTGCTGCTACCTTTTGTAGATATTGTGAATTATGTTTATATTATGTAAATTCATTTTGTTTGGACTTCTTTTAATGGTTAAAAGAAAATTAACAAGATTTCTATTAAAATAAATAAACCATAAAGAATTATTTAAAGGTCAGTAATGTCAGTAATTTAAAAATAGGAATGAAACCTTTACCAGTAATATAACTAAATATAATTAGTTTTATTTTAAAATACATAAAACCGTATCTAATAGTTAAGCAATTGAAACAAATAATCAAAATTTATTTATTTTCATACTACATCTATTCATTAATCTTTCTTTGAAACAAAAAAAATTAAACTTGAATTAATCCAATAGAATGAAGATCGATAACCAAAAGGAACATTCAAATGGAGCCCAAAATGGCAATAACCCCGATGAGTTCTTCTTACATCCTGATCAAAGCTTTGAGACGAGGGCTATCCACGAAGGGCAAAGCCCGGACCAATGGAAATCGGGAGCTATCGTTCCTCCTATCCACACTGGATCAACCTTCAAGCAAGCAGATCCAGAAGAACATAGTGTAAGTAATATATTCTCATTATAATGAGGACAAGATATAAATAGTTTCTTACAATTAAAATTTAATTGTATCTTGCAGGAATATTTCTATGGAAGAATTGGAAATCCAACAAGAAGTGCCCTGGAAACTTGCATTGCAAGTCTCGATAAAGCCAAATACTGTCTAACTTTTGCTTCTGGTCTCGCATCAATCGCTGGAGTAGCAGGACTTCTCAAAACCGGTGATCACGTCATCTGTGGAGATGATCTTTATGGTGGCACGCACAGGTATATATAACTTTTTTAATCTTAATATCATTTCTTTATGATACAATCATTTACGCCTAAAATGAATTTCATAGGACTTAATGTAATATATATTTTTATTTTCTATAAAGCTACTTCAAGAATATCGCTAAAGATAATGGTGTAGAAGTTGACTTCATCGATACAACAGTTGTTGAGAACCTGGAAAATGCTTTCAAACCAAATACCAAGGTATAGTACATCTGAAATGCCAAAGTTACTATTATAATTTTTCATAAGCACTTATTCTACTTAAAAATCTGTTTATTAATTTTTTAGATGGTCTATGTTGAAAGCCCTACAAATCCACTTCTGAAGATCATGGACATTCCACGCCTTGCGGCAGCTATCAAGTCTGAATGTCAAGATATCATATTTGTTGTGGACAATACATTTTTAACTCCATATCTTCAGGTGAGAAATAGGTTTTTATCCATAATTATATCATTATACAGCAAAATCATGATTGTACTTATTCTACTATATATGATTTTTAGAATCCTCTTTTGATGGGTGCCGATATTGCTGTTTATTCACTGACCAAATACATGAATGGTCATTCTGATGTTATCATGGGAGCTATCACTACCAGCGATGATGAATTATACAAAAAATTAGCATATATTCAACACAGTAAGTCTATTAATGAAGATAAGTTTAAAAATAAATTCCTACTAAAATACTAAAAAAATATTTTATTTACTCTTCCAATTCAGTTGCAGGATCTATTCCTTCTCCTTTTGACTGTTACCTCATGAACAGGAGTTTGAAAACTTTGTCAATACGGATGGACAAACATATCGAAAATGCGACTAAAGTAGCCAAATTCTTAGAACAACATCCTCTGGTTGAAAAAGTCCTCTATCCAGGTAATTTAAGGAAATCTGGTATTTCAAGAATCACTAAAGAAAAATATATGTTTTACTTAGACATTTAATATTTATGTATTTCACAGGCTTGGAATCTCACCCACAATATAAATTAGCTAAAAGGTTATGGCATGGTCCTTCTGGAATGATCTCGATATTCTTAAAAGGAGATCTGGAAATGAGCAAAGCGTTTTTAAAAGCTTTAAAAGTTTTCGCTCTTGCTGTGAGCTTAGGAGGCTTCGAGTCACTTGCTGAATTACCGTAAGATAATCAATTTTAATAATATGTATAATTTTTGATGATTGGAATTATGTTTTTACGACAAACTTATATCAATTATATCATGATAGTAAATATCAATTTTATGCTTATAGGACAACAATGACGCACGAAATAGTTCCTGCTGAAATAAAAAAAGATCTGGGCATAACAGACAACCTGATCAGACTGTCCGTCGGCCTGGAATCAGCAACAGACCTTATCAAAGATGTTGATCAAGCACTGAAAGTAGCCGCAAACTTCTACATTCCATCCTAATTTAGAATTTTAAAATAGTCCTGCGATCTTAAATTTATGAATTTAATTTATTTTTTAATATTTATTTTACTTTAATATAATTTATTTATTTATTTTTCTTATTGAAGTGATTCGAATTGCCTCGATGAGACCTAAGTCACTGTGAGTTTGTTTCTTCCTTTCTAGTTAATCCTTCAATACTTCTAGAAAGTGAAGAGAAAACAAATAATATGAATATTAAATTATTTCTCATTTATAACTAACTCGAAGTAAAATATAGTCATTTTAGTTATTAATTAAATTGTCATATTAATTTTAGTCATTGATGCTCTCCTATTATATCAGTTCGCTATTAGTTTTTATATGTTAATATTATTTTTAATTTATAATTAATTTATTGTAAGGATTAATGCAAATGTATTATCACTAAACAGTATTAGTATTGCTAGAATTTATATTGTATAATTAAATTATAAACTTTCAAAAATGTGTCAAAACTATTTTCTAAAAAATTACTTGATATACTTTTAATTATTATGAATATTGGAATGCTGATAATATGAAGCTCAATAAAGAAATAGTAACATAAAAACTTTATTTTTTT
This sequence comes from Nezara viridula, assembly GCA_928085145.1. Taxonomy (NCBI): domain Eukaryota; kingdom Metazoa; phylum Arthropoda; class Insecta; order Hemiptera; family Pentatomidae; genus Nezara; species Nezara viridula. Next base: position 127,566,556 of record OV725082.1, read on the forward strand.
ATATTTTTTTTTCATTCCCTTTTTTTCTGATCAGTTACTTGTTATTAGTCTTGTTAGATGTTAATCTATCATTTATTTGATAACTTAAAAATGATATTAGGTTCATTTACAAGTTACTTAATTATCTGAAAACAATATTAACTGTGAAAACCATTAACATGAAATAATATAAATATAAAAAAAATTAATACTAAGTTTTGTAACCACTTCACACCTTTTATCTCTATTAATGTAGCATATCTTCAATAAAAAAAAAAATAAAACTAACTATTATTATAAAACTAAAAAAAAATTATGGATCTATCAGCTGAAAAATATCGAAAGCTAATGAAAATGTATTTATAGTGCTCAGGATGGGAATAACGGTGAACATGAATCTCATAGCATTTAAAACTAATAAGATGTGTGAAATTATTAATTATTTAGGCCTATTAAGTTATTATGTCTAAAAATTTAGAAAATGGTTTCCCAGAAAAATTAGATTTAATACTGGAGAACAATAATTTACAATTTAACAATAATTAAAGTAAACAATAAGTAATAATAATTTATTCAAAATAATATATAGATTAATAATAACATATAGACCTGTGGCGCTCGGTAGGCACTAGGCGAATCCAGTATTTAATTTGAAATAGTTCAGGAAACTAATTGCCTATATCAAATAATGTTTAAGTGATTCTTGAAGTCTTATTAAATATAATTACACGAACAATAATACTTTTTTTACAATAATAATAATTTTTTTATATTTTTTTCATAACACATCTTATTATTTTGGGAGGCTTCAGCCCGAAAGTCCCTCCCACCCTTGCAGATCCACCTATGTCGGTAGATAAATATCATGATATATATTGTCTTTATTAAATTATGGATTAGACCTAAACAGTTAATATGATCACAAAATCGAGAAAAAAAGTTGCTTTACATAAATATTGGGCCGTTTGGTGTGACATTCACCACCAAGATGTCAAAATAATAAGGTCATACAGGACTAAGTGCAAAAATGAACTTAAGGCCTCAAAACAAGAAAAAATTTCCTCTGAAGGTATGCCCGCAAAAGTTTTGTTTAGGAGATATTCATACCTAAAGATTTTCTTTTTTATGAATTATTTATGTAATATGAAATTAATGAAACTTGGAATATTCCACTTCAACTGAGAAGGGACACGTGGCTTCAATCAGATGGTTGTCCTGCACATTATGGAGTAAAGCTGAAGAAAACTTTTTGTGATATTTGATCAATTTTAATTATTGTAATTAGTTTATAAAGCTTTAACATCATTGCTGTTTCAATAAGTAGTTTATTAGCTGGAATAATACTATGATAATTTACTAGTCCGAGAATCCTACACAAGGCTTATTTAAGTTTGGAAGTAAGCAGACGCAGTCGCAGAGAAAAATAAAAATAAATTTTTTTTATTTTAATGTTTCTCTGCGGCTGTAACCTCTAACTAATTTCCTGACCATATTATCTTCAATCAACTATTTCTCCACCAATAAGACTTATTTTAGATTATCAAGAAGTAATCGGACATTATAGTTCAATTATTTTATTATACAGCTGGATGATATTATGGATGATATGTAGAGGTCCATGACAATGGATAAATGTTAATTATCCCAATCAATGCATTGGTCGTGGATCAGTGGACCAGTTGCTATGCCTGCACGCTCTGCAGACCTAACACCACTGGATTTTTTTGTTGTGATATTAAACAAAAAGTCTATGCAAGTCCGGTCAATGACTTAATTCCTTACGAAGAAGGATTATTGAATCTTGTGATACAATAACACATATCTAGTGCCGTTTTGTCACTGCTGCTGTTGAAGAAAGATACTGAGCCTGTCTTAATTCTCAAGGAAATCTCTTTCAACAACATTTAATATGAATTTAATGTTGATATTTAATTAGTAAAGTAGTTTAATTCATAACAATGAAAATCTTTAGGTGTGAATATCTCCTAAACAAAGTGTTTGCGGACATAACTTCATAGGATTATTTTTTCATATCTTTTAATTTTTATTTTTCAGGAAGCTTCTGTTTATATATTTTTCTAGGGTTAAGACACTAGCGGATCCAGGATTTAATTTTGGGGGGGAGGGGCTTTAGCCCGAAGGATTGTTTATATTTATATATAACGATAATTAATTTGAAAAAAAAAAAGAAAGAAACTAACTACCCTTATGACATGGTGTTTTAGTGATTCTTGACGTCATATTAAATGTAATTACATGAACAATAATAGTTTAAGAGATAGTGTTTAATATTTTTTTCTATAAAACATGGTCATATTTAACCATTTTTGGGGGGAGCCCGAAAGTCCCCCTCTGCAAATCCGCCTGTGGGTTAAGGAAAATATACTTCCATTTTTCTTAATTTATTTTAATTATATCTATTATATCTGACGTTTCGGGACAATTTTCCCATCCTCAGAGAATTCCTTATGTTTACTGAAATTATATATATTTAGAATGATTTATTTTTACATTGTTAATCTACTCTATCTATTGTATAATTATCTAACTTGCTTTTGTGATGTGGCACTAGTTATCAAAAATAGAAAAAGATTATTTTTTCTTGTTTTGAGGTCCTTAATTCATATTTTCGGTTTGGCCACTTAACCCTGAAACACCACCTATAGGCCAAATGGCCCAATATTTTTGTAAGCCAGCTTTATTTTTTTCGATTTGATAATCATGTTAACTTACGATTCAAATAGAAAGCAAGTGGGTATTCGTGAGTTTTTAGTACTTCATTGAATAGATAAAGTTTGACTGTCTCCAGATTGAAAGCCCCCTCATTCTAAGAATTTACATAAATATAATATTTGTAGGTTAGGAAGTGATGAAGTTTATATATGATGTTTTAAGCGGATGTTAATAAAAAAAAAGGATCTGTACCACAGACTATTTTCTTTCTTCTTAAAAAAAAACAAAGCTTACAAAGGATAATTTGAAATCATCAGGTTTCTTTTTTTTTTTTTAGAAATATTAAGTTATAATAATAACTTATATATATATATATATATATATATATATATATATATATATATATATATATATATATATATAACTTATATTATAATAAACAAACTATCTCAAATTGGTTTAGATGAACAATACACCATGAATAAATAAGGAAATTTCTCAATAAGGGGATACTTTGTAGTTGAAGATTAATAAAATAAAAATACTGAATGAAAAAAATCTCAAATAATCCATGGTATTATGTAAAACACTAGTAGTTTAGCCACTTCAAAGCCTTAATTCAAGTAATTTTAGCAATAATATATAAATTCGACTTATTTTAAAAGAAGGTAGGGTTTAGTTTACTATGCTGCAATTGGAAATCACTTAAATCAAGGGCGGATCTACGGGGGGGACGGATGACTTTCGGGCTGAAGCCCCCCAAAATTTTAAAATATAACCATGTTTTATGAAAAAAAAATGTTAAAACATTATCTCTTAAAGTATAATTGTTCCTGTAATTACTTTTAAAAGGACTTCAGGAATCGCTTAAACACCATTTCATATAGGTAGTTAGTTTTTTTTCTTTTTTTTTCCAAATTAATTATCGTTATTTCTATGAAAAAAAAAGCGCTTTCAGGCTGAAGCCCCCTACCAAAATTAAATCCTGGAATCGCTCGTGTTTCAAATTAAATAGTTTTATTTTAGTTATCAATTACTATTCAACGCAAAACATGACACTTCAGGAAAAACAAAAGACATTCTTAAATTTCCTGCTTTACTGCGGGGAATCGAATGACGGTTTATACTATACGATATGAACTTTTTTGTAGTTTTTGATGTCTACCAACACAACTCTTTAAACATTTAACAATTTTCAGGCGACACATAAATATTTTTAGTATAAATGAATTTTTTTTATATTCGCTCAAATAGAATTGATTCGACTTAAGTAAATTTATTTTCGTATTACTCGAAATCTGGTAAAATCAGTTTTCGTCGTCCACATTTTTGTCGGAAGAAGAGATTTCAATTTAGACATTATTAAATTTAGCCTTTTCAAAGAAAATTTAAGCACTTCATTTTTTATACATCTTGTACTCAGAATACAAATGTAGCACAATTTAATGTTTAGAAAATAACAATAACTTCGTTTGAGGGAAGATTTTATTGCTCAGACTCATCAACTTAGTAATATATTCAACGAGCAAAAATGTACTTAAAAGATGGCTATTAGATCTCTTGATCAAGATAAGGGATGTCAAAAATATGGCTTATGCATCGTTTTTAGCCCTCTTCAAAGCAGGCTAAAAGAAATGTCGAAAACACAACAGATTTGAGATACCCAAATATAACTTCATCCGAAAGGCGTCTAAAAGCAGAAATATCTTTTTTTATCCTAAAAAGTTCATCAGAAAGATATAATTTTGATTTTGTCAAAAAGATTTAGTGTTTTATAAGGAAAATTAAATAGAAACGTCTTTGTTGAAATATAATTGATTTATTTAAAGATATATCAATAAATTACAAAATATTGACTTAGAAAATAGCGGCAAATATTTTATTATTTAATTTTCTTCAATGTGCCTTACAAGTGTCCAATTCCCACCCTGGTTTTGTCACCACGGTTTTATAACTTATATCGTGTTTCCATTTGTTGCTTTATCCACACTATTGTAAACAGTATCGAAAATCATAATATCTATAAATAAATGATAATGATGAAGATGGCAAATAAAGGATTACTTGTCAGTTTTTCATGATTTCTTTCCCCGCTTTTTAATGAACAATGACTATGAATTTTATTCGAATTCCATCTGCAATTGTAAAAAATTATAATTCAATTTGTTATGCCGGATTGAAAAAAATCTTAAAATGTACTCGAGGTATGACAACTTCCTCATTATTATTAAATTTCAAAGTTATTCAATTCCTATTTATCCCCATCCCCATCCCACATATTCCCACATATATTATTACAGTAAGGCTCGAAATCGGTTTTGTACCAAATATAAGCTCCTGTCATGCTCAAATACCATGAATGGGGTACCGTTGAGTTCAGAATTTCACGGGGGGTTAGGGAATCATATTCTCCACTTTTGTTTTTCTTTCTAAAACAAATAAAGTCTATACAAACATTTTGCTAGGCTTCGATACTGGAACGGTGGTAGGTCTGTAGATCGATACGGGACTAATTGGGCCTTGAAGATTTTTGTGCGTACAGCAAACCCGAAACAATCGAATGTTTTATTTAGCCTATTTTCGAGATAACGCAAGGCGAAGGGTTCGCTTCCACACAACCTTAAGTTAATTGTAGTACTGTAATTGAATACATGTCTTATTTCGTCGACTTGAGGCTTCTATGATCGAGACAGGAGGAGTTTATATTATTTATCGATGGTGTTTTTGATCGGCAAGCCATATCATCGTTAATTCTTCACCAAATCGCAAGATTGAGCCACCAATTTCGTAGGCTTCCTTTTCCTTCAGGCGGGCAAAATAGTCTAATCACCCCGAAAATTCAGGCAAACAAGTTATGAAAGAAAACAAACTTTATTTGCTAATAATTAAAAAAGTACACACTTTTCCCTTATGGGTATTACTAGATTACTAAATTCCCTACAAAAATAAAAAATTCATCGAAATCGGACAATTTTTATCAAAGATACAGATTATGGAAATTTGTAAACATGTTGGTTCCAAACATTAATGAAGTTTTATATTAATTTTTGTTTCCTTTGTCGATAATATTTATCGATAAACTGGCAATTGATTTCTTTATCTGATTATACGTTGCATTATTTCCTTTTCTTATTAATTTGGCATTTTATCACTTAACAATATAACAATTTTTCGCAGGTGCCTACTAGTAGAAAATATTTATTTTCTTTGCTTTCTATTCGAATGCGGTAGATATTATCTTAATGTTGGTAGTAAACCTGAGCTACGGTTTTGAACGTATATTATTATCATATGAATATTTCAAGCATAATATCCAATTTTCATCGTAAAAAAGATGTCATTTAGACATCCGATTCAATACATCTGGTTTAAGATATCTTTAAGACATCTTTTAGCCACCTGTAAAATGCCATCTAGAAATGGTCATCTGTTATATATATTTTTTAAGATACCTTAAAGATAATTAAGAGATAATATATCTTTTAGATGGCTTTCAGATATTGATGGCGGGTGGATATCGATTATTGTTGACAAAATGTAAATAAATGCACCAAATCTATTAAGTTTCACAAATTAATGCAATGATTAATTCCTAAAATCGTTCTCCCCACTAACATCTTTATACTCTGAATACCACAGCACCATTTAATGTTTACAAAATAACAATAACATCGTATGATAGAGGGACTTGCATAAGTGAACAGTAAATCGAATGTTTGACAAAATGTAAATAAATACATTAAATATATTCAATTCAGTAATGTATTCTATAATTAATGACTCAATAACACCTAACCCATACGTCAACGAAATCCCCTCTCTACAACTCATAGCACCCCATTTTCCTTCTACACGCCTGGACTTCCTTCTTTCCTGAAGACAGTGGGGGGTCCGCCTGGAACTTTATAAGCTGGATATTTTCTGGAGAAGCCACTCAGACTAGAAGTGAACTTCTCAGTGTGATTGTGTTCTGTGCTATCAGAAATTTGGAATAATATTCAAGTAAGTGACTTTTGCTTCTATTAGTGATTTCGTTTATATTTTATCATATCAAAGAAAACGTAGAGAAGTCTTGTAATTTTACATTAAACTTTATTTATCTATATTCAAATTAAAATCCTTAGAATTTTATTAATATTTCTTCAAATTTTAAAATTAAAAATATATATATGGTTCCTTTTCTAAAAATGTATGCGGTTTTGGAGATAATGTGCTGCTATCTGTGCTAATTTTGGGAACTAAACCTGAGATGGGATTCTTTTATGTTAAAACAGACTGAGGTTGTGAATTATGTTTATATTATGTAAATTCATTTTGTTTGTGGCTTCTTTTAATGGTTAAAAGAAAATGAACAAGATTTCTATTAAAAAAAAGAAACCATAAAGAATTATTTAAATGAGTAACTTAAACAAAAATAATTATTTTATCAATCAAATAAAATTATTTAAATTGCTTTGTAAAAAATGTATCTTAATGTTTATTTTACATTAATAAGCTGCCAGTAATTTAAAAATTGGAATACAACTTTTACCAGCAATATAACTACATATGATTAGCTTCATTTTAAAAGATATTAAACCGTATCTAATAGTTAAGCCATTGAATGAAATAAACAAAATTTATTTATTTTCACAATATATCTATTCTATCTATCTATTAACCTTTCTTTGAAACAAAAAAAAAAATTAAACTTATATTAATCAAATAGAATGAAGATCGACAACCAAAAGGAACATTCAAATGGAGCCCAAAATGGCAATAACCCCGATGAGTTCTTCTTACAACCCGATCAAAGCTTTGAGACTAGGGCTATCCACGAAGGGCAAAGCCCGGACCAATGGAAATCGGGAGTTATCGTTCCTCCTATCCACACTGGATCTACCTTCAAGCAAGCAGATCCAGAAGAACATAGTGTAAGCAGTATATTCTCATTATAATAAGGAAAAATACATATACAGTTTCTTACGATTAAAATGTAATTATATCTTGCAGGAATATTTCTATGGAAGAATTGGAAATCCAACAAGAAGTGCCCTGGAAACTTGTATTGCTAGTCTTGATAAAGCCAAATACTGTCTAACTTTTGCTTCTGGTCTCGCATCAATCGCTGGAGTTGCAGGACTTCTCAAAGCCGGTGATCATGTCATCTGTGGAGATGATCTTTACGGTGGCACGCACAGGTATAAATAACTTTTTTAATCTTAATATCATTTCTCTATGATACAATCATTTACGCCTAAAATGAATTTCATAGGACCTATATTATACATACAGATCAGTACTTAAAGTAATATATATTTTTATTTTCTATAAAGCTACTTCAAGAATATCGCTAAAGATAATGGTGTAGAAGTTGACTTCATCGACACAACAGTTGTTGAAAACCTGGAAAATGCATTCAAGCCAAATACCAAGGTATAGTGGATGCGAAATGCCAAATTAACTATTATAATTTTTCATAAGCACTTAAACTACTTAATAATCTGTTTATTAATTTTTCAGATGGTCTATGTTGAAAGCCCTACAAATCCACTCCTGAAGATCATGGACATTCCACGCCTTGCGGCAGCTATCAAGTCTGAATGTCAAGATATCATATTTGTTGTGGACAATACATTTTTAACTCCATATCTTCAGGTGATTTTTAACTCCATAATTATATCATTATACCGCAAAATCATGATTGTACTTATACTAATATATAAATGATTTTTAGAATCCTCTTTTGATGGGTGCTGATATTGCTGTTTACTCATTGACCAAATACATGAATGGTCACTCCGATGTTATCATGGGAGCTATAACTACCAGCGATGATGAATTATACAAAAAATTGACATACATTCAACACAGTAAGTCTATTAATGAAGATAAGTTTAAAAATAAATTCCTACTAAAATACTAAAAAAATATTTTATTTACTCTTCCAATTCAGTTGCAGGATCTATTCCTTCTCCTTTCGACTGTTACCTCATGAACAGGAGTTTGAAAACTTTGTCAATACGGATGGACAAACATATCGAAAATGCGACTAAAGTAGCCAAATTCTTAGAACAACATCCTCTGGTTGAAAAAGTCCTCTATCCAGGTAATTTAAGGAAATCTGGTATTTCAAGAATCACTAAAGAAAAATATATGTTTTACTTAGACATTTAATAATTATTACTTTTACAGGCTTGGAATCTCACCCACAATATAAATTAGCCAAAAGGTTATGGCATGGTCCCTCAGGAATGATCTCAATATTCTTGAAAGGAGATCTGGAAATGAGCAAAGCGTTTTTGAAAGCTTTAAAAGTTTTCGCTCTTGCTGTGAGCCTTGGTGGCTTCGAGTCACTTGCTGAATTACCGTAAGATAATCAATTTTGATAATATGTATAATTTTTGATGATTGGAATTATGTTTTTACAACAAACTTATATCAATTATATCATGATAGTAATTATCAATTTTATGCTTACAGGACAACAATGACACACGAAATAGTTCCTGCTGAAATCAAAAAAGATCTGGGCATAACAGACAACCTGATCAGACTGTCCGTCGGCCTGGAATCAGCAACAGATCTTATCAAAGATGTTGACCAAGCACTGAAAGTAGCCGCAAACTTCTACATTCCATCCTAATTTATAATTTAAAAATAGTCCTGTGATCTTAAATTTATGAATTTAATTTATTTTTTAATATTTATTTTACTTTAATATAATTTATTTATTTATTTTAACTATTGAAGTGATTCGATATCATTCGAATTGCCTCGATGAGACCTAAGTCACTGTGAGTTTGTTTCTTCCTTTCTAGTTAATCCTTCAATACTTCTAGAAAGTGAAGAGAAAACAAATAATATAAATATTAAATTATTTCTCATTTATAACTAACTTGAAGTAAAATATAGTCATTTTAGTCATTAATTAAATTGTCATATTAATTTTAGTCATTGATGCTCTCCTATTACCTCAGTTCGCTATTAGTTTTTATATGCTAATATTATTTTTAATTTATAACTAATTTATTGTAAGGATTAATGCAAATGTATTATCACTAAACAGTATTAGTATTGCTAGAATTTATATTGTATAATTCATAAATTAGAAAATTGAATTATAAACTTGTTAAAATTAAAAGCAAAAATGTTTTAAAACTATTTTCTATTTGTTCTAATATACTTTTAATTATTATGAATATTGGAAAGCTGATAATACGAAGCTCAATAAAGAAATAAACATAAAACTTTTTATTTTTATATATTTTCTTTCCATTCCCTTTTTCTCTGAACTGTTGCTAGTTAATAATGTTGTAAGATGTTAATCTATCATTTATTTGGCAACTTAAAAGTGATATTAGGTTCATTACAAGTTACTTAATTATCTGAAAACTATAACATGAAATAATATAAATATAAATAAGAGTCTGGAGATGGAAGGAGGTGGCGGGACTGGAGCATTACATCCTTTGGAGAGGACGACGGCCAGAGGCCAGAGAGGAAGAGACCCAGGCAGAGCATCCGCAAGCTGGGCGACACCACACTTTACCCAATATTATAACCAATATTAATAATAAAAATAAATAAAGATATAAAAATAAAAAGATTTTATCGGTGGCAGTAGCGTGCACAAATCTCATGTGCACTACCCTACTGTCACCAAACTCTGTATGGCAGAAATGGCCATGTAGGGGGATAAAATAAAAACACATTCATCAATCAGCAAATTCCAAGTACATCCAATCATTAAAAACTAACACATTAAAATAAATGTTTATAATTTGGGACCCCATTCAACCATGCAAATCAAGAAGATGTAACATTTTATTTTATATTTCATTTCTTTCTTAATTATATATTTCTTTTCTTCTTTACCTCAATTTTAACATTATTTTAAACACCCCATCTTATCTAATTTAGTATTAGTTTTCTTTCCTCCCTGCTACGGGATAAAGGAAGACCCATTGCATTAAAAAATCTGGTGACCCCTTCAGTGATTTTCTTTTCCATTAAATTTTACATCACCATTTTGGTGATCTGTAATGGTGATTTTACTTTCCATTTAAATTCAACATTTTTGGTTTCGCTTATGTTTTATCTAATAAAATCCTCTGTAGCCCACCTTTCTCAAAAATCAATCTTATTTAATCAAAATTGAGAATATAATAATCAAATTAAGGTGACCCTTTACTATAAGCTAGTGTCAACAATTTACATCAATTTTAAAAGCTTAATTCGTTAGTTTATACAATTGTCTAACAAAGCAATTTAATTATTTGCATAGTTCAATTTCCATAATCTCAAACATATTGTGCAAAACATCTAATCATATCACAATCACATTACTTGCATAATGCAACAGTACAGCCATAGTTAAGTTTGTAACCTGTATTTTATGTAATTTTTTAAATTCAAGCACTTTTTATTTTTATTTTTTCTCCCTTTAAACTAAATGCTTACAAAATTATAAATGATCACTTATTAATTAACAAATAGAAATTTTTAGGGTGTAAATTTCAGAAGGATGAGATCTTGTGGAGAGGGAGTGGATAGATGATTTAAATTGGAGGAATTTGTATACACAGAATGGGCGATGATTGTTATTTATTTGGTAAAGGTATGTGCCAAGGAAGTATTGTGTTCTGAAGGAGAAGAACCACTCTAACTGGGCATAGTAGTGGGAAACACGGGAAATGCCTCCGGGTTACTTCGACAAATCTTACTAAGCTATTCATAATTCTTTTTTGTCTGATTTCGAGTTACACCGAGAGGCTACCAAACACCACGCAGCCTTAGTCAAGGTGGGGGAAGATGAGGGAGGATACTAGGAGTCTGTGTGTGGGTATAGGCAGGAGATTGTGGAAGCGATGGAATAGTTAAAGGGTACAAATTGACCGTAGAGAAATGTGAGCAATATGGTGAATCCAGGAGAGGGTTTGGTCAAAGAAAATGCCTAGGTTTTTAACTGAGGAGCTGAAGGTGATAGGATGGTTATTTAGATACAGAATATGAATGTTGGTATTGGATTTGAGGAGGGGTTTGGGACCAATGACAATTGCCTGAGCTTTATCAGTGTTTGATCTTAATCCATTAATTAACATCAGCCCAGGCGCTGATCCGATTTAGAAATAACATAATTGATATTTATGTTTACCTACATAGTCAGAATTGTTAAAAATGTTTACACTTTATGATTTTATTTTTGAAATGTTAAAAATATTATAATGTTACATTTGATTTTAAATGAATTTTAAAGATTTAAAATAAACAGTGCTGATTTTTCCCCTCCTTCTCCATGTTTAATGCAAACTCATTTCTATTATTTGTTAACATATTTCATATTTAATAATTATAACTAATAACATTAAAAAAGAATAAAAAGAATTTAGAACATTACATCAAAAAACACTTTGAAAACCATTTAAATCTAACATCAACCCATAATAATTATTGTTAATAATTATACAATTATTGTAGATAACTATATGAAATGAATTAAGAACTTAATAATTCATAAGGTTAAAAATCTATTTAACAAACTTTCCGGTAACATAAAAGGAAAACATTGGAATACGTTAAATACTTTTATTCTATTTTTTTCAATGCCAACCAGACCATCTTCATTTACACTATTACACTGATCTATTTGGTGCATGAAAATAAAACATTTTTATAACAATGTAGGTAAAATTATAAGTTTTAGGGAGGAGGGTAATATAACCAAATCAATTTTAACAAGAATGGGAAGGTCTGGATTCATATTGGGGGTTCATTCTGAAATAAAGTTTAACACTCCCAGGCCAGATTCAAACGAGTGTTGTTTGGGTAAAATATAATCAGTTTCATCATGTAAAATCAGCAATCATGCCTCACTCATACTTGAATATTGGCAGGGTAGCGAACGTTTCCCTTTGGTGGTATAGGAGAGGGATATATCGTAGCAAGTTCCTAGAAAGAAATAATGATGTGTTCTGACTTATACAATTTTCCTTATGTTGGAGGAAGAATATTATGAGGAATCCATTCAAAAGTTCTGTGGATAGTAAGGTGACCTATCAATACTAACGGATCCAGGATTTAATTATGGAGGGGCTTCAGTCCAAAAATTTCTTTTGTATGTATATATTAGGATAATTACTTCAGAAGAAAGAAAGAAAATAACTACCTATATGAAATGGTGTTTAAGTGATTTTTTAAGTCCTATTAAATGTAATTAGACGAACAAAAATACTTTCAGAGATAATCTTTTTCGTAAAACAGAGTTATATTTTACAATTTTAGGGAGGCTTTAGCCCGAAAGCCCCCTCCTCTCCTTTCCCCGTAGGTCCGCCTTTGCCTATCAATATTTAATAGTTGCTACATTCCCAGATTGCGGATAGTTAAGTATTTTTTTTCTTTGAGTAAAATTCTTTGTACGTTGGATAATTTTTTTGTTTCCATTGAATCAGATATTGTAATTATTAGATTTCATAAAAGTATTGTTTATTTAATAAGACTTAAATGCAATAAGATTCTCTTTCATTAAAAATATTTCCATCAAAATTTATATGCATTTAGTTATTATCAATATTGTTGTTATAATGGGTGTTTGTTTTCTTTTATATTATAAAAAAACTATGTTAGTTGTAACTATTCAGCTAATTTTTAAATTTTAAGATGCTTCTACTGGTAAACTCATAATTGTGATTGACTTAAGGCATTTACACTACTAAACTGAAAAATAACAAAATGTTCTGCTCTAGTTTTACATAAAGATCATAAGTTAGTACAAAACCTTAAAAGTACCAAATGTGATGATAAATTCAATAACACAAACATCATCTGACTGGGAATAATTGATTTAATAGCCATCTGACCAAAAACCAAATATTTAGAATGAGTAGATTGCAATTTCCATTTTGAAGATGAAAATTTAACCATTTGAAGCGTTTTTTAATAGTTAATATCATACAAAGCTACAATCTAGTTTACTTAATGAAAAGAATGCTTATAGTACTCATCTTCCAAAACAGTTTTCAAATTACTTAATTTTATTAAATACATTATTTAAGCCTAAACAAGTGTTATTTTTAACCTGAAGTGCTCCAACATAGTAATTAGACATGACCCTAATCAGAGCCATTTATTTTTGTAATATTTAATGGCCAAAAAAAGTATTTATGTATGAAAAAATAACATGATATCAATTTAATTTAATAAAAGTGTGATATATGCAAATTAGTAAAAAGATGAGTTTCATAAGTACAACATAGTTTTAAAGATATGATTAATAAGATTATAAAGTGGAAGTTATACTGAAGATAACAAAATAATGACGAAGTAAATCATAGTTCTGTTGGATAAAATTAAATAATATATTAAAATCCATACCTATTAATTCAGATCGGGGGGAAACTGTTTCACATTTGGTAGAAATCACACACGCGAACATTCTACATAACTTGGACTCAATATAATTCGACTTGATATTCATTAATTAGGTTTCATATTAATATTAAAATAAGCTGCGTCAAATTATATAAAATGAATAGAGAATAGCGGGAACTGAAGAGCAGTGTTGCCATGGTCCGCTCAGATGTTGTTGCTAAAATTTGAAAAAAATAAAAATAAAAAACCCCTTTTTATCAAATTATTAACATCCCTCTGAAACTTCGAATTTTAATGAGTTACTACAAACTCATCAATACTCATTCGCTTTCCACTTGAATCATAACAAGATCTGATCACGAAATCGAGAAAAAAAGGTGGCCTTCAAAGATACTGGACCCTTTAGCATAAACTCCACATTAGGCTAGACTTAAACTGTTACAAAAAAAAATTAATATTAATAATAGTCCGATTTTTAACAGAAAAATAGAAAATTTAAGATTTTTTGTTTTTTTAAGTATCACGTTTTTTTTCGAATAGGAAGCGATAACTTAAAAAAAATACTTACCTTAAGTAATTACCGATGTACAATTACCATAGTAAATTAGCAAAATTTACTTCGAATTATAGTGGAGTTTGTCATTGATAAAACAATACAAAGAGAAATTTTGAGCTACAAAACTAATAGTCCGTGGTACAGGCCCATTTTTATCAAATTATTAACAGCCGTCTGAAACTACGTAAATAGCTTCATCCCATCGTAACCTACAAATATTTAATTTACGAAAACTCTTGGAATTGGGGCGTTTTCAATCTGGAGGTCGGCAAATCTTAAATAAGGAACTAAAAATTCGTATATACCCATTTGCTTTCCATTTGGATCATAAGATAATTTGATAAATAGATAAAAAAGATGGTCTAAAAAAATATTGGACCGTCTGGCCTATATAACCTCGTTATTTTGATAATTTGGGATTGTAGGTCACACCAAACGGCTCAATATTTTTTAAGGTCAACTTTTTCTCGAATTTGTGCTCAAATTATCTTAATAAAGCGGAAAGCAAATGTGTATTTACGAGGTTTTAGTACTTAATTAAATAGATAAGGTTTGCTGATCTCCAGATTGAAAACTCTTTCCAAGAGCTTTCGTAAGTAAAATAATAGTAGTTTACGATCAGACTAAGAAATTTCAGGCGGATGTTAATAATTTGATAAAAATGGGTCTGTACCACTGACTATAAGCTAAATTCTGTTAAAAATCATGAATTATTTGGGTATTTTTTTTTTCAACAACTTCCAAATAGACTGAACTAATGGGAATTTAGCCTATGTAATGTAAATGTAATCACTGCATTACTTTTTGCTCTGAATACCACAGATGGATCTACGGAGAGGGGAGGGGAGCTTTAGTGCTGAAGCCCCTCAAAATAATAAAATATAACCAAATTTTACGAAAAAAAAATATTAAAACTTATCTTTAAAATTATTATTGTCCTTGTGATTACATTTAATATCACTTCATTTCATGTATATAGTTAATTTATTTCTTTTTCTTCCAAAGTAATTATCGTCATATAAAAAATCTTTCAGGTTGAGCCCCTCCCCCTCGCAAATTAAATCATGGATCCTTAAGTGCTGAATACCAAAACTGCATCATTTAATATTACAGTATATCGATTAGTGTTGACAAAATGTAAATAAATGCACCAAATGTATTAGTAATTTCAATAATATATTCTATGATTAATTACTACAGTCTTTTTCCTCACTAACAACTAACCCATACGTCAACGAAATCTCCTTACTATAACTCATATTGCTCTATTTTCCTTCTACACGCTTGGGCTTCCTTCTTTCCTGACGACAGTGGGGGGTCCGCCTGGAACCTTATAAGCTGGATATTTTCTGGAGAAGCCACTCAGTCTAGAAGTGAACTTATCAGTGTGATTGTGTTCTGTGCATTCAGCAGTTTGGAATAATATTAAAGTAAGTGACCCATTTTCTGATTTCTTTCACATTTCATCATGTAAAGGAAAAGAAGAGAAGTTATTTAATTTTAAATGAAACTTTATTCTCCAACATTCGATTTAAAATCCTCAATATTTTATTAATATTCAATAAATTTCGAAAGTAAAAAAAGACATATAAGGTTCAGCTTCTTATAACGTATTTGTATGTAGTTTTGGAGGACATGTGCTGCTACCTATGCTTCATTTGGTTAACTAAATTCAAGAGATTTTTTTCATTCAAAAACTATTAATTTTTAATTATTATCCTCTTTATTGTTTCCCATCAATCACAGTAAATTTAAATTTAAATAATTGATATGAAACAGAAGAGCATGACAAATTGTGTCGTCAAAATGTTTAAGGAAGGCATGTTTTTACCAAGTGAATTTTCGATGGGGAAGGGGGCACATGTTTATGGAGTTATGAATTTTTGCAGAGAATAATATTTTTGTGAGGTTTCAATTGAAGAGAATGTTCAAATCTAGTCACAAAGAAAAAACTAAACTAAAATTTTTATAATGATGTAGAAATGGATAACCGAGATATAATATGAGAAGAAGTTGATCGGGGGTGCGGTCAAATAAATACTAAATTATAGAAATATATTTTCATCATGTACCTAATATATTTTGTATCTTTTGTGGCCCTGATGAAGACCTACAAGGTGGGTCGAAACTTCGGCATAATAATTAAATAATACTATTTTTATAATTTATTATTTATTTGCCCGCACCCCCCGATCAACTCCTTCGCATAAAGTTTTTATAATTTTATTTTCATTTAAACAGATCAGAGCCATACATTTTCTTCGGGAGGATATGAATCCCTGACTTGTAATATTTAAATTAATTAAATAGTAATTTTATTGTAAATAAAAAGACACCGATGTAATTTATGACTAAATACAACTATATACGCGTTTTTTTCATAATCTTATTCAACTTATTAAGTAAAAAGTTAGTATCACTTTATTTCTCAACGAAATAATATTCTGACTGTTTTTCATTACAAGTTTAGCATAATCTAACATACCATAAATTAGGATAGTTGGACCCAAAAAAGAAACAATACTACTCTAGTGCTGCTATCTGTTATAGAAATTGTGAATATAGTCTATATTTTCATCACAAGGGAGATAGATAGATAAACCTTATTTGATAGTTTTGTGTAACTCTCGTTTAGTTCTAGTAGCTTTAAAATGGTATGTTTTTTATTCTTTAATGAATAAAAAAACAAAACATGATTCCAAGTGGAGTCAAGAAACAGTAAAGAATTACTTGAAGATACAATCCAAGGAAAAATAATTATTTAAGCAATAAAATAAAATTATTTTAATTACAAAAATAATCAGCTTTATCAATTTACAAAATATGGGAACAGTTCTTTTGTTGAATCATTGACAGCAATGAACAAATTCTACGAATCGTTCATTTTCACACTATAATATTTATTCATTGACAATTCAAAGCAAAAAATATATATAAATGTATATATAAATATATTTGTGTTATAGAATGAAGATCGACAACCAAAAGGAACAATCGAATGGAACCAGTAATGGCAATAACCCCGAGGATTTCTTCTTACAAGCAGATCAAAGCTTTGAGACAAGGGCTATTCACGAAGGCCAAAGTCCAGACCAATGGAAATCAGGAGTTATCGTTCCTCCTATCCACACTGGATCTACCTTCAAGCAAGCAGACCCAGAAGAACATAGTGTAAGTAGTATATTCTCATTACAATAAGGAAAAAATGCATTTAAATTTAATAACAATTAAAATTTTATAATTTCTTGCAGGAATATTTTTATGGAAGGATTGGAAATCCAACAAGAAGTGCCCTAGAAACTTGTATTGCAAGTCTTGATAAAGCCAAATACTGTCTAACTTTTGCTTCTGGTCTCGCATCAATCGCTGGAGTAGCAGGACTTCTCAAAGCTGGTGATCACGTCATCTGTGGAGATGATCTTTATGGTGGCACGCACAGGTATAAATAGCTTATTTAATCTTCATATTATATCTATATGATACAATCATTTACCCCTAAAATTAATTTCATAGGATCTATATTATAAATATAGATCAGTACTTATAGTAATATATATATGTATTTTTTCTATAAAGCTACTTCAAGAATATCGCTAAAGATAATGGTGTAGAAGTTGACTTCATCGATACAACAGTTGTTGAAAATATGGAAAATGCCTTCAAACCTAATACCAAGGTAAAATGCATGGAAAATTAAATATATACAAAATAAAAGAATATTATTATTGTACTTTTTCTTAAGCACTTATACTACTTAAAATTTGTTTATTAATTTTTCAGATGGTCTATGTTGAAAGCCCTACAAATCCACTCCTGAAGATCATGGACATTCCACGTCTTGCGGCAGCTATTAAGTCTGAATGTCAAGATATCATATTTGTTGTGGACAATACATTTTTAACTCCATACCTTCAGGTATGAAATCAATTATTATTCATAATTATATTATTATACAGTAAAATCATGAAATCATGATTATATCTATACTATTATATATATGATTTTTAGAATCCTCTTTTGATGGGTGCCGATATTGCTGTTTATTCACTGACCAAATACATGAATGGTCATTCCGATGTTATAATGGGAGCTATAACTACCAGCGATGATGAATTATACAAAAAATTAGCATATATTCAACACAGTAAGTCTATTAATGAAGATATGGTTAAAAATAATTCCTGCAAAAATACTAAACAAATATTTTATTTACTCTTCCAATTCAGTTGCAGGATCTATTCCTTCTCCTTTCGACTGTTATCTCATGAACAGGAGTTTGAAAACTTTGTCAGTAAGAATGGACAAACATATCGAAAATGCGACTAAAGTAGCCAAATTCTTAGAACAACATCCTCTAGTTGAAAAAGTCCTCTATCCAGGTAATTTAAGGAAATATGTTATTTCAAAAATTACTAAAGAAAAAAATATGTTTTACTTAGACATTTAATACTTATTACTTTCACAGGCTTGGAATCTCACCCACAATATAAATTAGCCAAAAGGTTATGGCATGGTCCTTCTGGAATGATCTCAATATTCTTGAAAGGAGATCTGGAAATGAGCAAAGCGTTTTTGAAAGCTTTAAAAGTTTTCGCTCTTGCTGTGAGCCTAGGAGGCTTTGAATCCCTTGCTGAATTACCGTAAGATTATCAATTTTAATAATATATATTAATGCTAGAATATAAACTACCATTTACTATAAACTTATACTAATTTATTTCCTCCAATGTTTTGCATTTTATTTTCAAAAGGTGATAACGTTAATAAATATTAATTTTATGCTTTAATGCTTTAACAGAACAACAATGACTCATGAAATAGTTCCGGCTGAAATCAAAGAAGAATTGGGAATCACCGATAATCTGATAAGGTTGTCCATCGGCCTGGAATCAGCAACTGATCTTATTAAGGATATGGACCAGGCGTTGAAAATAGCTGCCAATTTCTACGTACCCTCATAATTTATATTTTTGTGGTTTGGCTGTGATTTTTACTGTGTTAATTTATGATTGTAATTAATTTATTTATAGATAAAAGTTATTTATTTAATTTATTGATACTCTATGATACCCCAAGCTCATTGATTTATGGTTTTTAATTGATCACTTGAGGCAATATCAAGAGTATGTATAAAAATGTAGTATTTATTATTAGTGAAGCTGATAGAATTTCTTTTTATATAATTAAGTCTAATTATAATAAATGAAATAATTAATATTTTATCAATGTTTGTATTTATATTGCTGTAAGTCATTTTAATTGTTAGCAATTAGCAGCAATTAAGTATTAATAATTTTGTGTATCTATAAACAATCAACATCGAACCAAATAAACAAACATTATCTTTAGTTTCTACTTTTTTTTTTCCAACTTCCTTGGCTGGTAACAGACACAAATAGTCAGGATTGTGAAAAATCATTATATTTTTTAAAAGTTTTAAATAAATCTTCATGTCATTTTAAATAAATTTCAACTAAATATTAAAATGTTCCATTTGATTTTAAGTAAATTTTAAAGATTTAAAATAAATAATACTGTCTCTCCTCCCAATTTAATACAAAACTATTTTTACTTTTTTGAATATGTAGAATAATACAATCTACGTCATAATCTAACAACATAAGTAATAATTTCGCATTAAATGATAATAACTATTAGCATTGAAAAAATTAAATAATAATTAAAATACCTCAGGCTACTAACAATGAAGAACTCGAAACCTGATTAAGTATGATATGATAGGGGTATAAATATTACAAAAAATGTATAAACATTGTAAAATTGGTATACAATATTATATATATAATTAATTAAATATATCTAATTAATCATAATTAAGAAATATATAAACCATTTAAAAAATGTCAGATTCTTTCTTCAACTTGTAGCTTAGGCTGATTCTCCATTTCTGCCAAAAAATAAGTTTTATATTTGATGTCTTCGAATCGGAGATTTTTATCGACTAATTTAACTTTCAGTCTTCTTATTATTTTCGATAATGCAATTTTCATTAATGTTATTCCAAAATACTCACCTAAAATACACATATATATTTTTGGCATATAGTTATTATAAAATTTAATGTAGTAAAATTATTAACTAATCTAACGAGAACATTCTCATATCTAGATATAATTCATCCAACAATTCAAAATTATATACAATTTAAATAAATCATATAGATAATTGAAGTGGGAAATCATATAGAACTTACTATCATGAATCATGAACTGTTTTTTAAGATTTGTCTTCAGTACTTTGAGACAGTCTCATGTGTCCACCTATATGCTGAATCAAAGTGGCTCTTCCCCTCTTCCCGCCGCCAATACTTCCTTGGAAATTTCTTATACCAAACGATCAGCTCCCAGCACCCTTCCTATATCTGCTGTCTCCTTCAGCCTAAAGCCTCAATCCACTCAATAAAAACGAGATCTCGTATTTCTGACCTCTATATCGCATCCCATAGGACGAAAACCTATGAATGTTCCTTCTTAGCCCGCTGTGTTTACCTTCTGGAATTCCTTGCCACATAACATCTGTCATGCCTCTTCCCTGTCATCTTTCAAATACCTCCTTGCATTCCAATCAGATGATCCGCAACCATAAATTTCATTTTAAGAATTGAATTTGTAAGAAGTAAATAGTGGTGTCTAATGTTTAAGTTTTAGCATAAAACATCACTGATTTTTTGTCACCTAATTTATTTTTACTATTTATTTGCTTTTCTCTTCACGTCAGGTTTTTCTTTTTTCTCTCTGGGTATATATGTTTATATGTATGTATTATATTTTTTATGTATTTTTATTTTTCTATATTTTTCTATTTCAACTATAATCACGCTTGAGAAGATTTTTTGTTTAACTGTTAACATATCATTTCATAGAGTTAGTTTATTAATTTAGGCTAATGTGTATATTTCAACATCTAAACCAATGCCTTTCTGTTAATACTTTTGTTATCTTATTATATTATTGTTTTATTTTATTATTTATTTATCCAGGTTATACTTTTTGTCTCTCTGCGTACCAATATGTGAATGTATGTATATATATTTCCTTTCTTTTTTTCATTACGCTACAAGCATTCCTGAGAAGATTTTATTAGATTTTGTATTAAGTTAATTTTTTATTAGTTAGCCTATTGTTTATAAACTGTGTAGTTATGTATTTATATATATGTAGATATGTAATTTATTTATTTTTTTTTTTCTTCCATCACAATAATAAAAATTTTTTTTTGCTAATTTTTTTAGTGGTTACATAATATTTTTTAAATTAATGTATATAATGTTAGAATTTTTGTAAGTTACTTTTTGGCCAGATTTGTATTTGTTCATCATTGTTATTCTAAGGGAACTTAGTCCCAGAATAAAGTTCAATCTTCTATTCAATTCTATTCTATTCTACAATCCAGTAAATAAGTATTTAGAAGATTAAAAAATTACATGAATCTCTCAGTTGTTTTTTTAACAATTGCTCATTTTACTTATATTTCTTTATGTAGGACGTATATACAGGATGTACGATATACACGGGTCACAATTGAAAAATCACGGAAACTGTTAGAGATATGGCACAATTGCTAAGGTCCAAAGTTGTAGAATTGCAATCGTGAAAAATTTCGAATCTGAATTCTTAACAAAAATACCAATAAAATATTTTTCATAGGTTTTGTTATCAGTAAGTTAATTGGGTAACTATGGATAAACAAAGCGTAAACTATAACATTGTTGGATTTTTTATGTATCCAATGTAAATGAAAATATTTACCTGGGCAATTTCTAATACCAATTCCAAATGGTGAATAAATATGTTTTAATGAATCATTTTGTTCAATAAAACGATCTGGGTCAAAAATATATGGATCCTTCCAGTGTTTTGGATGAAATCTAATATATCTCAACATGAAAAAAACACAAGTATTTTGTGGTATTGTTATTCCATCTGAAAATAAAAATGTCATTATTAGGGGCTAGATTTATTTTTACAAGCTTTGAAAGCTCTTTTCATTTCATTTTATGTGTTATATAATTTAAGATAAAAACAGATCAGCTTTTAACAAGCTCAAACAGAACTTTCAAAAATGTTGAAATCCCTGAAAATCTCAAGAAATCTCAAATTAAAGACGTACAATGCTATGATAAAACCAATTCTAATAAATAAGAGACCTAGACACTAACCAGTGCCATAAAAAAAAGTATTGAAAGATCTGAGAGAAAAATCCTCAGCATGAATCTGGGATCAGAGTACTATCACATGAAGAAGAAAGACCAATAAAGAGCTGCCCACAGAAACTGATCAATCAATGTCTTCTGATATGAAGCCACGGAGGCTAGGATGTAGTTCGGAGCAATCCATCTGGAGCCCCTACACGAGAATGAAAGCCTCAATAGAAGGCAAAATACCACATGGAAAACCAGAATGTAGATGGATAGATCGAATCAACAAAGATGAAATAGACCTGCATGCAGGTAACTATGAAGAAATGGCCCAAGATAGGCAGAGATGGAGTAGGCGTGATAAGACGGCAAAAGATCTATAAGGTTTGTAATACCAACAGAAAAAAAAAATTAAAAGATTAAACATTTTTTATTTTATATATTTGAAGAAATCAGTTGCTTCGTGTGAATAATTCGCATAGTACCTATATTGGTCCGTGAACAAATGACAACTTAATATGGAAATAAGTAAATGAATTGTATTATGGAGGCAGGAACTTATCTTCAATTCAAATAATAAACCAAATCATTTATATAAATTGCAATTGGTTATTGCTTTGCTAATAATAAGTTACACATTTTTAAGCTTCAAAATACAATAAGCAACGTTCCCACCATATTTTTTTTTTTGGTCACATTTCCTCTTTTTCCACTCAGAGAGAACTGAAAAATCCCTTTCTTTAAAATATTTACAAAAAATATGCACATATTCGTTTTATTTGGTTTTCCCCATATTAATAAAACATAGGTAAACTGTGCTTAGATTAGGTTTCGATTGATAAAAATTGTTTCTCATTTTTCACCTACCTGTTCTGAAGGAACATAGCCTTAATTAATTGGTCTTAATGCTTACCTCAAAATCTTTAAAACACATTAGTTCGACTTACCAACACCGGAGTTTTAAAAACTCTTACTTTTCTCAATGTTTTTTATCAAAGATGCAGCAGAAATTTAAGGATCGAAATTAGAATTTGTCACTGCTCCATGAAATCTCTTTATTTTGGACTATGTTTAGGGAATACAGCCAAGTTCCTATTTCATTTTATTTAAAATGAAAAAGCAAGCAGCACTGCTGCCATCTCTTGGCAGGCAAGAGAAGGAGAGATATGAGAGGGTCTGGAAAGGCATTCTGCCTGCAGCATTCATGCTAACTTAAGACAAGAGACACGGCTGGCCAGCAGTCAAATTAACATCTCTATATTTTTTATAATAAGAAAAATGAAGTAGCAACTTTAGCAGTCCAGCAAGGGGTCTGGAACCTTGGAAAGGAGAAAAGAAGAAAGTACTAACAGTTAATGTTCAGCCACAACCCACCTAATCCACCTCAACTTCAATAGTTTATAATATGCAGATCAAAATTTATTAACATACTAACTCACATTGTAATAGCTTCAGTCTCAATAGCTCAAACATTATAATATATATCAAAATATAGCAATCCATTTAATTACATATTTTATTTATCACTAATAAAATTCATTTACTGATACAATCCATGGCAATAACATAAGAAGCAGTTACAAAAGCAGAATTAGTATGTCGATATCATGGACAGCCTTTGAAGGGATTGGTAATAATAAATTAAACAGACTATATTAAATATCAGAATTATTATTAAATTTTACTCACCTATGTCTATATCAGCAGTAGCCATTTTTCCAACCACAGATGGACCAAGAAATCTTAAGGATTCTTTTATGAACCTTAAATAAAATAGACAGGTATTTGTTAAAATATATTTTAAATTTATAAAGCAGGTTATACTGCTATATTTTATTGAGCACAAAGTTCTGGATGGATATATTTGATTGATCTGAATAATGTGAACTAGCATATTATTAGTCATTGAGCATAAAGTAATTTTATTCTGAAAGTATTATTAATTCATATGTTAGAATTATTCGATTATATTTATAGGCACATTCGTGCCATTGCTTTGTTAATTCAATACTTGTTACTCCGAGCGAACAATTCTTATGCTATATTAGTCAGAGAACAGATGGCAATATAGCTCGCAGATGTGGCAGCCAGGCTGCCATTTTAACTCCGCAAGATACAAATCTTCTCTTCAAACAATAAATACTTGATAACTGGCAGTCCACGTGGAATGAGGGGCCATCAAGCAAATTAAGAGATATTAAAAAAACAATAAAGCCATGATGAACATCAAATCATCCTATCCGTAGAGAAGAGGTTGTCTTAACCAGACTGTGAATAGGCTACACCAATCAAACCCACCACCACAAAGCCAATACTGCAATAATACCCTTATAGTCAGCCTCATCTTGCAAGAATGTTTTTTTTACATCACAAATTAAATCAAATCAGTACTTACACCACCAATATCAAATATTCTAAAAAATGATGAACACACGAAAAAGTTAGTGTTACACTTCTTGAATTCAAACAATTTGTTGAATAAAATTTAAACACTTTTAAAGATTCAGGTGAGAAATAAACAAAAGTAATCTACAGGCATTGATGGTCTTGAAGTTTTATGCCTTAAAGGCCCAACCAACAACAACAGCAGATGGCAATATAATGTGGAAATAAATAAATGCAATTAATTATGAGAAGGAGGGATTCATTTTTATTCAGATGATAGACCAGAACATGTGTATCATTGCTGAAACCGGATCGATTACGATGATTCCATTATGTAGGAAGTTTGCAAATCTTCCTAATTATGAGAGGTACAATAAACTATTTTAATGCTGATATGGAAGCCTCACAAACTTCAGGAACGTACTTGCTGGTTGCTTGCTTGAAAACTTTAAACGACTACTGCAAACAAGTATTCTGGACGCAGAATGCATTCATCTAAAACACTAGACTATGTAATTGAACGAGAGCTTTCACATCGAAGATGCGTCTTGCAGCATGGATACAAGATACACTTGCCTCTTGAGAACCAGCCACCTGGAGATTTCAGCGAGCATCTTTGTTGTGCTGGTCTTGTATACTCGCCCCCTCTACCTCACCCTACCCACGCCACCTCACCCCTGACTCACACTTTGCTCTTCCATTTTCTTTTCATACTTCAATTAGACATTGTGTTCCAAGTACGATGAGATCCAACAACTTGTTAAAAGTCGAAATCTCCATATTATAATAAGCCTGAAACATAAGTTCAGGATTTTTTTTAACATTGACAGTCTCAATTTTATTTTAAAATATTATTTATAGAGAAGTTTTCGGTGTTCATACACCATATTCATCTCTATAATTATAATACTCCAATTAGGATAAATTAATAGTTAATTAACAAAGTTAACAATACATGTATTACATAATTTTTGAAATGTCATGCAGTTATTATCAGATCGTGCCAAACCTAGAAATAGACAGAAATAACAAAAGACAGAAATAATATGATCTGGTAATAATTGCATGATATTTCAAAAATTATGTAATACATGTATTGTTAACATTATTAATTAACTATTAATTTATTCTGATTGGAGTATTATAATTATAGAGATGAATATGGTGCATGGACACGGAAAGCTTCTCTACAAATAATGTTTTAAAATAAAATTGAAACTGTCAATGGTAAAAAAAATCCTGAACTTATAAGAACATATAAACAGTCTAAAATTACCTCATAAGCCTGAAACTTTACTTGATGGTTCAGTATTTCTCTCTCAAATATTTAATTACTTCTTTAGTGTCCAGGTCTTGCAGCAGTATAATTCCAAAAAAAAAAACTAAGAGATTTTTTAATGTACAACCACAATTTCATAAATAAATGCTTAGAAAAATATACACTCTCCTCAACCTCAGTTCAAATTTGTGCCTCGTAAGTAAAGGTCACCGTGTCCATTTTTTCATTAAATAATTTAGTAACGAAGAAACAAATTTCAATCACTCAGAGTTATGGAAAATTGGCTCCTCCAAATTGTATTGTTCTTTGAAATCATTCTGAGGCAAATAATTTTATTTTGAATAATAAAAAAGAAGAATAAGAATTCATTTATTATTAAATTGTTTTTATAACAAAATATAGAAAAATAAATAAAGATGTCTACATTGACTTATACCTGCCAAGAAACTGCATCTGATTTAAGTCATCAATGGTTGGATCTCTAATGTCATTCCCAAATATTTCGTATTGCTCTTGCCAAGCTCTTTCTTGGATGTCGGGTAGGAATGCTAAAAAACATATTGTGTTTGCTAAAGAAGTAGAAACAGTGTGCGCAGACTGAAAAATATATATAAATAAAAAGCATTAATAAATTGATTTTTTACTGAAAACTGTATAACTATTACATAACGATATGCAATCAATTAATCAAGATATTTTAATATTAAAATTTCCTTAGAGTGGAGAATTTGTTGAGGAGGCCAATATCCTTCATGAGAAAATAGTGCCGAAGAAAAAATACTAAAAAACAGAACAAAAACATATCATGACATAATTAACCCTAAGGTGAATTTACATTGTAAATACAAATATTATCTGATTTCCTTAAGTTCTAATAAAATGCAAATCTTAATACATACTGTAAAATACAATTCCTGAAGCTCATTCAATAATAATATTTCACTTTCATTATTTTTCATATTTCTTGATCCCACATATGTTGACAGAGGCAGTTCTTTATAAAAAAATATAAAAACAAAAAATTATTGTAAAAGTAAAGCAAAACATACATTGTAACTCAAATTAAAAGTTGTATAACAGGAAAGTTTGAAAAACAAATGTGCTCAGAACATAATACTTTTATAGAAGACAATTAGTTCAATCACGATATTATATACTCTAAATGTTATTACTTTGTGAATTTAGAACAAAAAGATATTTTACTTTTTCATTACTAATGCCGTCTTGACATTTTCACTTCTACTATGTGGTATTAGATACATACCATAGTTTTTTTTATTTATTTAATTTTTTATCTAAACTATTCATTTAGTTAATTTATTCGTATTACTCTTCTGTTTATTATACCATTATCCCATGTATACTTCCTATCTCTTAATATTAGCTTACTTATAATACTTCTATCAACATCTTACTTTTCTGATCTAATTTTTTTTTTCCTACCTATACTAGGTAAGGAATGTATTGCGATCCGGTCAAATTTCCGATATGCGGTTTTTGACGGATCTATACATTGCACAGCTTCCTGAGTCCGAAAAACAAATTTTTAGCCATTGGTCTGTTTGTCTATGCCAAATTTTCTTGGGAACTAGAAAACCGATTTTGTTGCTTCTTCTTTTATTTTGTAGGGTTTTTGACTACTGATGCCTGTGGCACAAATTGTGTGCTCTGTGTACAACAGCTGCTGCGCAATAAATGAAAAACATGTTTTTCTATAGACTGTAGCGTGAAAACGGCTCAAACGATTGTGATGAAACTTTCCTATAATGTTATAATAATTGTCCTTTAAATTTTCGTACGTGGACTAAATTCCCGAGAAAATTCAGAAAAAACAGTTATAAAGAAAAGAAAAATGTTTGGGGCCTAACTCGCCCAAGTAAATATTCTATGATAAAATTAGAGAGAAAAACTTTATTTTCATATAAAATATAAAAGATTGCTGCCCAGTTATATTGGATTGTTATATACACAGCATACTCGTTAATCCATAGGACAATAAATAAACTTATATATAAATATACAGAAGTGGTTAGTTTATATGAGAATAATAAATATATATATAATTCTTTTTTTCTTTTCATTGTTCCTTTATTTATTTTTTTCATTTTTTTTTACTTTTAATTTTCTCTTCCTCTCACTTCTCTCTCTTTATCCCTCTTTATACACCTCTCCTATACACAATATTAAGATTCTTAAAATTATAATAGAACAATAACAAAAAACAAAAGTATATACATCTAGAATTAAATAAAATTTAATATGAAACAAATATGATTTTTCATTAAATAAATACATAAATAAAACTTTTGAAAGGTAATTAAATTACCAAAAAAAAGAAATCATTGGAATCGAACCAGTATTAGTAATGATACAGCTTATTCTATTTTCTACAGATGTTTTAATTTAGCACAGTTCAGCCTGTTTTTTTTAAAGGTGCTTCCCTACAAAGCCATATAAAAATTGTTCATTTCGGATAACAATTAACGAAGTTACAGCTATTCAATTTCCAATGTAAGATTATGGGTTAATATCCAGGTGTCAGAAAAAAGTGAATGAGAGAAAAAAGATAACTATGTGAAAGTAAGAAAATCTGTTGCCCGCATCACACAAGCTTCACTATTTCCTCTACTTTTAACAGAAATGATTGTTTAACAAAATTAGGCTACGGCAAAATGTTTTTAATTTAATTTAATGTTTTGTCATGAGGGTATTGAAATTTTTAAACTGATCTTCCTTAAGCCGGTTAACATTGCTTTAGTTTATCGAATAAATCGTACTCAAATCTTTTCTTTGATAAATTTTTCAGAAAATAAATCTAATTCAACTTTTTTTTTTGTTTCTTGATGGGCATAAGATATAAAAACTTTTCTGAAATACGTAGGAAAGTCGTGTGAGTGGACGCACCAGATTTTAATTTTTGGCCCTTATTATGGTACACATGATTGGGTCGAAACGTCAACATTCCTAATAAAATATATGTTGACTGCAAACCCTGATTATTTGATATACTCATATTATTTTTAAAAAAATTTAAATTGTCGAAGTACTCAAATCTGTAACAGTTTTGAAATGAACTGACGGTACTTACCTTTGAGTGATGTCTGGTTTGATTTCAACTTATTACATGCCCCTTTCAACATCTGTAAGTCAATATAGAATATATTACAGAGAGGGAAATGATATATAATTTTTTATCGGTATATGATTTAAATTCTAAAAGCATTGTGAATGTTTTATAAAGAATAATAGCTTTACCAATCTACGCAATTCGGCAACTTTTTTCCCAAGTAATGTATTTAGAAGTGGCATTACTACCAGAGCTAGTACTTTAGATAGAGTCGGGTTGGACCCAACTTGTGCTCCCACTTCGCAAACCCTGAAACAAGAATGTTATTTTTAGTGGGATTAGCAAAAGAACTTCCTTAGTGACATATGTTCACTTTATTGGACACTTATTATTACAAAACCAACTTGGGTGGTTTGGACATATCTCGCGAATGGCTGAAAAAAGAATTGCCAGGGCTACCTACGAGGTCAAAGTGGAGGGAAGGAGGCCACAGGGAAGACCAAGAAAAAGATGGGAAGAAGGAGTTAAAGAAGCCTTTGACAGGAGAGGAATGGACTGGAGTAGGAGAAGACAGTTGGCCCAGGATAGAGATTCTTGGATCAGGCTCTATAAGAAGGAACCTCACACTGCTCAGCGGTAACAGAGGACTGGATTAAGTTAAGTTAAGTATTATTACAAAGTTGATGTTTCGAGGAAGTCTTTCCCATCACCAGAATTATATATTCTTTTTTACAATATATATATTGTTTTTTTGTCCTCCGTTTTCTCATCTTTTAGGCTATACAGGATTTTCTCATAGCTAGCGAAGAGGGCGGGAGATTAATGCCAGAGTTAATAGCCCCACTGGCACGGGAGAAGCGAATTTGTAATTATTTTGCCATGATAACTTCCGTTCATGACAAATTCCACTAATTTTTGTCTATGTTTAGAAAATAAACTGATCACAAAATGTAAAAATATTCTTTATAAAATGTGAATTAAAAAATATATATACAAAATCATACTTGTGAAATGCTCTTACAATATCGGGATCATAGACTAAATTTGACTCAATACCAAACAAGGTTCCTGCAAATGGTAGACAGAAGTAATAAATTTAATGTAATTTAACTTAAATTAAAAATATATGCCAGAGATTATATTTTAAATGATAACGTACTGAATGAAACATCCTGTGTTAAACATACGCTTACATCAATCGCAACTACATTAGAGGGTGATGCCAACATACTATTAACCATTTTATCGGCACATTTAATAAAAGTGCTACAATATTCATTTTCTATACGAGATTTCTTTAAATTAAAATTGTATTCCTTTCTCTTTGTTTTCCACTCATCACCTGAATCTGTAACAAAAGTGAGTTAATACGAAGGTAGGCCCAAAATTCTGATTGTTTTTGTAATACTATAGTGTAGAAAACTTGCCTTTTTTTTTTCTTTTTTATATTTACATTGAATAATAATAAAATCTGTCACTTTTGGAGGGAGATAACTATTAAGGATAAAAGTGTTTATTCATACAATATATATAAATAATAGAGGAAATAGACAGGGTAAAAATCACGGATAAAGATTGCTTGGATAGAGCATTTTAGGGAAAAACTGAAAAGGGTTGGGATTCTTGTAGGTGGGAGGGAGAGACAAGGAAGAAATTGTACTAAGGAAGAGCGAGAGGAACAGTCCAGGAGGAGGAGGAGAGTATTGGAGTAAGGGGAAGGATAAGAGTGTGAAGAGGAAACGGAAATGATATTCGTGTGGTCCATGCTGGCCATTTCTTTTAAAAAAAATAAATAAATAAAATAAAATATGTCTACTTAAACACATTCATACCTATGAACAATATTCACCCAGGATACCCTAAACCATGTTTTTTCCTCCACATGTAGAAGTCAAAGCAGGACATCAGGAGATTCCAGTGCCTTTCTGGCATTGGAAGCTAGTGGAGAATGAAAGAGGGCACTAGAGCCATAGACGCTAAGATTTGAGTGGAGAAGCAGGCTATTGCCAGGACTCCCAAAGTATTTTTAGTTTTCATTTTAGTAGCATTTTTTTTTTTTGGATATCCAAAGTATTTTTATTTTAAGTGTTTATGTTGTATTTTGAATAAAATGTAAAATAAAATTGTTTTATACATGGATGATGTAAAATAAAAGTGTTTAGTTATTATTACATTTGTTTTTGTCTATTTCAATTTCCATAAATATGAATATGCAGATAGGTATTATCAGTGCCTTATCAAAATTATTAGTGTTCAAGTTGTAAACATTGGCAGATAGCAGTCCATCTGGACCAGATTGTTCACAAGTACCGATGAACAAACCGAAATTGAATTGTTCTAGCAATGGACAGGAAGATTGAACCAGTTATGGACATACCTCAGTAGTAAGGCACTGATCTTCCAATATTCACAGTCCCAGTTTCGAATCCCGGTCCATGGGAGAATAATCATTTATTCTGTTTCATCAGCCGTGGTGCGAACCTAGGATCGGGAGACCCTCCTAGAGCACAGCCAGCCTCTATAAAGTGGGTACCCTTAATTAAATAATTATTTAAGGAGGGAAACCTGGCCGTTGAGCATGACCTCAGTCACCTCCTTGCACAACCTTGACTAAGAAACAGTACTTTCCCTAAATATTACTGAACTCAAAACTATAGGCCTTCATGGGAGATGGTGGGATTAAACCGACATGGAAACACAAAAAAAAAGAAAAGAAAAAATATTTTTTAAAAATTCATCAGGTACTTACGTAGTCTGCTAAACGGTCCACCAAAGCCAACTTGGAACCCTCCGTACATTGGAGACTTATCAGCCATATCGGGATGGAGTGATAATTTCTGAATAATTAAATATTAATTTTAACAATTTATTAAAGGTATGTACAATAAAAATAATTAAATACAAATACCCACGTACCAGGGAGTTATTAACTACAATTTTATACAGTCATCCACTTATAAAAGAATATTCTAAAAAAATCAATAAATAAAGCTGGTAAATTACCAGACTACCAGATTAGCCTGCAGTTAATGGGAGTAAAGGTTTTACTTTTGAAATATTTCTAAATATATTTCCAAAAATGTAAAATAAAACAGTGGACTGTCTGGTGGGCTTAAGATCAGATTAAAGACTAATTAATTGTTTCATTAGATTTATTTTTGTAGTCCCCAGGCGCTCCCACGTCTCCAGTTTCCTATGCCCAGTTGAAGTGGCTCTATCCAGTCTTCCGACGGCAATACTTCCTAGGTGTATTCCTATTTCGAAGCTTTTCAACCAAAAAAACTTTTTACCTTCTCGATTTGATTATTCCTTGTTCCTCTGTCCATTCGTTCAACACAAGATCCCTACCCTCAAGCCTGTTTATTCCTTCTCATAGAGCTGTATCCTTTAAAAAATCCTTTGTCGTACGAGCTACCTCGTTTTGGAATTTCCTACCAACCTCCATATGCAAATAATCATCCTTGATCTCATTTATACATAATTTATTTATCCATCTCCTCTGCAATCAATCTTCCAAATATGTGTAAAATAATGTCAACGTTTTTCAGACCTATCATTCGCATTTAATGTTATCCTACAGATAATTATATGTCATCCACATTGTTTATGTGTACAAATATGTGAACTCGCACATCTGAATTTATCTACAATTTCATACCTTGTAATTTCATTTATTCTTAACTATTTCAAATGCCAGACAATTGTAATTAAATTGTACATTGTAGTTATACCAAAAGGACTTAGTCCCAGAATAAAATTTATTTTTCTTTCTTTCTTTTCTTTTCTTAAAAAAAAAAGAAAAATGGATTTTTCAGAACGTTGTTTTATTTGCACATGTTTCCTGAACATCAAAGCTAAAAAAAAGTCTTTAAAAACAACTCAGGTAAAATATTGCGTCAAATGATTACGACAACTTACTAATTTGTTCAAATAGTATATCGAATATTATCGGATATTATTTTAATTGATTCAGTAGGTTAGAAATGAAATATTAATATACCTAATTGTCCTTCACACGTGGAGGAAAGGGCTGGACTCGGAGCTCCCTTGGCTGATTGTAAATAAAGTATGAATGTTTTTCTTTTTTATATATCTATTTGTTTTACTTATGACTTATTTAATTTGCTACCAATTTCTGTATTTTTTTTTATTATTATTTATTTATTTTTTTATTATTATTTTATTATTATTATTATTTATTTTTTTATTTGAGTTCAAGTTACATTTCTTTAGTTTTATAGTTTTTACCTTTGTTATATAGATATATATTTTATTTATTTATTTATTTTTATTGCATTGTATATATAGTATGAATGGGCCTCACTCAGCTTTAGTACTCAGTGCCCTTAAATGTGGCAAAACGTATTATTTCTCAATAAAAAGATTTAAAAAAATATATATATATATACCTAAGTTTCAGAAGAAGTTAGTCGGAGATGCGTTCAAAATATACTATTTCTTAGGCAAATAACGAAGTTTAGAACTAAAAAGGCAAAAAAACATTAATAAGTTTAACATGAGGCAATATGCGAAACAATTTGTCAGTGGATTGTATTAAGGCATTAGTGAGGAATATGCATAAGTCAATTTCTTATTTGGTGTTAGGGGCTCCTGCACCGAACGTCTTTCCTGGAGTAGAGCCTTTGTTGGAATGGGCAATAGTCCAACTTTTGAGATAGGCTCCTCTTGGTTAAATTCGTTTTAGCAACCTACCGCTAGGTAGCGTTCGGATGCAAATAATTACTTCACAAAACAACTATAATAGTGTATTAATTGCATTGTCCAACGCACTAGCGGATCCAGAATTTAATTTTTTGGGGGGGGG
This sequence comes from Nezara viridula, assembly GCA_928085145.1. NCBI lineage: Eukaryota > Metazoa > Arthropoda > Insecta > Hemiptera > Pentatomidae > Nezara > Nezara viridula. Next base: position 127,600,827 of record OV725082.1, read on the forward strand.
CTTCAGCTAGAAAGATTTTTTTTTCATATAGATATAACGATAATTAATTTTTTTTAAAAAAAGAAAGAAATGAACTACCTATATGAAATGGTGTTTAATTGGTTCTTGAAGTCCTATTACATGTAATTAAACGAACAAGAATACTATATAAGGTTGTTTTTTTTTTCTGTATATTTTACCATTTTGGAGGGGGGGCTTCAGCCCGAAAGCCTCCCTCCCCCCCGTAGATCCGCCTGTGGTCCAACGTTTCGACCTTTGTTGTAGGTCTTCTTCACGGTATTTTGTCTGGCACTGTAGTACCATACTGCCTTCTGCAGTGCCAGGCTGAATGCCTTGAAGAAGAGCTACAACTTAGGTCGAATATACTATTATATAATATAATATTTTTTGAACGCTTCCCCGACTAACTTCTTCTGATATTAAAATCTACGGTCAACCATCACCATCCCATTATAATAATATATATCTATGACGTGTTTTCTAAAATGAAATTCATCCCTGAAGACAAGGATAAAAAATCTTCGAAACGTTTGAAAATAAAGACATGTAAATTAAGATCAAATGTATTTTTATATAAAAATAAAGCGAAATTTTGAGGAAGAGAATAATTTATAAGTAGTTTCAATAATTTTAACTAAATTATGTTGTATATTTCAATTATCAACGATATATTACCTTGACAAGTTCAGGAGTTGAAATCAGAGCTAGTACGTTGTAACCAAACATCCAATGGAAGAGGAGTCCATCACTTCCATTTTCTTCAACAACCGAGAGTACATATTTATGCGTACCTAAATAATAGACATTATTTCTTCTTGTTATATCTTAGGTTTATTTAATATTATTTTATCATTTGGATTCATTCATTTGAAGCAAAATACTTGGTTTTCAATTGAGCTATTCAGAGGTGACCATCCTCCTCCCCAAGGGCGATAGTGAATGAACCTTCTCTCTCCCTCCTCCCAAGATATTATGTTACTCTCCTCTTCTTAAAAAGTGCAAGCTAAACACCACTTTCAGTGGTCTGTTTTACCGTCACAGCCTCATCCTGAGAGGGTTGAAATTTGCTTCGTGGGGGACCCGATGAATGAATCTGTACATTCTCACTCTGAAAGAAACGAAGAAGACATGGGCACGTAATTACAGAAGCACTATGCCTTATATACTCCTTGCTGTTGCCTAAAAGATAATGAACAATATCCTACTAAACTTGATATATTGGTATAGCAAAAATATAATTGGTGGCTAACAAACTGGGTTCAGACAAGGTAGGAGTACGGTAAACCAGATCTTCGCCCTAAAACAAGAACTCGAAAATGGATTATTTGTCGATTTCGAAGAAAGGTATGATCCCGTGAACAGAAACTATATTTGGAAAACCATGACTGAACTAGGAGTACCCGGGAAGTTAGAAAGATTGAAGAAGGCGGCAAAAATTACTTTACATGTCGAGTCCTAATACAAGAAGAATCCAAGAAGGCAAGAATACAAGAAGGAGCCGCTGAAGCCTTCAAAGTCTCGAACTGTCTTTCGCTGGAAAAGATTATAAGAACAACATTACATGAAAATGGAGGGGTGCACTTCGGAATGAATCATAAAATACTTGGGTATGCAGATGGTATAGCTGTTCTTGAATGCAGTCAAGAGGACGTTGAGAAACTCGCGAAGGCTCTGATGAGAGAAACGGAGCAAAGCAGCCTATAATTAAATGAAGACAATACAAAATATATGATATATGATAATAAGCCAAAAATTCCACTCCAATAACAGGATCTGCGTAGAAGGGAAATCGTTTTCGATAGTAGGCAAATTCAAATACCTCAGTTTTATTATAACCTAAATTAATTACCAACAGGCAAAAATAAACCAGCGTATAACAGAGCTTTCTTCTACCTATCAAAGGTGTTGAAATTCCGAAAAATCTCAATAAATCTCTAATTAAGGGTGTACAATGCTATAATAAACCCAATTATCATTAAATGCTACGAGATCTAGACCATAACAAACGCCCTAAAAAGAACTACCGAAAGATTTGAGAAAAAAATCCTCCGCACGATAACCGGAGCGATCTGGGATCAGAAGATGCATGAAGGAGAAAGACCAATAAAGAGCTGTTGTTATATCACGGTAATTTGGTATGAGCCAAATATTACCCTATGATATGTAAGTGAGTTGTTTGAGCTGGTAATAGTGAAAATTGGTGTGGACTGTATAAGGTTGGATCATTCAAATTTGATGATTGATTAAATTGAACAAAATATTGAAAACATGATTATATTGCATATGATAGAATAAAATAAAATAAATGAAATTTGTGCCTTTGTAGAATGGTGTGGTTCTTTACAGATTAATTACATATTGCTTGATTGTCAATCTGCACTCAGTTTCTGTCTGATTTTAAGCTTCTTCTTTTTGGCCACCTCTTCTTCCTCCCCATATTTCCTCCACCAGGCTGTCCTCTTGGAGTTTAGCAACTCATATTGTCTTTTCTTGCCATTTCTTAAGAGAGTAACTTAATGTGTGCACACTTCACCAAAATGAACAGATTCACTCTACAGGAATGGTTTGCAGCAAAATGGTGATGAAGTTCTGACTGTATTGAATTGTTATTTTTTGTGTTTCAGGGGTTGATCCCTGAACAGCTGTTTACAGAAACTTTTCAATCAATATCGCATAATATGAAGATGGGCGGTGCATGTTGCCCGGAAAAACCATCTAGAAGCCTCTACAAAATTATGAATGCCTCAGTAGTAGACAAAGGACTACGTTGAAGTCCAAAAATACAAATAAATGGAATCAACAAAGATGCAATACAGCGGCATGCAAAAAACTAGAAAGAAATAGCCCAAGTCAGGCAGTGCTGGAGAAGGCTGGTTAAGGTGGCAAAAGACCTTCAAGGTCTGTATTGCAAACAGAAAAAAATAAAATAAAACTTACTGTCCATGGTAAATAAAAGTAGTGTCCTATAGAAGTAGAAGAGGTTCCCGATAACAGGAAAACCCAAGACGCCTGGGTAGGAGTAGAGCTTCCGCACTCGAAACCAAAGAACCACACCTAAGATGAGGTGCGCCATTATTATTGTCAAGGCAGCATATACAATCTTCTCCATCATCCTACAAATATACATCAGTGTATATAATTTTATAAACTATATTCCTATATTGTATAGTTTCCGTGATATCCGTTCTCGTAATTTACTAATTTCGAAACAAAAAAAAAGGTTTGCATCGCATTTTTATCATTATTTGACTCGCCAACTCTTTATCTTTTTATTTTACGAAGAAACCATGAAGAAAAAAGTTGTTTAATATTAAATTAATTTTAAGAATGTATACAACTTTAATATCTTATCGTCAACCATTCAAATACTAGAGCAATTATAAATTAAGATTAATCTTCGGAACTATAAAGGATTACTTACATTTCGCAATTTTCGTCAATAATCTGCATGTAAGACAGTATATATATATGTGTGTGTGTATATTATGTAAGTCAATGTATACACATATATGTTGTCTTATATACAGATTAAGAGCTGTGTAATATCGAAAAGTAAATTATTCTGTATAGTTTCGGACTTTAATCATTAAGGTTAAATATAAGATAGTAAAGTAATGTGTATTATTAAAGAAAATTTAATATTTAACAACTTTTTTTCTATGACTTTTTCGTGCGGATGAAAAACATTTTTTTTCTTATTTTTTTGAAATTAGTGAATTATGAGGACGGATGTCATAAAAACTATAGAATATAGCGAAAAAACTAATATAACCATTTCTATTGAAAATGTTGTCAGTTTTAATTTCACATATGATATTATCATAATGAGGAGAAGAATAGTTGGGGTGATCAGTCAAACAAGAAGGCAAAAATAAATGATAATATTTATTTTGCCATTTGCCGACGTTTCGACCTGAAGTTCAGGCCATCATCAGGGCTAAGATATTATCATACATAGAACGCATAATTTCACTGGTATTAGCGAAAACAGTAAACTTTTTGCATTGTAAATTCAATTTTTTGATCTGAAATCCACAGCTATGGGGTAACTGACTATTATTTCATGCCCTAAGACTGTAAATACTACAATTTGAATGGGTTTGTTGCTCTATATCGATTGATCAAGGAAAAATTTAAAAATCTCGTAATTTGTACACTACATAAAAATAATAAACATTATATTTTAGAATTATTTTTAATAATTTATCGAAGTAACCATGATAGTTACCTGGCTGTACATTCCCAAAGGGTCCTATGTTAATAGACTGGTTTATCGAGATGTTAATGATGATGTTCACTGTATTATTTAGCTCACGTAACGCGCATATTTAACTATTTAATAGTTGACCGGAACTGGGGGCAAAAGATCACATGCCAAAGGTTGATTTTAGTGGCGAATTTTCGCCCTAATGGATAAAGCCTATAAAACTTATTAACAGTTTCATCATCATACTAGACTGAAACGACAAGAAACCGCTCAACGTTTTCGATTACTTCAGCACTTACTAGACAAACGCTCTAAACTTACAAAGACTCATATACTTGACTATAATAAGGCCAATTTGGACTTACGGAGTTGAGCTATGGGGCTCCACTATACCATTGAATTCCTCTCGTATCCAATCCCTACAATCCAAAGTTTGTTACAAATTAATCCATCCATAATGACATTAATGTTTCTTATGTTTCAGATCTGGCCCAATCCAGATACCTATCCTTCCATAATAAACTTCAGAATCATCCAAACCCTCTCGTTTCTAACCTTGCTTCCTTTTTCAATTCCTGACAACCCTCCGAGGCGTCTGAAAAAAAGATGGCCCCGTGATCTCCTAATGTAGACATTTCATAAGAGTTCTACCATTGGGTTTTTATTCAGCAAGTTTTTTCGTGTCATTATATCCATCATGTTCAAATTTACTAGATGTATTTATTCAATACAGTTGTAAATATCATTAAGGAATAATAATAAACAAAAACAAAAACAGTTTCATCATAAGCCAAATAAGAAAAACAAAATTATAACTGGTATATAATAATTTAAATTATTTCTCTACAAAGTTTAGTATATACAGTGCTGAATTACACGGTGTCGTTAAAGCTTTTAAAATAGCCAACAGAAAATATAAGAATATAAAAGTCGTAATTCTAACTGATTCCGCTTCCGTCTGCAATTTACTCAAAAACATACATCGACAACATATTTCATCGTACCTAATAAATAATATAATAGAAGACGTTCATCGGAATTTTAGTTACTATATGTAAAGTAAAGAATTGGTATAACCAATATACTTTTGCATTTAATTTTTCATTCAAGCTTAGTTAGGTTTCTCCTATCTAAAAAATTACAGTAATATCTCTCTAGCAATAAGCTAATAGGTAACTGCAAGACTGTTACGATACTATTGCGCAAGACAAATACCTAGACCAAGACTGACTTTGCAAGACCAAGACTCCTCTCGGTCTCTCATTTGGGCAACACTAAACACAACCTTCGCATTAGCTGATCCACTGCCTTCTAACATAAAAAGTCAATACTTTTTCTTTACTTACTTTTGATATTTCTTCTTTTCTGGAGGTTTTGCTTTTTCTTTCTATACATGAATGTTTTATTTTTTTTTTTCCATTATAACTAAGTATTCTTGAGAAGATTTTATTTTATTTTTTAGTTGTTTACGTCATATTATTTAAATAATTGTTAGAATATTTATTAAGTTAGTTTTTGGCCAGATATGTATTTTTCTTTGGTATTTGTTCATTATTGTTTTTCTTAGGAGACTTTGTCCCAGAATAAAGTTTATTTTCTATTCTATTCTTTTCTATAAAAAATAAAATAATTAAAGCAATATTTCTCAATGTTTATTGTGTTGTAATATATTAATGTATTCATACATAATTTATTTAAGATAAACAACCTTATTTAGGTTATTCATTTTTTTTTTTTTTTTTTTTTTTTTTTTTTTTTTTTTTTTTTTTAGTATTTTTATACTTATTATATTTAATCAATATATGATTAGGTTTATACAAAAAAACAAAAAAACTTTTATACTCAAACATTTTTTATTTTATAATGAAAACATCTTTTTATACTGTAGTCATTACAGCTTGATAAGAATAATATGAAAATAAATTAAATGTTTTCTGTTTTATATTTTCTTTTAACGTGCATTTTTCTATGATAAAATATATTTGCCAAAAAAAAAAGATTAATAATAAAATAATTTTTATTTGAAAAATTTTCATATACGTTTGTTTAAATTATGATATTAAACGTGATTTATATAAATGCAGGAAAAGTGTTGTTTTTGATAAAATGATAAGAAAATAAAGATATTTGTAAAGGTTAAAAACAAGAAAAACATCAAAAAATTTATATTTTAATAAAACAATTACTTCTCTACATATATATTTTATAGTTTTTATAAATAATAATTTATTTATTGGGCGATGAAGACAACGCCTATTGAAAAAATGTAGTCAATTGCGAAACTCCCTTCAATAGAGGATAATTCATGATTCGCATTAGTTCCTTTTGGTATGTTAAATGTAAACATTCTTATGTAAAATCTGATTCTTGCTCTCTTGTTGAGAGTTTACAGGAGTTTTCGTAAACTGGCGGGAAGGAATTAAGGTCCGGAGAAACAGCTGTTAGGTTCAATATCAGCTGTTGGACTAAATTAGCTTTTTGATAGATTTTTATATCCACTAGCAGTGAGAACAATAAAGTAGTCTTTATACGACAATCTTGAGTGTGATTTCAGCTCTCTCTCCTTCACTTTTTTATTTCTGTTCTTCAACTTAAGTTATACATATAAATTGTATGTAGGAAACGGTGTAGCTCAACGGTTAATCACTGACTTCCAAAGCTCAGGTATGGTGTTTGAATCTGGTTGATGACAAAGTTATTGGCAAATAAAGTTTATTTTCTTTCATAACTTTTGTTCGAGACATAACAATTTCGAGGAGATAGGACTATTTTTCGCATGTGAAGGAGAATAATATCTTCAAAATGAGTGGTCAATTAGTAGATTTGATGAAGAATTGACGAAGTTATGGCGTACCGATAAAAAAACATTTTTTAGAAATAATATATAGGATAGAAGAGCTGTGCTAAGATAGTCGTCATGGCAACGACTTCACTTTTCCTTATGATGTTTTTGCCTTGCGTTAACTAAAACATTCATAACTCCTCTGGATTTTATCCTAATTCAATATTCAATTGGAAAGCTGAATTATCGCTCTGCAAGACTGTATAAATAAATTTTGATTTAACACGTCTATAAGGAGTAAATAAATAAAACCTCCTAACAGGTTTTTATTTTATAACTAGCGTTCTAAATTATTTAGGAAGGAACAGTTTGTGTCATTTCATGCAGAGTATAAGGCCCTATATTCCTGCAAAATTTCGTGTGAATAGGTGGTAGGATATTGAAGTTATAACACTTTTTTTTGATTTTCGAAATAAAATCATTAGGTCAAATTTGTAGAAAAAAGAAATGTATTTTTCGATCGGAATGAAAATTCGTATTCGTGGGTCTCTCGAGCAGCAAAATACAAATCTCAACTCTGTTTCTCTTTAAAAATATATCTTTCTAATTATCATGGGTACAATCAAGAAAAAAATGCATTCTTTTTGAGTTATTGGAAAATAAAGTTTATTTTCATTCGTAACTTTTTTTCCAGAATTAACAATTTCGAGGGGATAGGACTATTTTTCACATGTGAAGGAGAAGAATATATTTAAAATGCGTGGTCAATCATTGGATTTTATGAAGAATTGACAAAAAAACAACTTTTAGAAATAATATATAGGATGGAATGGATGGTAAAATTGTTTATACATTATTAAATTACAATTGAAAACAAAATAATGTATTAAGATATATTACAATAAATTAAATTAAACCTACTATTAAATTAAAATTAAAATGCAATATCCAAGATGAAACCCTATATTACAATTAACTTCATTTAAACAAAATAATGATATCTTCATTAAATGACTTCTTAGAACATGGATTTGGTTCAATTCTTATTCTTCATTTCAATAATAACTTTAAGGTTATTATTTTAAATGCCAAAAGTAAATCCATCCTTTAAATTTCTTTTAAAAAATGAAACTTACAACAGTACCATGATAAAATTGGAATTTTATTCGTGAGTAGAGAAGAATAGGTACGGTTAGTAATAAAAATAATAAAATAAATAAAAATAGTAGTGTAAATAAGCATAGGTTATAAATTTCCGAAGTGCGAAATACTCGTGGAAGATTCTATTCGGAAATTAACAAAACAATTTCAATAAACAATGGAACATGATTGGAAGATTTCCAATGAAAACCTCGATGAATCGAGCAATTGCTCTTGAATCGAGGAATCGACCAATTCCTACTGAATCGATGAATTGACGATTCCAAACTGAACCGGAGGATTGACAAATCACCATTTTTGTTTTAGGAAATCTATCAGCCTAGTTGTAATTTTTGCTAAATCTACTCTTCCACGAGCATTTTGTTCTTCGAAAATTTATAAGCTGTGCTTATTTATATCATGATTTTGTTTTTTCTCTCTGTTTTGTTTATTTATGTATGTATAGAGTTTTTTTTTTTTCTCTCTTGTAGTTTTATTCTTAATAATAACTATTGAATCGACCGATTCAGAGTGAATCGTGATTCTTTTGTGTGAATTACTTGAGAGTACGATTCTTTCAGAAGAAACAACTCTTTGATTCGATCCTCGATTCTCCTGCACATCTCTAATTTATTAGACCTTTTTCATCTGCCAAAGTATTGTAATACAATTTGAATATTAGTTCTCGATTAGTAACATAGCATACACATGGATGTGCAGGTTAATTGTAATAAATAGATAATTTTTATAATAATAATCATAATAATGGAGACCTGCGAAGTGGGTCGAAACGTCGGCATAATAATTAAAAATACTATTTTTTAAAATTTATATCTTTGACCGCACCCCCGACCAACTCCTTCTCAGATAATTTTTTAATTAACAAGTAATATAAATAAAGCAGATAAGGATGATTGTAGTAAAAAAAGTATATACCTATATATATATATATATATAGTTATATGTACTTTTTTAAGATTAATCATTATTTTAACCTTTAATATTAAATATTTACAACTGTATTAGTATAAATACATCAAGTAAATATGTACAGAGCAATATAATCACATGAAAGCACTTTTTGTTGAGGAACTATCCAATGGTAGCACTCTAGTGATATGTCTACATGAGGAGATCACGAGGGCATTTTCTTTTCAGACGCCTTGGAGGGTTATCAGGAATCGAAGAGGAAGCAAGGTTAGAAACAAGAGGATTCGGATGGTTATAAGTTTATTACAGAAGGATAAGTATCTGGATTGGGCCAAACATACGGAACATTAAGGTCTTTATGGATGATTTTATTTGTGCCAAAGTAAGGAGCACTGAGGATTTTACGAAGGATTTTGGATTGTAAGGATTACATACGAGAGGAATTTGATGGTTTCGTGGAGCCCCAAAGTTCAACTCCGATATTAAATACTAAAAATATATTAAGTCCTCTTTTCAACTTGTAGCTTAGGAGGATTTTCCACATCCCCCAAAATGTAACTCTTATATTTCATATCTTCAAAACGGAAATTTTTATCGACTGTTTTAAGTTTTAAACTTCTTAACATTTTGGACAGTACAATTTTCAATAATATTGTTGCAAAATATTCACCTGAAAAGTATACCAGATTTACTTTAGTTGTTACTCATATATAAAACAAGGATAAATAATAATGTTCATTCCATGTTGGATTTTAGACAAGAGAGAAACACTTTATTATCATAAAATATAAAATATAAAGGATTGCTGCCCAATTCCATTGGGTTGCTATACACACAGCATACTCTTCTATCCTTAAGACAATATATGAACTTATATATAAATATACAGAAGTATTAGTTAATATTAGTAAAACAGAAATATATATATATATATACATTTTTATTATTTTATTTATCTTTATAATTTTTTTTTTTTTTTTTTTTTTTTTTTCCTTTTTCCTTCTTCTCATTGTTCATGCTTTTTTTTTTTTTTTTATTTAACATTAAGTTTCCCTTTCTCTCACTTCTCTCTCTTTATCGCTATTGTTTTCAATTATTCACTAAATAAATAAATAAACAAATACATAAATTAAAACTCTCGGGCTAGCCATGCACGTGGTGGTGAATGATTCCCAGGGAGTCGAGGACTATATTTTCAGCCAACCTCGCTACGTCCTTAATGTCGACACCTAGTTCCTCGAGGAAGCTCCTTGTTCTTTTTGGGATAGTTCCGCGAGACCCAAACCAGAGGCCTCTCACGGTGAACTCTCTCTCTCCGAAGGTCTCACGGAATTTCTCTTTTAGGAAAGGGATACATTTATCGTACGTGTTCTTCTTTTCCCTTTCCACTTCACCCGCCTGATCGAGGTCATTGCTCTCAAAGCGGACAGTTGGATCCAAGATCAGCGCTGTCCTTCCTGTCTTGGGAAATGCGACGATATCAGCGTATCTCGTAGAGCCCTCACTATCGATGCAATATACCTCGTCAAAGCAGGTGAATTTTTTTTCCCTAAGGAGCCTCATCAATTCGAACTTGACCCGGTGGTGACGACGTGTTATGAGGAGGGAGTTGTTGGGGCATTTTCCCAGCACATGTGCTGGTGTTTCAGACTCTCTGCCGCATTTACGGCAGAGGGACCCAACTTCTCTGACCTGTCCGCTGACTCCTGGGACTCCACGCAGGGGTGCATAATTAATGTTTAGTTTTAGGGCATTCGACCATTCAGACCCAGAAAGTACTTGCTTTTCGTAGATGTATCTATTCGCTTTCGGGGTCTCTTTAAAATGGCGAACACCAATACCCTGCCACCTGCAGTTGGCCCATTCCTCAAATGCATTTTCTCGTAGCGACTGCCGTAGAGCTTTCACATTTCGATGACCCTGATCAACCCCCAATCTCTCGGCACATTCAGCAATTTCAGCCGAATAATCGAAGGTAGACTGAAAAAGGGCATCTGGTACATTGGACAGTCGCTGAGCAATGGACCAATGTTGAAGAGGAGCCTCCCATTGGCAGCGGATTAATCCCAATCCTCGGTATCTCCTGGGGGCATACAACATCGCTGTGGAAGTATTCGCAGGGAGTCCAATAATGGCCTTTACGCTCCTGCGAATCATAGTGTCGATGCCCTCCAGTATAGCAGGACGTAGCTTTGTTAGGGGCGCAGTTTGGAGAGGGTAAGTAAGACCCGGGAACAGATATTGATTGACAATGTTGAGTTTCTGCTCAGGTTTAAGTAAGCAAGAGGTTACCAGCTTGTTTAGATTATCATTCAATTTAGTCACCGAATCTTCGTTGAATTGCAGCTCTCCCGAGAATGTACATCCTAAATACTTAATCGTATCTCCATTCTTCAATGTTTGGATGTACTCACCATTCTCAAGGGAGAGCACCGTAGTTTCCAGCTCTCCTTTATTTATAACGATGCCCATACTTTTTTGAGGATTTATAGCCAGACCAATTTCTTTAAATGTTCTTTGTATGCTGTCAATCACTCTTTCTGCAGCCCCCTTGTCACGCGCCGACACTGCCTGGTCATCCGCGAAACCTGTGAGGACCACACAATCTTGCTCATTCCTTAATTTGTATCCAAATTTCTTGGAAAAGTCCTCGTCACACAGGTCGCGGTAGAGATGATCGATGGCCAGGTTGAAGAGTGAAGACGACAGGGGGCCACCTTGGGGTACACCGCGCAGCACTTTGATCTGGCTAGTTGCATGGACACCGTTGCCAATCTTTATGGTGTTCGTGCTAAGGAGAGCTGATATGACATTTGTAAGATTCGGTGACACACCTCTCGCTTCTAAGGAGCTTACGATGTGTTTGTGCCCAACATTGTCAAAAGCACCGACAACGTCGAGGAAAACTATCGCACAGTCATTTTTCATTTTTTTTGCATCTTTTAATACCGCGTCGATGATCCTCGCGTTGACGTGCGTTCCCGGGAGGCCTTTTATAAAGCCTCTCTGACTCTTGTGGAAGGTGACCTGCTTTCTTAACTCGTAGTCCAGAACCTTCTCTATGATTCGGCGCACAATCGAGTATATGGTGATCGGTCTCCAGGTAGAGATATTGTTTATATCACCTTTGCCCTTATATATCAATATTGTGCGCCCTTGTCGAAGTGGTTCCGGAACATAGGCCACCTTCAGCATTATCTCTGCAATCGTTTTAATAATGCTTGATACGTCAAAATATTTTATTGTGCGGATCAGAACTCCATCAGGCCCCGGCGATGTGTCCATTGATGTTGATTTAATGGCTTTCCTGATAGCTTCTATCTCATAAATCAAATTGATTTACCCGGACAGTTCCTAATACCGGCTCCAAACGACGACTGACCACATTTTAACACATCACTTTCATCAAGAAAGCGATCTGGGTCAAAAATGTTTGGATTTTTAAAGTATTTTGGATCAAATTTGATATATCTCAACAGGAAAACTACCTGAGTACCACGTGGTATTGTTATTCCATCTGAAAATAAAAATATTAATATTAGTGACTCAAGTTATGAGTATTTAAATATTTTTTTCTAAAACATTTTATATAATTTAAAAGCAAACGAAGAACTTCTTATTTTACACATTTTAATAAGTAAGTATATATTTTTTTGCTATATTTAAATTAAATTAAATAAAGTATATTTATTTTATTTTTATTTTAGGCAAACATTACTATAAATATACTTATTTATTTTTTTGTATTTTTTTTTTACTGATTACCCCAACCATTTTCTCTTCAATGTATCTTTATTTACGTCGTCAAGAAGAAAATATATAATTAAAAATATATACATTAAAAAAAATAGACTTATACTTGTAAAAAGAAAAAAAAATACACTGTAAAAATTAAAAAAATTAAAATAAAAGAAAGAATAGAAAATAAAAGAGAGAAAAATTACTTGTCGCACATTCATTCCTATGAATGGGGGCTCAAAGAGATCCCAGTGCTTCTCTCCCAGTCACATCACCGTTTGAAAGTCAATGGAGATTGAGTGAGAGCGCTAAGGCCACATATACTCATAGCTCTGGAGCCAAGGAGCAAAAATCTACCTGATCGCAGGCGAAGGTTTGATTGTAAATTACGAAAGTGTATGTTATTCTGAGTATAAAGAACCTTGTCTGCCGTTCCAGAACCGCTGCTTTCAAAAATGGCGGCTGATTTAAAGAATATTAGGCCAATAATTTGAGGATCGGAACGAGAAATCTATTGCGAAAAATGTGAGAAAAGTTTTTTTTTTAACTTGTATATATGGGTTTAAAATTAAAAAACAAAATTGCTAATGCGCTCCACCAAGGGAAAACTTTTTACAGCCAAAAAAGTCAGATTTTTTCGATATTTTTTGTTTTTTTCACCTATAACTCTTAAACGATGCTTCAAAGCGAATACTGTATTCTTTCATAAATTAAAGAACGTTAAATTTTGCGTCAAACGAGTATATAAAACTTTAAAATATAAACTTCGTTTAACGAGAACTTAGTAGCAACTAATTTAATGTAAGTCACTTACTGCAAACAATATCGGTAATCTCCCGATGGTTAGAAATTGATAATGAAGGCAAACGTGATTTTCAATATTTTAATAGTATGGATGTCTATTCTACTGAGTTATTTTTGTTTAGAGTAGTTTACATGTAGTATAAGCCTCTTTTCCACCTCTCAACAGCAATGGATTTTGGTAAACGATGTGCCGAAACATTCCGAATTTTATAAAGGACTAACGAATCCCGATTCAAGATATATAATTGGCCTAAAATAAAAATGTCAGTACCCAGAATACGCAAAATTTGATGATCTACAACTTTGATTCTATGGGTTTTTCCTCTTAGGGAACTCATTTCCAAGTTACAGGGCCATTTATAGTAATTTGTCTCAGTTTTTGACAAATTTGATAAAAATCAACATTGGTTGACCGTAGTTTTATACCTTACTACGTAGCGAAATTATAAAGTTTATGTACTCGTTTGACGCAGAATCTAATGTTCTTTAATTTATTAAAGAATAAATTACTCGCTTTGATGCATCGTTTAGGAGTTATAGGTGAAAAAACAAAAAATATCGAAAAATCTTTAATTTTTTGGATGTAAAAAGTTTTCCCTTGGTGGAGCGCATTATCAATTTTGTTTTTTACATATGTAAACCCATATATACTAGTTCAATAAAATATTTTCTCACATTTTGCGCAATGTATTCCCCGTTTCAATCCTCAAATTATTGGCCTAATATTCTTTAAATCAGGCGCCATCTTTGAAAACAGCGGTTCTGGAACGGCAGACAATGTTCTTTTTACTCAGAATAACATACACTTTCATAATTTACAATCAAACCTTCGCCTGCGATCAGGTTGATTTTTGGGCCCTGGCTCCAGGGCTATAAGATGATGGATGGAAGTTTTTAATGGAAGTTAATGAATCTGAATGGAATTACGTCGAGTACAAATGGGATGTCGAGATTATGATGAAAGGTTTTGTTTGTGACATAGTATGGAGCTTTAACTATTTACTTTTCTTGTTCTTCTAAAAGTTATGATTTAAGACAATACCACAGTTAAATTAATACAGTAATTTTAAATATATTGAAATCTAAAATTATGCTTAGAAATATTAATTATATTATGAAGAAATATTATGAAACTTTACTTACCTATTGTTATATCGGCGGTAGCACTTTTAACCACCACCGAAGGACCGACAAATCTTAGCGATTCTTTCATAAATCTTAAATAAAATAGGAATATATTTATTAAAATATTTTTAAAAATATATCTTAAACTAATAAATCTAAATATTATTGAAAATAGGATGATAAAAACATGCTTATAAAAATATATATTATCTTCAGCCTGAGTTATAATTTTATATAGAAAATTGAATCGAATATTTATTTTAAAAATTTTATTTTCTACCTGCTAAGGTACTTCATCTGATTCAAATCGGCAATCGTCGGATCTCTGACGTCATTGCCAAATATTTCATATTGCTCTTGCCAAGCTCTTTCCTGAATATCAGGTAACACTGCTAAGAAATATGTCATGTTTGATAACACAGAAGCGACAGTGTGCCCAGACTGAAAATACATATACATGTATAAAAATATTTAATAAATTGAATTTCATTGAAAACAAATATCAATATTATATAACTATGAGCAATAGTCCGTGGTACAGATTTCTTTTTATCAGGTTATTAACATCCGGCTGAAACTTCGTAAATAGCTTCATCTCATCGTAACCTACAAATATTTTATTTACGAAAATTCTCGGAATTGGGTCGTTTTAAATCTGGAGCAAACTTTGTATATTTAATTAGGTACTGAAAACTCGTGAATACCCAATTGCTTTCCACTTGAATCGTAAGATAATATGATCACGAAGTTTTTTTTTTTTTTTTTTTTTTTTAATCTATTTATTGAATAATAATACAATCAGCCACTGCTGGAGGGCTATAAGCATTAGGGCTAAAAGTTCTCATTCATACAATATATACAAATAATAAAGAAACAAATATAAATATAAGAAGTAAATAAATAATACTGATGAAGAAGGTAAATAAAAAGAAAAGAAAAAATAATAATAATAAACAAATAAAATAAAATAAAAACTTCTAAACACAATCATAACTATATACAATATATACATTCGCCCAAGAATCTCCGAACCAGGCTTTTTCCCCCACACGTGGAAGGCAAAGCAAGACTCCGGAAGATCCCAGCGCCACTTTTCCAGCCGCATCACTAGTATTAGAAGCCAGTGGAGACTGAAAGAGGGCACTAGATCCACAGACGCTCAGGACATGAGTGGAGAAGTTGGCCATTGCCAGGACTCCAAAGGCATATTTACAAAAGATCTCGAGGCCACTGCCGTTTCAACCTTCGAGGGGGATGGTATGGATGCTCGCAGCTGGATAGGGATTGGGCTAGAGGATTGGGATGATGAATGAGGTTCTGGTGAAAGTTGGAGAATCTGGATGGGATGTCATGGACATATGGGATGTTAAGGTCATGGTGTAGAGTCTTGTTCGTGACATAATATGGAGCATTGACTATTGTTCGAAGGACTTTAGACTGGAAGGATTGGATGCGTTTGATATTAGACGATTTAGTTGTCCCCCACAGCTCAAGTCCGTAGGTCCAGATAGGTTTCAGTATGGTCTTGTAAATTAATAATTTGTTTTCTGTTGAGAGATGAGATGTTCTGTTTATTAGTCTATATAGCTGACCAAATCGTCGGTTAAGCTCTTGTCTTTTAAGTCTCGTATGTGGGTTCCAAGTCAGTCTTTTGTCCAGAAGGAAGCCAAGGCATCGGACTGTGTCTGAGTAGGGAAGAGGAAGATCACGAAGTGGAAAAAAAAAAAAAAAAGTGGCCTTCAAAAATATTAGTCCCTCTGGCATGACCTCTATCCCCAAAATGTCATACCAACGAGATTATATAGGCCAAACGGCCCAATATATTTGTAGGCCAGCTTTTTATTCGATTTTGTGATCATATTATCTTATGATTCAAGTGGAAAGCAATTGGGTATCAATGAGTTTTCAGTACATAATTAAACTGCCAAATTTAGCCGATATAACCGGATTGAAAACTCCCCAATTTCGAGAATTTTCGTAAATAATATATTTTTAGGTTACTATTTATTATTTGTGATGTTTAATTTATAAATTTCATAATTTGAATAATTTGAGGAGATAAATGTTAAAATAATTATATGGATTACATAATAATGATGTAAGTAGAAATATCATTCATTTATTTGATATTTTGGAAATTTCGTTTATTGTTATTTTATGTGCTGTTATATGTTTCATATATATATTTATAATTATTATGTCATAACATTATAGATAAATATTCGACTTGAAATGGGAGAAATTGCCCGAAACGTCGTCGGGAAATTTAAATGCAAGGGTGAAATAAAACTTTTATTTCGCGAAATTATAAACTTTATTATTAATGAATGCCATTTAAAAATTTGAAGATTTAATAAAAAAAACTTTTTCATTTAATTTTGTCTGTCGTGAAGAAAAAAAAGAAATGGTATCAAGGGGACTGTTACCATCACAACAATTCTCCGATATGATAACATAACATATAATTATAATATACATGTTTTGATTTATTATTTTGAATGAACTAATGTGATTCGATTAAAAGAATTTTTTTCTTATATCTGATAATACATAGCATTAACTTCTTTCTATATTATATTGCCTCATGTCCACCAGTAACAATTGACGATATCTCAGTGCCTTAAAAACAAATATCTACCTCGTATGAAAAAAGGCTTACCTGGAACATAGTAAATTAAAGATACAAGAACTGACTAGACGATATAACCAACTCTCACATCTTCTAGACTACAGATGCTCACTTAAGTTATGAAACAAGCTACTAATCTACAACACTATACTGAGACCAATTTGGACATACGGAGCAGAACTTTAGGGTTCGACAAAACAAACACAATAAAAAAGTCTACGAAAAACTTGGTACATTTCAAATAACACTATACATAACGACTTAAAGATCCCAACAGTAAAATCCTACATCCACGTCAAATACATTTCACTCTTCAATCCATTAATTATTTCTATTTCCTGCTCCATGTTAACTGAGCGACACAGATTAAAAAGAAAATGGCCGAGGGACCTACTACTGATGTCCAAATGCGATACCGAAACGAGTCTTGGTCTTGCAAACTCAATTTTGGTCATGGTCTTGGTCTTGCGCGAGAGTCTCCAACAGTCTTGCAGCTACCTATTACCTTATTACTATAGAGATATTACTGTATTTTTAAGATAGGAGAAACCTAACTAAGCCCGAATGAAAAATTAGAGGAGTTAAATGCAAAAGTATATTGGTTACAGCAATTATTAACACTAATAGGACCGTGCGAAAAATTCGCACAGCCAATTGTTATCAAATGCCAAATTAATAAGAAAATAAAATAATGCAACTTATCAAAAGATAAAGAAATCAATTGTTACTTTATCCATAAATATAATCCACATAGGAAACAAAATTAATTTAAATCTTCATTTTTGTTTGGAACCAACATATTTACAAATTTCAATAAGCTATGTCTTTACGAAAAATTGTCCGATTTCAATGATTTTTTTTTCCTTTTGTAGAAAATTAGTAACGTTTTATACAATCATGGGAATGACCATAATCATGGGGGAAATATAGGGAGGAAAGTATTCTTAAAGACAATTTTCTTGATAGTCTTAGGTATATCTGCTGCATTTTAAAATAACGTGCAATGGGCCCTCGATGGAATTACATATCGAAACTTTAATCTTAAATCATTTTTTTCAACTTTAATTAATGTCAAGCCGCGATATGTTCGACCATGGTTAATTCTTAATCTTGTAAGTAAGACTGTTTCTATTCTGTTTAACTTAACACAAGTGTTAAGAAACAATTGGCGTAGATTGACGTTAGGTTTTATAGTTAAATGATCTTTATCTTTCGAACTTGACTCCCGGACATACCTATCCTGGCATTCTCTAATAAAGTGTTTTTTCTTCCATCTACGAATTTCCCGTAAAGGCAACTTCGCATTTTCCGCCCTTTCAGAACACCGTTTGGCTATCGTATCAGCTCGTTCATTCCCATACAAACCCACATCACCTGGAACCCATTGAATCTTAAATTTTTTATTTGTCGAACGATGAACTTCTTCTATTATATTATTTACTAGTAGGCCCGTGCGAAAAATTCATAGGAAATTAAAATAATGCAACGTATGAAGATAAAGAAAGAAAGATAAAGAAATCAATTTTCACTTTATCAATAACTATAATCGACAAAGGAAACAAAAATTAATTTAAGTCTTCATTAATGTTTGGAACCAACATGTTTACAAATTTAAATAAGCTGTATCTTTGCTAAAAATTGTCCGATTTCGATGATTTTTTTTTTTGTAGGGAATTTAGTAATCTTTTATATAATCATGGGCATAACTGAGGGAAAAGTGTGTAATTTTTTAGTTATTCGCAAATAAAGTTTCTTTTTCCATAACTTGTTTGCCTGAATTTTTGGGGTGATTGGAATATTTTTCCCGCCTGAAGGAGAAGGAAGCGTTCGAAATTGGTGGCTCAATCTTGAGATTTGGTGAAAAATTAACGATGATATGGCTTGCCGATCAAAAACACCATCGATAAATAATATAAACTCCTCCTGTCTCAATCATAGAGACCTCAAGTCGACGAAATGAGACATGTATCCAATGACAGTACTACAATTAACGTCAGGTTGTGTGGGTGCGAACCCTATGCCTTAAGTTATCTCGAAAATGGTACGTTTTTGGGCTTAAAAACGCAGGATCCGATAGTTCCGAAGGAACCATCCGGGTCTTGCTGTACGCATCAAAATCTTCAAGGTCCAATTTGTCCCGCATCGATCTACAGACCTACCACGGTTCCAGTATTGAAGCCTAGCAAAATGTTTGTATCGACTTTATTTATTTTAGAAAGAAAAACAAAAATGGAGAATATGATTCGCTAACCCCCCGTGATATGCTGAATCCAACGGTACCCCATTCATGGTATTTGAGCATGACAGGAGCTTATATTTGGTACAAAACCGATTTCGAGCCTTACTGTAATAATATATTTACGGATATAGTAACTAAGATTGTCAAGTATTAGTAACTATTTTATCTTAATTTTTATTTAAAAAATCAAAATGCAAGACTACCTACTACAATAAATACAAAATGAAGCTGATCAAGAAAACCCAAATCTAATCTCTAATATATTAAATTTGCTAGGTGCGCTGCAGATCAGGTGCGAATAGCTCGATATGTTAAAAATAAATAAATTACAAAAATATATTATATTGCCAATTGTTCAGTGACCAAAATATGAGGCGAATTATTCACACGGGCAAACTAGTATTTATTATTAAAGGCAGTGTAGATCATTTTTGATTTACCTATTTCATGGCCATATTTCCTTAATACTAATATTAATAGATATGGATAATATAAATGATAGCCACAACGCAAAATCCCAGAAAAAAAACAAACTAAAATCCAGAAAGTTCAATTTAATTAGAGTGTGAGCTTTTGAACTTTCCAGGTTAATCTTGACCTCGGACATATCAAAATACAAAAACAAATTAAAAACTTCATTTAGAATATTACATGTCTAAAGCATGTAATAAGCATTAGACTGAATTTTTTCATGAAATAAGAAATTCGCAGTTCATTTCTTCTTATAAATAATTTTATGTTTTACACTTAAAGGCTTTAGCAGTGTGGCTGATGATGTATTATTTCCTTAAATATTAATAAAATACAAATCTGAATACGTACTGTTAGGAACAACTCGTGAATCTTGTTGAATAATATTCTTTCGCTTCCATTATCTTTTTTATGTTTCAATGCCATGTACATAAAGAGGGTCAGATCTTGATTGAAAACAGAAAATAAAAACAATTTGTTCACTTTATTGTACAATTAGTTTGTTTAATAGCTTATAAATTAAAGTACTTATTTTTTTCTATGTACTAGTGGGTTATCAGCCCTAACGGTGGACCCCCATTTTACTAATCATTCAAATGAAAAAGTACATGCTAAACAGTTAGAAAAAAATCTGGTGAGGTGCGCGCATCACACGACTTTCAATTAGCACCCACTTCTTAGCAGAAATAAGTATTTTCAGGCAAAGGGGAAGAGAAAGTAAAAATTATAGACGCTATATTTATTTATATTTAATTGTGGGTATTTTTATTTGTATAAGTACCCTTATATATACAAATTTTAATATTTATATCGCTGTAATCTATACAATTCAATATTAAATAATACCAACAATAGCATTATTTTATTTTTATTTTATTTTATTTTATTATTTTTTTTTTTGTTCTTCCCTACCTCGCCTTTTAGGCTATACGGGATTTTCCCGGGCCAGGGGTGAGGGCGGGGAATTTAAAATCCCCTCCGGCACCGGGACGCCAACTCGTACTTTTTATATCATCTCAAATCTCTGTTATCCGGTTGCCAGGCAACTAGCGGTGCTGTGCACACGCTTTAGCCTATTCGGCCACCCCGCCCTCCCCTCCCCCCCTCCCCCCAACAATAGCATTAGTGAAAACCGCATAAGTATATTTACGCAATATTGTGGGAATGCGAATTATCCCTTTGCACAATCCCTATCCAGCATCCCCTATCTCTATAATCCTCCAAGAAGGTTAGGTGTGTACGTGGCTAAAGGACTCTTGCTCAATCTCCACTGGGCTTAGTCCAAGTGACGCGGTTGAGAGATCTCCTGGAATCATGCTTTTCCCTCCACAGTTGGTGGGACAAGTCTGGCTCGGAATTCTCTCGCCTGGTGGCAAACAGTGTATATAGGTATGAATGTGTTCTTTTTTATTTTTCTGCACAATTTATTTTAGATAGAGTGTGAATGTGATCTCTGAACACTATTATAAATGTCCTTTGGGAAAGAATGTAATATTTTGCAATAAACAATTTTAAAAAACTAAAATGCTATTAAATCATATTTTACAAGCAATGTTGAAGTTCTCAATTTAAAATTGAAGTTACTATTCTTACCTTGAAGTGGCCCTTCGTTCGATTTTAGCTTATTATCGATCTCTGCCAATCCCTAAAATTCATGAGAAAACATTGATATAGATGTTTTATCAACATAATGGCATTTAAATTAAAAATTCATTTCGAAAAATAAACAAAATACATTTACCAATTTCCGCAATTCCACTAATTTTCCTATGGACACATCTATTATTCGGTGTAATATGGGTTGTATAACATGGATCATAGGAATGTCGGACACAACAGTGGCTAAAATTACTTTAATCCTGAAATAATGTATTATTATTTCTTGTGGTTCATAACAGTATTCAATGAATTAAGATGAAACGTGGTGGTTGAGCGTGATCTCGGTCAAATCACTTTCTTGCACAACCGTTGACCTAGAAACAGTGTTTTCCCTAAGTAGTGCTGAACCCAAGACCCTTTATGTAGTAGTATAAGTTTTATTACAGAATTATTATTATTATGGTCTTAATTAGTCCGTTGACAGTTTCTTTAACGTTTTTTCTTTTCAGCTCCCAAAAAGCTATTATTAGATGAAATAGCAACAAATACAATTCGTTGAGACTCTATGTTATATATTGCAACATGTGGCCTCTAGGAAATTAATAAGAAAATAAAATAATGAAACGTATCATAAGATAGAGAAATCAATCGTTAATTTCTCGTTAAATAAAACCGACTAAGCAAACAAAAATTAATTTAAAACTTAATATTTAGAACCAACATGTTTACAAATTTCAATAAGTTGTATTTTTGATAATGATTGTTCGATTTTTACTTTTTCTTTTATAGGGAATTTCGTAATATTTTATATAATCAAGGAAAAAGTGTGTGATTTTTTAGTTATTCGCAAATAAATTTTCATTTCTTTCATAACTTTTCTACCTGTATTTTCGGTACTATTTTTCCCGCTTGAAGGAGAACGAAACTTTCTAAATTAGTGGCTCAATCATGGGATTTGAAAAAAAATAATGTTAGACATAACTAATCACGTAAAAGTTGTAATACTAAAACTTGCCTCTAAAATGAGAATCACCCATGTACAATAAAAAAATAAAAAAAAACAATAGAAAAATTATAACAATAGAAAAGAAAAAGAAAACTTGATAAAACAAAAGAAATGAAACTTGAGAGACAATATTAAATACAAATATAAAAATACATATTTATTTACAGTCAGCCGAGGGAGCTCCTAGTCGGGGTCTTTTCCCCACGTGTGGAGGATAAAGTAAGACTTCATTAAGATTATGGGGGATATTTGACCGAGATCACGCTCCACCATAAGATTTTCTCTATTATTCAATTAATTAATTATATTTCATATTATTAATTTGGCCTTGTTTTCACTTCTATCATAATGTCTATAAGTTACGGAATGGACTTAATCCGTAACAACTATTAATATTAACATTTATTTAATTTAATCATTTAATCATTACCTTTCTCATGACGTTTATCAAAGCCTATAAGCACAAAGCCCTAGATAGCCAGGTCAAGCTATCTCCGATAGCTTAGAAATGGTTATCTAGAATGTACCGACTGGACAGAAGACACTTATCAAGACTTAGGGAACTATAACTGTTTTCAACAAACGAGCACTTTCTCACAGACTTCATATCAGTTTTAAAAGATAAGGATTTCAATTCTTAACTTCATTCACACGCTTCCTAGACTTAGACATAATTTATTCATCTCCCCTACTATCCCTGAGCATATAACCCCCATCCTTCTAAGACCAAAGGACTCATGTAGATTATTCTCTTGATGTCTCTTACTGCAGGAGACCTGGAGTGAACTCATGTAGTCAACTCATATATCCGTATTATATTACTCTGTATTTTAGATGTCATTTGTAACATTATGAATAAAATCCGATTCGTTAACTGGCTCCCGGAACAGGCAATGCAAGTCTCAAACTAGATTTTGATCAACTTCGCAGTCTGCACCCTTGAAGATGCCTCTAGAGTGGATCTACACCCAGGACCCAACTACCGAAGATCATCAGGTACACTTCTCCAGCCAAGGCACTGCTCACCCGAGATGTCTTGCTGAGTCTCTCTGGAATTCACTGCAGATCCAGAAGAAATGTTAGCATCAACGCAGTAAGAACTTTCTTTGCAATGTTTATTTATTTTGTAATTTTTATGTTTTATTTCATATTATTGAATTCTATGGAATTATTGAATTTTTAAATGATATTAATATTAAGAATGAAGAGAAGAATAGTTGGGGTGCTCAGTCAAAAAGGAAGGCAAAAAATAAATTATAATATTTATTTCTTACATATGCCGACGTTTCGACCTGAAGTTCAGGCCTTCATCAGGGCTAAGAAAATAACCAGATAACAAGGTATGAGAAACATAAGTAATGATGGTAAAAAAGATAATAAAAAATGAGAAAATAAAATTAAAAAAAAATTATTAGAAAAATAAAATAGATAGATATAAAGTAAAATGAAATTGTTAGAATAATGACTAAGAACTAAGAGATAAATAATAAAAACTGTTACATAGTGTGGAATGATGAAGTAGGCATAATCAAAAAAGGGGTGACAAAAGTGTTACATTGGGAATCTTAGAATAAAATGTAAAAACATAAAAAAGAAATATAAAGTTATATAAGAAATGAAAATAAAATAAATAGTAAAATTAAAACATTGAGAATGGAGTAGTTAGATAGAAAATTGAGATATTGTAAAGTCTATCAAGATGTACAGACAATGTATAATATAATAAAGAGTTAAAAACAGAGAAAAGGAATGAAAGGAAGGAGGGAAGAAATTGAGAAAGGTTCTTTCAAGACTAACCGGAAAGGCCCAATATATAAAAATTGCTGTTATGTTCGATAGCGTGGAACAATTATTGACATTTTTAACAAATAGATTCAGCGACAGTAGTTTGATTAATCAATTCCCAAAAACTAATACCCAAACTCATTTAAATACCACAGATTTAACTACCGAAAATCATTGTCCGATTCGTTAACTTATAGCATATACCATATATTTTTTTTTTTATGACACTAATATTGTAGTATGTTAAAAAAATATTACTGACCACAAAAATTGAAAATATATTTATGAAATATGATACCTATCATATACTCTTACAAGATCGGGATGATAGACTAAATCTGAGTCAATACCAAACATTGTTTCTGAAAAAGAGAAACATAATTAACGAATTAATTATAATTTTGTAACAAGGACTGACCAACCTATAATTGATGATAATTCTCTAAATAATAACGTACTCAAAGAGATGTCATATACCACACTGGAGCATATAGCATGTGCATCTACATGAGATGACGACGATGCTAACATCTTTTCGACCATTTTGTCGGAACGTTTAATAAAAGTGTTAAAATAGTCAGAGTCTACTCGAGATTTCTTCAAATTAATATTGTAATCCTTTCTCTTCTGTTTCCACTCGTCATCTGAACCTGGAACAAAAGTGAATAACTAAGTAGATATTAGGTTGGGTGCAAAAAGGATGAAATATTTTTGAAAAATAACGTTCGCCAATCTAGATCTAGATCAATAAACCACACAACTTTCTTTGCTTTTATAAACCACAGAATGACTCCAATTTCAACATTTTTGAGTGATGTCATTTTAGTGATATTTTTAGTTGAAAAAGTTATCTATGCAGACAGTAAGTTGATTCTGGAGGTGGTGATTACAGTGTTGAAATATAGAACTGAGAATAAATGTATGAATTTAGGTACTTATTTCTTATGAAAGATGTTCTGAGGTAAGATACTTTATTAAATATCTGTAGAAAAAAAGTTTTTTTAGTCTCAACAATTAAAAAAGTATTAAGTACAAATTTTCGCCTCTTCAGGGGAAAAAACTAGAGACCATAACTTTCCTCCTAATTGTCCGATTTTAACGCATTTTTTTTTTTGTTTTTTTTTGGAAATTCCATAAACTTTTAAAACACACACACACATAGACCATTTTGCGACAATTGGACTCAGGGAACCTCAAAACATGTATTTCTGTTGAAAACTGAGATTCGAAAATTTTCACGATCGCAATACTTACCCTTACTATATATTACATATATACGTAAGTTAAAGTAAAAATTACTGGAGTAATAAGAGAGGTTTAAATTTAATCACCAATTCTTTATCGTACTCGACCATACTTAATCGACCATCGAGTATACCTTATCAAAAGACCAATAAATAACTGCTTACAGAAACTGGTCGATCAATATCCCATGATACGAATGCACGGAGGTTAAGATGGGCGGGGCATTTAGCTCTTGGCAATCCATCTGGAAGCCTCTACATAACAATGAATGCCTCAATAGAAGGCAAAAGACCACACTGAAGGCCAAAAAGCAGATAAATGGAAAGAAATAGCCCAAGACAGGTAGCGATGGAGTTTGGGCGGCAAAATATCTATATGGTCTGTAATGCCAAAAGGAAAAAAAAAAAATTTTCTCGATCGCAGTACTTACCCTTACTATCACAGCTGGATCTACTACAGGAGGGCTTTCGGGCTGAAGCACCCCCTCCCCCAAAAAATGGTAAAATGTAACGATGTTTTACAGAAACAAATATTAAAAACTATCTCTTAAAGTATTCTTGTTCGTGTAATTATATTTAATAGGACTTCAAGAACCACTTAAACACCATTTCATATGGATAATTAATTTCTATATTTTTTTTCAAATTAATTATCGTTATGTGTATATGAAAAAAAAATCTTTCGGGCTGAAGCCCCTCCCCAAAATTAAATCCTGGATCCGCTATTGCTTACTATATATTACATATATACGTAAGTGAAATTAATAATCAAATATATAAATATTTGAACAAGATCTGTTACTTACATATATCTGAAAACGGTCCATCCATGCAAATTTTAAATGCGTTGTATATTGCATAAGACTTATCAGCCAGGTTGGGATGAAATGATAATTTCTGTGTAAAAAAATATATTAATTTTATTAAGTATACGCATTAAAAATAATTAGGTGTCTATATATATATATATATAAGTTAGTCATATAGTTTCGATATTATAATATAATATATAATGGAATATAATAGTATAATATATAATATTATAATACTAGTAGGCCCGTACGAAAAATTCGCACAGAATATTGTTATCAAATGCCAGATTAATAAGAAAATAAAATAATGCAACGTGTCAAAGGATAAAGAAATCAAATAATACTTTATCGATAACTATAATCGACAAAGGAAACAAAAATTAATTTAAGTCTTCATTAATGTTTGGAACCAACATGTTTACAAATTTCAATTAGCTGTATCTTTTGCTAAAAATTGTCCGATTTCGATGATTTTTTTTTTCTTTTGTAGGGAATTTAGTAATCTTTTATATAATCATGGGCATAACTGACGGAAAAGTGTGTAATTTTTTAGTTATTCACAAATAAGGTTTGTTTTCTTTTATAACTTGGTTGCCTGAATTTTCAGGGTGATTGGACTATTTTGCCAGCCTGAAGGAGAAGGAAGCCTTCGAAATTGGTGGCTCAATCTTGAGATTTGGTGAAAAATTGACGATGATATGGCTTGCCGATCAAAAACACCATCGATAAATAATATAAACTCCTCCTCTCTCGATCATAGAGACCTCAAGTCGACGAAATGAGACATGTATTCAATGACAGAACTACAATTAATGTAAGGTTGTGTGGATGCGAACCCTATGCCTTGCGTTATCTCGAAAATAGTACGTTTTGGGGCTTAAAAACGCAGAATCCGATAGTACCGGAGGAACTATGCGGGTCTTGCTGTACACATCAAAATCTTCAAGGTCCAATTTGTCCCGTATCGATCTACAGACCTACCACTGTTTAAGTATCGACGCCTAGCAAAATGTTTGAATCTACTTTATTTATTTTAGAAAGAAAAACAAAAGTGGAGAATACGATTCGCTAACCCCCCGTGATATTCTGTACGGTTACGGTCCCCGTTACGGTACTCCATTCATAGTATTTGAGCATGACAGGAGCTTATATTTGGCACAAAACCGATTTCGAGTCTTACTGTAATAATATATGTACGTATGTACGGATACGGATCGCAAGTAGTCCTATAATATCGATATGGTTCATGTTCAATTCCCTGGTGGAGAAACATTGTGCCGCGTAACCGTCTAGCTCTTTGATTGAATACAGCTGCGAGCTCATTCCGAAATATCGCTCTTCAGATTCAACCAATAGCACGAGGGTGTATTGGTACAGAGGAAACGACTAAATAGGATTTTTGGAAACTCTTCCTCGAGATAAAAGTCCGGTAGTTTTATCAATGATTTGTTTCTCATTCAGGGCTTGAGAACTTCCAAAGTATATTCCATTCGGAGACCTAGGTTGAGCTTCAGGTGTTTCTCTCCAAATGTCCTGATTTTAGTTCCACTCACGGCCTCTTTGTAGTTTTGCACTTTAGGCGGCAACCTGCTGTTTCCACTAATTACCTTTTGTTCAGTAATTATAGTAATATTATATCAGGTTGGCTAATAAGTCCTTTCGGTTTTTCAGAGTGAAACTCACTGTATTATAGACATAAAATTTATTTTAATTTACAATATACTGACTGTTGGGGCCAGGGGTACTTCAAAATTGAAGTACAGATCTTTCCCCGGTGCGTTTCCTCAAAGGTGGGGAAAATTCGAGAAAAATTAAAAAACGTTGGGAAAGAAGGAGAAAAAAAAATTAATGAGTAATGAGACCTATAAAACATTAGAGAAAAAAAACAAATACATGCACAAGAAAATATTTTAAAAAATAGAGATATTTCAATAAATAAAAAGATGGAAAGTAAAAAAATCCCCTTTTGAATGTTTACAATTTATTGAGAAAGAAAAAGAGATATAAATTTATATGAAAGTTGAGATAAACAATACTTAAAAGCTACGAGAAAAATAAAACACAAATACAACATCGAGAGAAAATAAAAGAAATTAACCATTAACAATAAAGAAAAAATCAATTTCTAAAATTGTAAATAAAACAAGAGAATTGTCCATAAGAATAAAACAAATTTAGGGAAGAAAATAGTTAATTAAACGTTCAAATGTCTTGGTGAGAATAAAAAACACAAGCCAAGTTGGAGGTTCTGCCTCCAACCTGTTACCTTCCGATCTCCAGCTGTCGAGTAATCGATGGTGGGGTCGTATCGATATGTGTCGATTACTCAGCAGCGCCCAACAAATGATCCTCGAAAATGGCGCTGGGTGAGATGTGGCGGGACTAGACGGCCTGGAGCTTGGTGAGATTGGTGGGGGTAGACTTCCACTACATGGTCTAATGTCCACAAGAGCTATCTCCAGCCTCACTTAAGACTGCCTCCCGACAGTATTATAGCATTATTTGTGTCTTAATCCCTAAGACTGAGTATTACTGCCGGGCTGGTGTGTATACAAATGAGCGATAATACATCGCAAACGAAGGCAGATATACAAATACAAATATATTTCTGAGACAATTGTCCCTCAATTTTTACAAAAAAAATAAATAAACATTTTCTTCATTAACATTTAAAAGGGTAAATATGGTGAGAGAAAAAAATATAGATCTGCAAGTATGCGGCGTTAACACTGACCATTATTCAATACGACTTTTTCCCATCTTTATACTAAATGTCCATATGCAACTGTCAAAGAGTGGATGTCTTTCCCCTCAACAATGTTTAGAATCATAATTCGATCACTCACAAATTTCCAACCTTTAATTCCCGATGCAAGATCATATATCATATTCCCTACTCCGCTGGCCACTCCCTCTCTCTCTCTCTCTCATTGACCCCCGAGTACAGAAGAGTGTAGTTCTGGATCTTCAGTTCGCCTTTTCCTTTCCACTTCGTTTCGGTAATGCCAAATATATCCACTTTGGCCCTTCTGATTTCGTCCACGAGTTCGCACTCCTTTTCATTTTTTCAGAAACTACTGGACCGATTTTTTTCGAATTTGGATATAAAATCAGAGGATGATTCTCCTTCAACGAGATTATTATTTTTGGATAGTTGTGGTTTTCATTTTTTATTTCTCTTTTTTTTAACTTATTAGAAGAATACTTTAGTAATGTTTTGTTTTTCTTTTCGTTTTTCTATTATCTTTTAGTCTTCTGGTTAGAAATACATTTTATTTTTCTGTAACTGTTGTTATTGGTAAGGAGCATTGTACGAGAATAAAGTTATTTTTATTTTATATTACCTTTACAAGATGAGGGCTGGTAATCACCGCCGCTACATTGGAACCGCATAGCCAATGGAAGAATATCCCATCCTTTCCATGTTCTTCGGCCACTGCCACTCCGTACTTAACCCCTCCTGAATGAAATAAAATAGCCTTATGCAAACAAATTTATACATGATACGATCAAATAAAAAAACTTTATTTAAATGATAAAAGAAATTGATAATACTGACTATTTATTTATTTTTATTCCTTTTCTTCATCCTTTCATTCATAGTCGTTTTTCGAGAGTAATAGCCAGTACCTCCGAAGGTCGTCCCATAGGGCGTCCCAGTTCATTTCAATTCACGGACCGATTCCGAATGGAAAAGAAGTTATGACCAATTTTGTGTTTTTATTAAGATGGCAACGATTTTTATTGAATAAGCTCATGAAATGTTCAAAATAATTAAATTCTAAGGACCCCACCATAAAGTTTTTTTTCAGATCTTTTTATTGGTAAATAATACATTTGTCACAATTAAGGGCACTGGAAACTACATCTAGAGACAAGGGGAAAGGAATCGAATAAGAGAGGAATTCTCACCATAAAGTAGATAATTTTTTTTTTTTTAGAAAACAGTGATTAAATTTACTAAGATCAATGACAAAAAAAAAAAAACTTTTAGGAGGTTTAATTCGGCCGCTCTACAGTCTGTAAGCTATTCGGTCATATTAGCGGCCGTCTTAGATCTTCTGAAAGTCCCTTTTATCATTGACCTTACAAAATTTAATCTCTGTTTTCTCAAAAAAATATTCTCTACTTTACGATGCTGTAATTAAAAGTTATCTATCTTGAACAGTTTTTGAGTAATTATTTCTTATACAATCAAAACTGTGACCACCTTAAGAAAAATTGGGCTTAACTCCATTTTTGTTCGGAATCGGCCCATGCAGCAGATGAACATTTTTTGTTAGAAATTTGGTGTAGAATCATCCCCCAGACGTTTGACCATTAAAAACTGAGACACCCTGTATATTGGGATGCGTGTCCTGCCCACTTCTCCTTCCTCCCCACTTCTCCTTCCTGCACACTTCTCCTTCCTGAAACCCCTGGCCCTAGCAGCTCTCCACTAGAGAGAGGGTCCCGCTAACAGTTAGAACATGTTGCAACTTTTTTTTGGCGCCCCCTTCTTATTTTAAGGTCATATGGATTCCAATCTTTTGCAAGGTTCAATTTTTTCTGTTCTTTTTTTGTTTGTTCTTCCCTTCCTTGCATTTTAGGCTACACGGGGTTTTTCATCGGCCGGAGAAGAGTGAGAGAAAATTATGCCGAGTTAGCAGTCTCACCGAGAAATGGGATTTGAACTCGTAATTATTTGTTTTTTCTCAAAACTTCTGTTATCAGATTGGCGGTGCACACGCGTTAGCCCACTCCGCCCCCTATGGAATCCGAACTGTGACGATTCCATTCATTAAAGGGTGTTATCTGCCCACCCCACAAGAACGGTTATCAACTGGAGTGCAACAACTACCGGATTATGGTTCTTCTCTCATTTGCTTAAAAGGTACTTTCAAATATTCTCTTCGAAAGATTGCTCCCCCACGTGGAAAGTGATATCGGGAAATACCATGCATGATTTAAAAGACGGATATCCACTATGGTATATTTACATTGAGATGGATGTTAGAAGAAAACAAAGAGTATAAAATCGTAACTCATCATCTCTTTACCGATTTCAAATCTGCATATCACAGCGTTACTCGACCGAAACTTTTATAGGCTCTAAAAGAAATGCACGTCCCGAGGAAATTAGTGAGACTGGTTAAGGTGACAATGACGAGTTCAAAGTGTATGGTGAGTCTGGGTGTAGATCGTTGAAATGAAAAAATAATTTTATTCTGGGACTACTGTCCCCTAAGAATAATAACACAGTTACAAATTTATGTATCTTAGTCTGACATAATAAAAATACAAACTAATTTACTGTTAATTGTTATTTCAATTGTGCAATAGATTGAAATTAAACATTTACAGATGCAAGTAATTTTACATGTTAGGGGAGGTTTGAATGTGGAGTAGGTGTTGGAACAGGAGTTGTTTGAAGGAATTTGTAGACGAGGATCGATGTAAGGAGGTAGGAAGAGAGTTCCATAAGGAAACAGCACGAATGACAAAGGATTTGCTGAAGGAGAAAATTTTATGAGAGGGAATATATAAGTCTATAGGTTGAGACCTAGTATTGAGAGAGTGGATAGAGGAGCGCAGAGTAAGGAGTTCCAGGGAGTAGGGAGGGTTTTTGGTTCTGAAGACTTGGAAAAGGAAAACACCAAGGAGGAATCGTTCTGATTTCTTTCTTGCCTGCTTTTTAATTTTGCAGGAAAAAAAGCGGCCAGGAATTCCGGAATCCAACTCCGATCAACATTGTTTAACAGCACAGTCCACAAGGGGATTTCATGCCGCAAGTTACGCCATCAAAATTTTTGAAGAGGGCAAATTTTGACGGAGTTTTTCATTTTTGAGTGGGAAACATTTCGATGGGGTTGATTTTTATATTGATGAACTCTCCATTTGAGGTAGGTTCTTTTAAGTTTGAGAGAGTGAAAAGTTTTATATAGCTTGGGTCTGAAATTAATAGCAAAAATGACATGGCTCAAGAAATACAAAGAAGGATCACGGCTGCCAATAGATGTGTCTTTGGACTTGGCCGACATTTAAGAAGTAGGTACCTCTCAAAGAAGATCAAGCTGATCATATACAAGACCCTTGTTCGGCCTGTTTTGATATATGGCTCAGAGGCTTGGACGATGACCAAAAACGATAAGATGAAGCTGAGTGTATTTGAGCGAGGAGTCCTCAGAAGGATTTATGGTCCAGTAAAGGAGGGTGATGTCTGGAGGAAAAGAAAAAATAGGGAGCTCAGTTCTCTCTATACAGACATCGACGTAGTCACGTATATTAAACTGGCCAGACTAAGGTGGGCAGGGCATGTGGCCAGAATGAGCACCGTTGAAATACCAAAGAAAATAATGATGGAGGAGCTGCATCTCGTAAGACGGGTAGGAAGGCCGAGGACGAGATGGTTGGACAACGTGGCCTATGATGCGAGAACCCTGCTTGGTGTACGGAACTGGAGAGCTGCAGCAGAAGACAGAGCCAACTGGCGAAGGCTCTTGGAGGAGGCCCAGTCTCGGTAACGGGATGTCGTGCCACTCCTAGTACTAGTAGATTTTTATATTGATGCCAGATCGGAATGGACCCTACGAGAATCATTCCTCAATTTGCCGGGTAACGCTCGATGCTGTACACACGCCTTAGCCCGCTCGGCCACTCCGCCCCTCATGGAGTCAAAACTGTGATAATTCCTGACTATCTATTATTTTCGCACCCAGCTCATTTTTATTTGCTCAGTATTGTCCGCCTAAGTGTATCTTCATAATACACTTTACTTTATAATACATCTTTCAATATTGGTCTGCCATACCTGAATCTTCTTCTCTTGAGCTATAGTCAGTGACCAAGCTGGACGTCCGTAGGTAACGGCTGGACTGATGCTATTGTCGAAGAACCGTCTTTATAGATCAAGGCTTATATTTCTTTTCATAATATGCTGGAGGGAACAAAACATATTCCAGCTGAGTGCAAAGGATACCAACTGACCTACTCCTCTACATATTCTAAACTAAATTATCACATATACTAAACTAAATATTATAAATTGTCAAAATTGTATTCCAAATATCAATAAATCTAGTCTAATAAGTATAAATTGTCCTCATAATCCTCTTTCTCATACTTACTATCAACGGTAATCATTAATAGTGTTTTGTAGGCGTTGTAGAGGTTCCCGATAACTGGGAAACCCAAGACCCCAGGATAGCAATAGAGCTTCCGTACTTTAAACCAAAGAAAAACACCAAAGACGAGGTTCGCCATTAAAATTGCCAGGGCAGCATATACAATCATCGCCATCATCCTAAAAATTTACATCAGATTATAAAATCAATTACATCCAGTCAATACTAGTTATTGATTATTTTATGGCTGAAGTCCTTCGCCAATCCGAAATAGAAAATTTTATTTTTTATTGTTCCATGTTTGTTTATGCGAGTGATCTAAGTTAAATAGTAATCACAGTATATTCTACTTTTCAATTACAATTATAGTAGGGTGCTAAAGAAAGTCTAGGGAACTGGGCTGTAGAGCCGAAGATGTATGTATGTATGTAAACGTCAATGCCTGGGCAAATGTAAACGGATTAAGGTTAAATGCTGCCAAAACTCAGGCCATTGTCATTGGTTCCAAGCCCGTCCTTAGATCCTATACAGACTTTCCCATCCTTCACTTTAATGATCAGCCAATCTCCTTCTACTCCTCTGTTAAAAATTTAGGATTTTTCATTGATCAAAACCTCTTTTGGAACCACCATATTTCTCATATCTCTCGACGGACAATTTCCACCCTCAAACTATTCCATCGCTTCCACCATATCCTACCTCAACATACGCGTAGACTCCTAGTTTCCTCTCTTATTTTCCCCCACTTTGACTATAGCTGTGCGGTGTATGATGGCCTCTATGTGGAGCTCCGTGATAGACTGAAAAGACTAATGAACAGCTGCGTAAGATTTGTGATCGGGGCCCCAAGATACTCCCATGTTTCTCACCACTACGCTGAGTTAAAGTGGCTTTTCCCCTCCTTCCGAAGACAATATTTCCTAGGTACGTTCCTCTACCAAATCATCAACAACCATCGTCCTTCTTACGCCTACAACCTTCTCCAGTTCAAATCCTCTCTCGACCTTCTAACCTTTACATGCCTTCTCACAGATCCGCCTCATTCCGAAATTCCTTTATTGTTCGCTCTGTCAATTTCTGGAATTCCCTCCCTATCAAAATTCGACATTCCCCATCCATATCCACATTCAAAACCTTCCTATTCCAATTCCTATCCAAAAAACAGTCAGATAGTTGCTAACCATCCGAGCTGATTTTAATAGAGAATTTGATACATTTTTATTTTTTAATTCTTTATTATTTTCTTAAAAATGTATACTGGTCTATAAGTGCAAATAGCTTTAAGTGTCTTGTCATAGTATTAATGGTTATATAGTTCAGTTTGTTTTGTATATAGAATTTTTACCTTATATTTTTTTTACATTATTTCTTTTTTTCGATTGATTTTATTTTGGCCAGATGTAATTTTTTAATTTTGTTATTCTCAAGGGACTGTGTCCCAAAATAAAGTTATTTTTCTATTCTATTCTATTGTAAATTGTAATGCACATCTTATATATCATTTCTGAATATATATTATAGGATTCAGGAGATCCCTGCGCTTCTCTCTCAATCATGTCATTGGTATTAAAATCCAGAGGAGACTGAATAAGGACCTTAAAACCACATACGCTAACAACTTGAGTGGAGAATCTGGCCATTGCTAGAACTCCAATATACCGTAACAGATAATAATCATAATATTAATTTAACCATTTGTGAATATGGTCTCTGAAAACTATTATAAATCTTCTGAATTGTGACAGATTGCAATATTTCTGAATAAATAAGTTAAAAGATAAAAAAAAAAAAAAAATAAATAACCTTTATTTTAATAGTTAAGTTTGTTAAGTTTGCCAATTGTTAATTCCATCAAGTG
Organism: Nezara viridula; assembly: GCA_928085145.1. Taxonomy (NCBI): domain Eukaryota; kingdom Metazoa; phylum Arthropoda; class Insecta; order Hemiptera; family Pentatomidae; genus Nezara; species Nezara viridula. Next base: position 127,636,299 of record OV725082.1, read on the forward strand.
CAATTCCCATAATGCAAAGGACAAAAGAACAAAACTATCCTCGATAGCGTAGAAATAATTATCTAAAAGGCACTGACTGGACACAATAAGGCTCCATTATAAAGACTTAGGCAACAATAACAGATTTCAGCAAAAGGTCTCATTCTCACGGATGTCACATCAATACTAACGGATAAGGATATCAATTCTCAATAGTCAATAAGTATAATTTTAGCTTATAATAGCACACAGTCATAGTATAATTCTGTATGTTAAGATGCCATTTGTAACAGACATTACAAAGGGTTACTTATGCAAAGTATATACAAAAAATTAAATAACTTTGAAATATGTAAATTTAAAAAAACAAGAACTAAATATACATCAAATTATTAAATCAATTGTATCCAGTCTTTATCAGTTATCTATCACTTCCGCGGTAAAGCCCTCCCTCTATGAGTGTTGGTACTAAGTTATCGTGCGGAAGATTTTTCTCTCAAATCCTTTCAATATTTTTTCTGGGATGTTGGTTAGTGTCCAGATTTCGCAGCCATATATTAGAACTGATTTTATCATAGAACAGTACCCACGTCCGATTTTTAGTTTCTAAGATATTTTAATCCATATCTTTTATAAAACTCGTTTATAATTTGGTTGTCGACACATTTCTTTTTCTTTTCACCTCTCTAACAAGGCATCGCGTTAAGAAACAGTTTTGAATAATAGCCCATAACAAAGAGGAAAAAATTATGAAAATTTCCATTGCTTACTATATACAGGTCCGATTTTGAGATTTTGAGATACTGTGACTCCGGCTGACTTTAATTGAGCGTTACCCATTGGAGATTTGACGGCTCAATCTAATTCCCTTAAAGAAATTTCCACTTAAAAAAAAAGTATACGATAGGTTAATGTAACGTTTTATTGTAGAATGGATGAAGTGCGTCCGAAACGTTATCAATTAAAATAAAGAAAGAATATAAAGACAGAAGGTTGTAGTGTTTCTTCCCAAAATTTTACATTGATCTACATAAAAAAATGCAATATACGATATACTTGATAATTATTGTTTTAGAACAAAAATAATTTTATTCTGGGACAAAGTACCTTTAGAAAAACAAAACAGTACAAAATTAAAATATTACATTTGGCCTACATAAAAACAAACACAAAAAATAAAAAAAAAGAGAAATAAGTAAAGAAAATATTAGTTAAACATATTATATACAAAACAAAAAATCTATATACAAAACACTTGAAACTTTGTCAAAACACTTTAAAATAAGTACAGTAGTAAAATATAAACATACATTGTTAGAAAAAAACAAATAAAAAATACATTAAATTCTTCTTAAAAATAAACTCTGTGTTTCTTGAGAAAAAGAAAAGAAAGCTAAATTTGATAGTAAACATTGTCTGAGCATTTAAATGATGAATTCTAAGTAAATACATCATTATGTAAATCATTATGAATTATTATTCATCATGCAGCTTTCCGAGCCTAGAGACAATCCTGAAGATTGAGAGGAAGATTCTGAGGAGGATTCACGGACCCAAGGTAATGCAAGAGGGATACAGGTTAAAATCCAATGAAGAAATACTTTGGATAACTTTGGAAGATTTGGAAGCAGTCGTCAGGACCAGACGACTGAGGTTCTACGGGCACATGGTCAGGATGAATAGTGAATGACTGAACAAAAAAAAAAGTTGACAAAGTTTTCAGCTATAAAATTATGGGGGGATACGTAATACAAATAAAATAGGAACTAGACAGGCTAAAAATCACCGATAAAGATTGCTTGGATAGAGAGCTTTTTAGGGAAAAACTGAAAGGGGTTGGGTTGGGGTTCTTGTAGGTGGGAGGGAGAGACGAGGAAGGAAATGGACTAAGGAAGAGCGAAAGTAACAGTCCAGGAGGATGAGAGAGTATTGGAGTGTGGGAAGAGGAAACGGTCCTTGTTTGCCGGTTCGTGAAAAAAAAAAAAGAAATTACATTGTGACGAAAAATAAAATACAAAACAAATTATTTCATAAAATAATTGTGTTATTTATTTACTCAAAGAGGTTTAAATATAAAATTAAGTATTTAGTATTAATTTTAATAATAAGCATTAGTTTATAATAAATCTTAGTTTGAAGTATTCATTTTATTTCGGATTGGAATAACCAACAGCTGATTGGAAGGAAAAACAAAACACAGTTGAGAGAGAGACGGCGGAACCTCGCGAGTGTTGAGGCACGCTAAGTTTGTTGTGTGAAATACTTCAGTTTTACGGTGTACACCGGATTTTCTTTTCTTATCCATGAACCTGTGATTATCAGCGACGAATGGCGCTTGATTTTACAAGTTGGTGAATGGACATTTTCACAGCTTGAGGAGATAAATTGGGGAAACATTGACGACGCTAGTTCGAATAAGTTCCCGCTTCTTCAGATAACTCAATGTGCCAATTGGACAGAGTTCAACCAGTGGAATGTTGTAAATATGTATATATAAGTTTTTATTTCCTATCTATTTTTTTAAAATGTTTGTAATTGGTTTATTGTATAGTCTACGTTAATGTTTAGTTTATAATAATTTTATATTCTTTATTTGATAATTAATGTTAGTTTGTATTTTTCTTTGTTTTCTGATAAATCTAATTTCTTGTTCATAATTTTCATTTCCTTTAACAGTTATTAATAGCCAGTTTTATTTTAGAGAAGGGGTGTAAAGCACGGAAGGTCGAGATCTTGTGGAAAGGGAATGGGATTGAGGACTTGAATTGGAGAAGGTTGTAGGCGTAAGAAGGACGATGATTGTTGATGATTTGATAGAGGAATGTACCAAGGAAATATTGTCTTCGAATGGAGAAGAGCCACTTTAACTCAGTGTAGTGGTGAGGGACATGGAAATATCTCGGGCACCAATTAGAATTATTAATACCATACATGGAAGGATTCACTATAGTTACCTGATGGAACAATGTATCTTCTGTTACTAAGGATTGTGTAACTGTCAGCCTGAAGAGAGCGCTGTTACTTTTATTTAAATGAGCGATCGTTCCCAAAGGTACCTATATTAATAAACTGGCGAATCGATATGGTAATGCAATTCAAAGCTCACTCATTTAGTATTTAACCGGAACTGAGGGCAATAGAGCATATGCCAAGGGCAGATTTCGGCAACAATGGCGAATGCATATAAAAATTATTAACAGTTTCATTATAAATAAAATGAAAATCATTTAGTATTTAACCGGAACTGAGGGCAATAGAGCATATGCCAAGGGCAGATTTCGGCAACAATGGCGAATGCATATAAAAATTATTAACAGTTTCATTATAAATAAAATGAAAAAAAAATATAACTGGGATATAAAAAGAAAATAATTAAAGTTTACATTTAGTAAGAAAAATTCATTTAATTTCCTTGAAAACACGCAATTAACGTTAAGTAGTGTTAGTTTTAAGAAATTATTAATTATATTTTTTTCGACACTCTCCGTAACCTTTTACAACCTTCTATATTAGATATTGTTTTTTTTTAAATCTCTGCTTTCCAACGATAGCTTATACTTATACCTTTTAACTATTATTTCCGGATGTTCATTTTCGGCCTGGATAAGTATTTTTCTTTTTTTATAAGTATGACTCCAGGAGATCATCTGGCCATTGCCAGAACTCCAATATTTAAAAACTATAAAAATTCGCGGGGCCACTGCCGTTTTAACCTCCTTGGAGGATTATAAGGATGGGTGGTGCTGGATAGAGATTGTGCAAAGGGATTTGGATGATGGGTGAGGTTCTGGTGAAATTTGGAGAATTTTGCTCGGATAAGGTCTAGGACAAATGGAATATTAAGTTCATGGTGTAGGGTTTTGTTGGTTACATAGAAAAGAGCATCAAATTAATAAATTAAAGAAAAGAAAAAGATAAACAGAAATCATTATTGTAACTCTTTTATTAAATTTACCCTTGTCACAGTTAACAACGATCCATCAATTGCATCCCAAACTCTCCAATCACACATCACAAATCTTGAAGAATGGTGTCAAAACTGGAGGATTAAAATAAACTCCAATAAATCCCATCAAATTACCTTTACCCTGCGTCGCAAACCCATGACCTCCTGTCCCACAGTATTCTTTAACAATTCCCCGCTTATCCCAGTTGAACAAATCCGTTACCTAGGACTCCACCTTGACAAACGACTCACATGGAATCCTCATACAAGACTGAAACGATAAGAAACTGCTCGACGTTTCCGACTACTCCAACACTTACTTGACAAACCGGTAGTAGTACTGAGTCTTAGGTATTAAGACAACCAAAATACTGCGATAAGACTGCCGGGATACGGTCGAGGGTCAGTCAGCTACGAGCTTTTTTGGGTATCTGTGCTAGGCAGATCCCCTAACCCACCAGCCGCTCTGTCTCAATCGCCCCACTAGAATAGCGCCATCTTTTTGAGCACAGCTGATCGCTGGTCAACCATCGAGATCGATAAGCTTATCGATACCCCCCACCATTGACATCAGACTGAGGTAACCTCGTTGGGAATAGAGCTAACTACCTCTCACTTGGATTTTCTTCTCTCCACCGTTGCAAAAGTCAATAAAATTAATTTAATTTTTTTCACGCTAAATTAGTTTTCTTAAAGATTTTCTGAACATGAAATTGATTTTGATTTTTTATTTTTTATTCTCTTATAATTGATCTATAATTTTAGAAGTTTATTTTATTTATGTATTATTCCTAACTAGGAGGCCCGTGCGAAAAATTTGCACAGCATATTGTTATCAAATGCCAAATTAATAAGAAAATAAAATATTGCAACTTATCAAAAGATAAAGGAATCAATTGTTAGTTTATCGATAAATATAATCGACAAAGGAAACAAAATTAATTTAAATCTTCATTTTTGTTTGGAACCAACATATTTACATATTTCAATAAGCTGTATCTTTGCGAAAAATTGTCCAATTTCAATGATTTTTTTTTCTTTTTGTAGGGAATTTACTAATCTTTTATATAATCAAGGGCATAACCAAGGCAAAAGTGTGTTTCTTAAATAAAGTTAAAGTTAAAGTTCTTAAACAACGTTTCTTTTCTTTCATAACTTTTTTGCCTGAATTTTCGGAGTGATTGGACTATTTTGCCCGCCTGAAGAAGAAGGAAGCCTTCGAAATTGGTGGCTCAATCTTGAGATTTTGTGAAAAATTAACGATGATATGGCTTGCCGATCAAAAACACCATCGATAAATAATATAAACTCCTCCTCTCTCGATCATAGAGACCTCAAGTCGACGAAATGAGACATGTATCCAATTACAGTACTACAATTAACGTCAGGATGTGTGGATGCGAATCCCATGCCTTGCGTTATCTCGAAAATAGTACGTTTTGGGGCTTAAAAACGCAGGATCCGATAGTTCCGGAGGAACTATCCGGGTATTGCTGTACGCATCAAAATCTTCAAGGTCCAATTTGTCCGCATCGACCTACAGACCTACCACCGTTCTAGTATCCAAGCCTAGTAAAATCGACGTTATTTATTTTAGAAAGAAAAACAAAAGTGGAGAATACGATTCGCTAACCACCCGTGAAATCCTGAATCCAACGGTACCCCATTCATGGTATTTGAGCATGACATGAGCTTATATTTGGTACAAAACCGATTTCGAGCCTTACTGTAATAATATATGTGGGGATGGGGATGGTTAATTTGTTTTTGTTTTCACTGAATATAGTATTGTATGTTTGATTTTCAGTGCATTTTTATACTTTTTTTTTCATTTTGTTTGATTTAATTTATTTTATATGTCTCCCTATTTTTTTTTTTTTATTCAATAGATATGGTAAACGTTCAAAAGGGGGATTGATTATTTATTTATTTTCTGTTTTGATTGATTCAATACTTTTATTTAATATTATTTTGATGTGCATGCATTTTTTCCTCTTTTACAGATCTCATTTTTTACCCATTTTCTCCATCTTTTGCATCGTTTATTTTTACTCGCATAAATAAATTTTCTGCCATGAGCCGGGATTCGAACCTGGAACCTTCGCATTGGAAGCTCAGTGCCCTAGCACTGAGCTAACCCACTCCCGGTGAAGTACAACTCAATGTAATATAGACATAAAATTTATTTTAATCTACAATATATTGACCATTATCTAATATGACTTTTTCCCATCTTTCTACTAACTGCATAATGTCTGGAGTTTATTGTTAAAAACCGATACAAGTGATTTGATGTTCTATTCCTTTTGAAATTTCTTTTCTGAATTTCCAGTCTGTAGATACCGGAATAAGCGATTGTCACTTTGAGCTAGGTCTAGTGAATAGGTCCCATCCAAGGCTCAATAATTTATTGAAAGTGACCAATGAGGTGTGGGGCCTAGCGTTGTCTTGGTGGAACACAACATCCTTCCGATTTGCCAGTTCTGGGCGTTTATTTTTAATTGATTGATCCAATTGTGTTAATTGTGAGCAAATTAGAGATGAATCAATTGTTGGTCTTCATGGCAATAGCTCATAGAAAATAGCACATTTGAAATTCACCATAAGGATAGCATTATGTGTTCTTTGGATGCAATCTTGGTTTTGACATTCATCCAGGAAATTTTCCATGGACTATATTATCGTAAAATATCCATTTTTTATCTCCTGTTACCAACCTTTTCAAAAATGGGTCCTTTACAGCCATTTCCGTAGTTAATCAAAAACGTGTTGCCAAGTTGACTTCGGTTAAAGAGTGAGGGACCCAAACATTAAGCCTGACAACATAACCGAGTTTGTACAAATTGTTTTCTTCGCTTGTGTGTGTCACATTTAGGACCATAGCAATCTCTCGCACTGATTGGGTGGGATTTTGATCAATAATGGCCTTAGCATTGTTAACTTTCCATTTCATGTGGGCGACCAGACCGTTGAGATGTCAAAATTTACTGAATGAAATTTGGCAAACCAATTTTGACAGGTGCGTCAGGTTAAGGCATCATCCCCATAAACACTGCAAACTTTTCTATGAGTTTCTATAAAGTATATAAATTGAAGTTTAGTGTTTCAGCTTTCCTATAGTCAGCGATTCCGATTAAAAATTTACAAGTAATTATTTAATATAAATTAGTTGTTGTAGAGATGGGAAATTCGATTCGTTTAATTGAATCGATTCTCAACGATTCAATCATTATGGTGAATAGATTTTTATGAACTATTCTCGAATGATTCTTCTCATCTCTTTAAATTAAAAATAAACAAAGCATTAAAAAACATTCTCAAACCTTATGATTATTCAGGCAAAAACATTATTTTAAAACTGATTAAAATTAAATGTCCTGGTTCAAATATATTCAAATAAAGAATCATAAATCTTATAAATAAGAAGGGAGTGTAAATGGGATAGGAAATGTTTATTTTATTTTATTTTTTTTTTTTTTTGTTTATTTTATGAAATAATTTTACAAAAGTATAAAAATACAACCAGTAAATATTCACAAATTAGAAATAATGACATGAACAGGCTTTAAGAGATACTACTCAGTGGTAGCACTTCCTAAATAATTCTAAGATCACGGGGCCAACTCCTTTTCAGGCACCTAGGAGGATTATCAGGAATCGAGGAAGAAGCGAAACAGAAAACGAGTGGATTCGGATGGGACTGGAGTTTATCATGAAAGGATAGGTATCTGGCTCGGGCTAAATCAGCGACTTTTGATACATTAAGGTTTTTATAAATAGTTTTGGATTTTAAGAATTGGATATGATTGAAATTCAATGGCTTGGTGGAGTCTCAATGCTCAACTCCTTATGTCCATATAGATCTTATTATGGTTATGTAGATGAATCTTTTGTAATTAGTTGAAAGTTTAGAGGATTTTTCTAGTAAGTATTGGAGCAGTCAGAAACGTCGAGCAGTTTCTTGTCGTTTCAGTTTAGTATGAGGATTCCAAGTAAGACGTTTATCCAAGTGGAGTCCTGAATAGCGGATTTGCTCAACAGGAATAAGTGGAGTATTATTGAAGGATACTGTAGGACAAGAAGTCATAGGTTTACGACGAAGGGTGAAGTTGATTTGATGGGATTTATTGGAATTTATTTTTATTCTCTAATTTTTACACCATTCCTCAAGGCTTATGATACTTGATGGAAGAGGTTAGGATACAATTAAAGAGTCATCATTAATAGATAGCAAACATGTGTCATCGAAGAAGTGTGTTAGTGCCAGGAAGGGTTAGGATGTCAGCTGTATAAACTGTGTAGAGGATTGGACCGAGGATACTACCTTGAGGAACACCTGCAGATCGAGTAAAGAGGGATGAGCAGAGATTATTTTGGTTTACTCTAAAGTATTTATCAGCAAGGTATTTTAATTATTACATTGTGGACTGTGTATATAATTGTAAATGAAATGAAATATAATTTTATTATCCTGGAACTGATGACACTTTGGAAAAAAATATAAATAAATAAAACATGACATTATGGTCATACATTTAATTAAATAGATAGATAGAAAATAAACTTCTGGGACAAGGTCTCTTAAGAATAACAATTATGAACAAAAAACTTTTTTTTTTTAAACTTTTATTATGATATTTACAACTGTATTAGTATGAATACATCAAGTAAATGTGTACAGAGGAATATTATCACATGAAACACGCTTGTTGAGAAACTACCCACTGGTAGCACTTTAATAATTTGTCTATATGAGAAGATCACGAGGCCATCTTCTTTTCAGACGCCTCGGAGGGTTATCAGGAGAGGAAGCAAAGTTAGAAACAAGAGGATTCGGATGGTTGTGAAGTTTATTATGGAAGGATAGGTATCTGGATTTGGCCAAATCGGAAACATATGGAACATTGAGGTCTTTATGGATTATTTCATTAGTGACAAAGTAAGGAGCATTGAGGATTTTACGAAGGATTTTGGATTGTAAGGATTGGATACGAGAGGAATTCGATGGTTTAGTGGAGCCCCATAGCTCAACTCCGTAAGTCCAAACAGATCTTATTATAGTCAAGTATATGATTCTTTTGTAATTAATGGGAAGTTTAGAGCGTTTGTCTAGTAAGTGTTGGAGTAGTCGGAAACGTCGAGCGGTTTATTGTCGTTTCAGTCTGGTATGAGGATTCCAAGTTAGACGTTTGTCCAAGTGAAGTCCAAGGTATCGGATTTGTTCAACAGGGATAAGTGGGGTATTATTAAAGGATACTGTGGGACATGAGGTCATATGTTTACGTCGAAGGGTACAAAAAACTAAAACCATTTTTGGCCAAAAAGTACATTAATAAAAATTAAACAATATATATATAATAAATTATTAAAGGAAGATAGCCGACTGTTCTACATATCATGGATGATAAATATTCATAAAGTAATCATTATAAGGTTTTTAGTAGTGACGACGTTTCAACCCAAACATGTGGGTCATCATCAGGGCGTGGTTCGAGCACTGAAGATATTCAAATACTCAACTATACTGTAACTATACTCAAATATTCAAGTACTCCTCAGTACTTGAATATCTTCAGTGCTCGAACCACGCCCTGATGATGATCCTCATGTTTGGATTGAAACGTCGGCACTAATAAAAACCTTATAATGATTGCGTCCTGAATATTTATAACCCATGATATATATAATATCTTCAGTGACAATCTTTAGGAGAAATAGATGAAATAAATGTTTACGTAACTATAGGTAATTAAAAATAAAAGTATAAGAGAGAAAAAGAAAACTGTACACATTTAAATAAAACAAAGACGGAGAAAAAAATAGTAATGTTAGTAAGCTTTTTTTTTTTTTTTTTTTTTTTTTTTTTTTTTTTTTTTTTTTTTTTTTTTTTTTTTTTTTTTTTTTTTTTTTTTTTTTTTTCTTACCCTCCAAAAAGTTTATTGAAACAATTACATATATAGTATACAAAGTTGTGTTGTGAGTTTTGTTAGTAAGCATAATTATTTTTAGGTTATAAATGACCGAAGTGCGAAATGCTCGTGGAAGAGTTGATTCGAAAAGTAAACAAAACAACACAACAAACATTGGAACACGGTTGGGAAATTCCTTAGACTAAACCAGGTGAATCGAAGATTCCAAACTGAATCGATTAATTCACTTCGTTTGTTCTAGAAAATTTTCCAGCCTTGTTGCATTTTTTGCTGAATTGTTTTGATTACTTTCGGAATCTATTATTCCACGAGCATTTTACACTTCGGACATTTATAACCTATGCTTATTTATATCGATTTTTTTTTTTACATTTTTTATCTCTCTTTGGTTTATAAATGTATATAGTTGTTTTTTTCTTACTTGTAATTTGTAAATTGTTGTTTTTAATAATACTTATTGAATCGACCGATTTCGATTGAATTACTTGAGAGTGCGATTCTTTCAGAGGAATCGATTCTGGATTCAGCTGCCCATCTCTAATTTGTTGCAGCATCTACATCTGTCAAAGTATTGTAATAAAATTTGAATATTAGCTCTCTTCTACATGGAATATTATACATATAGATGCGCAGCTTTATATTAATAAATCGATAATTTTTTAATTAACAAGTAATATCGATAAGGCAGATAAGGATGATTGTAGTAATGTGTGTGTATATGTATATATATATATAAAGCTGCGCATCTATATGTATGATATTCCCTATAGAGGAGAGCTAATATTCAAATTTTATAACAATACTATGGTAGATGAAGATGCAGCAACAAAACAAATGAGGGTTATATTGAACAGCTGATTAGCAAAAATATATATATAGTTATATATAATATTTTATAAGATTAATTATTATTTTAACCTTTAATATTAAATACTAAAAATATATTAAGTTCTTTTTTCAACTTGTAGTTTAGGAGGGTTGTCCACATCCGCCAAAAGATAACTACTATACTTCAAATCTTCAAACCGGAAATCTTTATCGACTGTTTTAAGTTTTAACCTTCTTAACATTTTGGACAGTGCAATTTTCATTAATATTGTTGCAAAATATTCACCTGAAAAATATACGAGATTTATTTTCATTGTCAAATAAAATTATTAACTGTTATCTAGAAGTAATTGTTAATGAAAAAATCCAAACTACAAAGCAATGAATCTTTAACATATATGTGAATAGATAACTATCCAACGTTTCACCAATTAAAGTATCATCGTGGCAGAAAAACCAGGACCACATATATGATACGAAAAAAGAAAAAATTATATATTGCAGTCGACATCTCACGAAGCCATCCAAATACACACTAAAAGAAAGATAAGGTTCTATTAAGACAGCTAAGGAAGATTATATTGAACAGCTGATTACAGGGAATACAAGGGTATATAATATATATACAATTAACTAAAATATAATGATATAAAACTTGTTAAATTAGTTTTAATGTTTAATGTCAAAGTTTCTATGCCATAATCATCTTTGTGGAATGTCTTCGTATCGCCTTAATTATATTCAGAAAAGATTTTGTATATACCTTCGATCTCAGTGGTTTATTATTTTCAATAGTGAACCATTGAAATCGAACAAAAAATTCAAAAACTTAACCTTCTCTCAAAATTTGAGGTTTTACGTTTCAGGATCCGTAGAATTCAAAAAACGAATAAAAAAATTTTATCCGCACGCCGTCTGCGCATTTTTCCCGCTACTAGACCGATTATTTTCAATTTTGGATTTAAAATTATAGCACCGATGATCTCCTTCATGACATTCTATCCGTCTTTTCCTTTCAAGATTGCAACCGAAAAAACTGCGTTGCTATAAACTGTAGTGCGTAAACGATTGTACCGATTTCAATGAAACTTCGCTAAAGTCTTCTTCTCGACGTCCTTCAAATTTATCTATATTACATATTACAACGAAAAGAAGCTGGAAAAAAAGTTACGAGGGATGGTAAAATTAGATTCCGAATAACTCAAAAAGTATACACCTTTTTGTTAATATGGTTATTTAAAAGTTTACGGAATTTCCTTTAAAAAAATCGGATAGTTAGGAGCAAAGATGTGATCTCAAAAACGAAAAGTCCTATAAAACTGATATCACGTATTTAAGATAGGTATATGCCTTAGTTGTGACGGCAACTTTTTCCTTAAAATCGGCTAACAGGAAGTGTCACTTTATATCAACGCTGAAATACATTTTCACAATTTTCTCAAAAACGGCTCTAACGATTTTGATTAAACTCGGAGTATCATTGTATAATTAAGAGGTCTTTAATATCAATTAGGTCTTTTCCCCATTGATGTCACTTTACAGGCCTTAAATGCCCAATGTTCATTTACGTCTTCCTCTAAAGTACCTTTAATATGGTTTATTTTAAAAAGTTAATTGTTTCACATTATTCAGAGTTACGAAAAAATGCTAAATATAACTTTTGAAAGAATTTGATAAGTTAATAAAGGAGAAAAAAATAAAAATGCAGAAAAACGTAGCTATAGACTGTAGCGCGTAAACGAATTAACCGATTTCAATGAAACTACGCTAAAGTCTTCTTCTCGATGCCCTTTAAATTTATCTATATAACATACTTCAACGAAAAGAAGCTGGAAAAAAAGTCACGAGAGATGGTAAAATTAGATTCCGAATAACTCAAAAAGTATACATTTTTTTGTTGGCATGATTATTTAGAAGTTTACGGAAGTTCCTAAAAAAAAAAAGTTAAAATCGGACAATTAGTAGCAAAGATTTGGTCTCTAGATGTTTTTTATATGTTATTGCTGCAAAGGTTATATACTTTGTTTTGGTTTTTGATTTTTGAATGTGTTACTGAAGTAATGCTAATTTTTTTAGCATATTACTAATGATTATAAAAAAAAGTCCAATAATTGGAATCACCTATTATTTATTTCTTTTTCTTTGTCACTAGGAAGGTAATGTTACTTTAGAAGTATAATTGTTTGGAAATAATAAACCGTTGTGAAATAATTTGCAGTGTTTTTTTAATTTTTTTTTATCTAGCCATTGAAAGCAATCGAAGCCACAAGAATCTATAGCCATTGTATATAAACTACAAGAAAAAAGAGCATCACAAGAAAAACAAATGCTTTCTGTGCCGGAAGAATCATCACAATGTGAAGATAAAAATAATTCTGCAACAGGAAAGGTGTCATTTTCTCGATCTATTCCTAAAAACAGATAGAGCACTTGGGGGTCCTAATTACTCAGATGAACTGGAACCTTTTCTCTCACAGGTTGGAGAATAACTTAAAAGTAATGTTTATTTTGTATTAATTGTTTAGTATTAAATTTCGTTTTTTCCACAGCTGTTGTTATTTAATCAATGATAATTATTGTAGTGGAGCAGTTTGATTATAATATTTTGGAATCGGTCATTTCAAGTATTAATTCCACTTAAAAGAAGACACCTTGAATGTCAGTAGTTACTAATGAAAAGCAAACTTCTTTCAGAGCATTATCTCAGGAATTTTAATAAAACAACATAAAAAATAACAAAAAAACATAATTGGAATTGGAATGGTCCAGCAATATAGGTCTTTTAAAATTTGATATTTTTGGTTGATTTACACAATACATAATATCAAAATATTGGAAACATTAAATAGTCTATAAATTATTTTTTAATTTTTTATTATTAGCATTTTCTTTATATTTTAAATAAATATAGAACTTCCATTATATTCCAAGTAAAACATGTTATACAGTGAAAATGAAATTTGAATTGAAAAAATAATTGAAATGATTGAATAACAATTTCATTTCTTTTGAATGGTGAATTATTTGATCAATAACAAATACAACCTTAAAATTCCAATTTTATTTTTTTGAATCCTACCTCTCCTCTGCTCCCTCCCCCATCTATTTTTAACACTGTTCCATTCTTGTACCTTTAGGCATTGATTATCTCTTGGTTTTACGCCACTAAGCCCAAAACAACAACATTCTTGTATCTATCTCTGGTACGAAACATTCTGAAGGTTGTAGATACCATTTCAATACAAAATAATAAATATTTTGTCTCATAAATATCATAGCATATACTATGCATATTTACGAGTCCAGAATAACTAATTTCTATTTTATAACTATGGATAAAACAAGAAAAATGTTCATTCCGTGTTAGATTTTAGACAAGAAAACATTTCGAATATTTAATAGTTGAATTTAATAGTTTGAAGGAGATGGTCCGGTGTTGCGGTCATAAATAGGCTAAATAGCGGTAAAACTATTTTATTGAAAGCCGACGTTTCGACCTGACTTTGCAGGTCTTCTTCAGGGAGGTGTGTTCAGCTAGGAATTTCACTTAGAACTAACTTGAACATTGACTTCTAAGGGAAACTCCTAGCTAAACACCTCCTTGAAGAAGACCTGCAAAGTCGGATCGAAACGTCGGCTTTCAATAAAATAGTTTTACTACTATTTAGCCTATTTCTGACCTCAACCCCGGACCATCTCCTTCCTTTAAGAAAACATTTCAATAAATCAAATTGATTTACCCGGACAGTTCCTTATACCGACTCCAAATGCTGAAAGGCCATATTTTAACACTTCGCTGTCATCAAGAAAGCGATCTGGGTCAAAAGTGTTTGGATTCTTAAAGTATTTTGGATCAAATTTAATATATCTCAACAAATAAACCACATCAGCACCACATGGTATCGTTATTCCATCTGAAAATAAAAATATTAATATTAGTCACTTAAGTTATGAGTATTTACATATTTTTGGTTTATTATTTTCAATAATGAACCATTGTTATCGAACGAAAAATTCAAAAACTTGACCATCTCTCAAAATTTAAGGTTTTACGTTTCAGGATACGTAGAATTCGAAAAACGAATACAATTTTTTGTCTCCAAAAGTATTTTTTTTTTTCAAATTTGGATATAAAATCAGAGGTCACCCTGATAAAGACATTTTCTCGACACCCTTTAAATTTATTTATATAACATACTTCAACGAAAAGAAGCTGGAAAAAAAATTACGAGGGATGCTAAAATTAAATTCCGAATAAATTAAAAAGTATACACTTTGTTGATATTTTATGGGGTCTTAATACGGAATTTCCGAAAAAAAAAAAAAAAAAAAAAAAAAAAAAAAAAAAAAAAAAATCGGACAATTAGGATGAAAGATATGGTCTCTAGTTTTTTTTTTTTGTATGTTCTGCTGCAAAGGTTATATCTTTTGTTTTGGTTTTTTAATTTTGAATGTGTTACTTAGGTAATGCTAATTTTTTTAGCATATTACTAATGATTAAAAAAAATAAGTTTAGTCCATTAATTAGAATCACCTTTTATTTATTTTTCTTTGTAACTAGAAAGGTAATGTTACTTTAGATGTATAATTGTTTAGAAATAATAAACTATTGTGAAATAATTTGCAGCGTTTTTCTAAGTCATTTTATATAATTTAAAAGCAAATAATGATCTTTTTATAGTTTATAAAGAAGATTAAAAAGAAAAGGAAAAAGAAATGGAATAGAGTAAAAATACTTCTTACATTACCTAAAAGTGTTTTATGTGTATCCAAGATATTGGGGAAAAATTGAGGTGAGAAATTGCTCCACGCTCCCGAGCAAGAAATTTCTATTTGATTTTTCACAAACGTCTAGATGCCGTTTCTCGAACCAATTTTCTGTTTCTCACTCATAATTTATTATATTCCATGTACAGTTTATCTTGATTAACGTTATTTTGTTAAATCTATTATAATCCGAAAATCTACATGCTTTTGTCAAAATACATTACTGAAATGTAATTGAATAGGCGGGAATTAATAGTAAGGAGAGTATTGCAACGACGGATGTAGGAATGGATGAGGATCGAATAATAAAAGTATTCATTATTTTATTCATAGTTTCCTGACTTTGTTATCGTCATTTTATATTTCCATTAAATTTATTCTACTACATTTTTTAGACTATACCTCTCACCTACATATTATTATTTTATTTTTAATATTAATAGTTTCTCATCCATTGTTATATGTATTTTTTTAGCCAAGATGAAGGCCTCAATTTCGGGCCGAAACGTCGGTAAAAAAAATAAAAATAATTTATTTACTTTTACATTTTTTTTAATGAACACCCCATCCAATTTTCTCTTCAATTTATTATTATTTATTTATATTTTATTTTTTATTGAAATGCACTGTTATCAGTCAATCATTTTGCTATTTTTTACTTATTTATTGCCATAAATGTCAAAATTGTTTACACTACATCACTAGAAAAGATCATTTGAAAAAAAATAATAAAGAAATTGAGTAATTTAATGAAAAGACGTTGCCCTCCTCTAGATAATAGCTTATTCTTTCATACTATTAGTTTCAGATATTCATCGCACTAAAGAAAATATTGGGTTGGAAAATAAATCCTTTCGGTTTCTCAGGGTGAAATAAAACCCAATGAATTATAGATATAAAATTTATTTTAATCTACAATATATTGACAATTATAAAATATGACTTTTTCTCATCTTTACACTAACTGTATAATACCATGTTCATAAAATGTCTAGAGTTTATTGTTAAAAAAATTGATGCAAGTGGTATAAGTCGTTGTCTCTTGGAGCTAGGTCTGGTGAATAGGGAGGGTGGGGCAAAAGATCTCATCCAAGGCTCGATAATTTATTGCGAGTGACCAGTGGATGTGTGGTTGCCTAGCGTTGTCTTGGTGGATATATAACAGCCTTCCGATCATTCATAGTTATTCAGGATGTTCTTCAAATTAGATGTTACTATATCTGTTGAAAAGCTGAATTATTGCTATTCAAAGCGGTATGAATTGTTTTTGATTTAATTCTTACATAAAGAATAAATAAACAAAAACATCTTACAGGTTTCTATCTCCATTTGTAGTTTTTTTTTACGAAGATCCTGTTAAATTTCTTGTAGATAGCTAAAGTCGTATTGAAGTTATAACATTTTTTGTAGTCGAAAAAAAATCATGTGAGGGACCCAAACATTAACTTGGAAATATAGCCGATCTTGTGCAAATGGTTTTCTACGCTTGTGTGTGACACATTTAGGGCCATAGCAATCTCTCGCACTGATTGGGTGGGATTTTGATCAACAATGGCGTTAACATTGCTCGTTTCAATTTCATGTGGGTGACCAGACCGTTGAGCATTATTGATGTAAAAATTTACTGAACGAAGTTTGGCAAACCAATTTTGATAGGTGCGTTCGGTTAAGGCATCGTCCCCATAAACACTCCAAATTTTTCTATGAGCTTCTGCAGCACGCTTACCATTTTTAAAATAATACAACAAAATGTGCCGAAAATGAATGGTATTTTCTTCCATATTCACAGTGCAATAGCCAAATACTAAGCTAGTTTCAACAAGAGTTAACAGATATAGTTCTTCACATATTAAAAACAGTATAAACAATCCACCTTAGGGACTAATTCATCAGATAAGAAGTGTATCATAGTGACATAAAAATAAAGAGAAAAACCGAAAGAACTTATTTGCCAACGAGATATAAAAATTAACAACAACAATAACAACTGAAATTTACAAAACAATCTATAATATGACCTAAAAATTTACAAGTTGGTGATGATGAAAAAGTAATTTTATTTTGGAACTGAAGTCCTAATTTACTAAGTAAAAACACCAATATATACAAGAAATACTGAGACAGAAAAAAAGTGAATAGATAAAAATAAAATGGCTTATATCAATTAAATGATGGTGACCAATGTAATTATATAACCCGGAAATTTTTACAAGCTTGCGGAAGTTTGAATATGTAGTAGGTGGTAAAATAGAAGTTGTTTGAAGGAGTTTATGGACGTGGTACGACGTATGGGGATGGGTAAGGAGCCCCATAAGGAGGTAGCACGAATGACAAAGGATTTACTGAAGGAAGTGGTTTTATGGGAGGGGATATATAAATTTATAGGTTTAGATCTGGTGTTGAGAGAGTGGATGTAATGAGGAGTTCTTAGATGTAAGGAGGATTTTTGATTCTGAGGACTTGGAAAAGAAAAACACAAAAAGAAGGAATTGCCAATGTACCGTCAAGAAACATTAGAACGCTTGAGAATCCCAAAGATGAATCTTATGAAGCAATTCATAAGTTCGTTCAGTTTCATAAGTTATGCTATGTTAGTTCCTTCTTTTTAATGGATTTATACAGTTGAACTAACATTGTAACTTTAAATATATTAAAATATAAAACTATGTTTTTTTTTTTGTTTTTTTTGTCTTTAATTTTTCATCCGCACCTGTCATGGTAGTGACAATTAGCAGATTGGTGGCCATGTAGAAAATGGCATGATAGGCATGACGAAGAATGGAACCCAGCAGCACCTCTTCCCTGGTCTGTTTACATCCTAAAATCAGGAAAGGAGATCTCTCATCCAGCTCCTTTTCAGTCGCCTCCTGATGAGCATTTCAGCCGTGGCCATGTCGTTGATAAGTCCATTGTGATGTCCGTGTAGTTTTAGATGAAATCGGGAGTAAAGAGTACGTATGTGCTGGTCAATGGTTGGTTGTCTTAGGTCGGTATGTAAAGTCTTGTTGTTGACGTACCAGGGAGCTGCAGTTATTAGTCTTAAAATTTTAGATTGAAAGGATTGTAGTTTTTGTAAGTGAGTCTTTTTTGCTGAACCGTAAATCTGTGAGGCGTATGTCCAAATGGGTTTGAGCAGGTAAGTGTATGTATTTAGTTTTTGTCTAATTTTCAATTTTGATTTAGAAAACAGGGAGTATAATATTTTCAGTCTCTTGTTCAAAGTCTTTCTTTTCATTTTGACGTGTGGGCCCCAGGTCATCCTTCTGTCGAATATTAGTCCGAGGTAGCGTATAGTGTCCGTCTGAGGAATTGGATTGTTGCTGATATAAACTGGTGGGCATGTTTCTCGTCGAAGCGTAAATGTTATGTGTTGTGATTTGTTATGATTTAATCTAATTTTCCAGAGTGAATACCAATTTTGTAAATTTAGTAAGTGATTTTGTAAATTTAATGAGGCTAGTCTGGGGTCGTGGTGTTTTGTTAAAATTGTTGTATCGTCAGCGTAAGTAGCAGTCAATGTTTCAGAGGTGGTAGGCATGTCATGCGTATAGACAATGTAGAGTAAAGGTGCCAATATTGATCCTTGAGGCACTCCTGCTGATATTGGTCGAATTGAGGAAATTTCTAAACCCTGTCGGACAGAGAAGAATCTGTCGAAAAGGAAAGATTGAAGAATGAGATAGTATGTATTAGGCAGGATAGATTTGAGTTTAAAGAGAAGTCCCTGTTTAAATATTAAGAATGTTTAAAATATTAATTTTATAAAAGAAATGTTTTTAAAACTTTACTTACCTATATTTATATCAGCGGTAGCCTTTTTAAAGAACCATGGAGGACCGACGAATCTTAAAGATTCTTTTATGAACCTTAAATAAAATAGGCATATATTTATTAAAATATTTTTAAAAATATACCTTAAACTAATAAATATAAATATTATTAAAAATAGGATGATAAAAGCATGCTTATAAAAATAGAGAGAGAAAAACTTTATTTTCATAAAATATAAAGGATTGCTGCCCAATTATATTGGGTTGCTATATACACAGCATACTCTTCTATCCTTAAGACAACTTATGAACTTATATATAAATATACAGAAGTATTAGTTAATATTAGTAAAATAGAAATATATATATACATTTTTATTATTTTATTTATTTTTATAATTTTTTTTTTCCTTTTTCCTTCTTCTCATTGTTCATGCTTTTTTTTTTTTTTTTTTATTTAACATTAAGTTTCCCTTTCTCTCACTTCTCTCTCTTTATCTCTATTCTTTTCAATTATTCACTAAATAAATAAATAAACAAATACATAAATTAAAACTCTCGGGCTAGCCATGCACGTGGTGGTGAATGATTCCCAGGGAGTCGAGGACTATATTTTCAGCCAACCTAGCTACGTCCTTAATGTCGACATCTAGTTCCTCGAGGAAGCTCCTCGTTCTTTTTGGGATAGTTCCGCGAGACCCAAACCAGAGGCCTCTGACGGTGAACTCTCTCTCTCCGAAGGTCCAACGGAATTTATCTTTTATGAAAGGGATACATTTATCGTAGGTGTTCTTCTTTTCCCTTTCCACTTCACCCGCCTGATCGAGGTCATTGCTCTCAAAGCGGACAGTTGGATCTAAGATCAGCGCTGTCCTTCCTGTCTTGGGAAATGCGACGATATCAGCGTATCTCGTAGAGCCTTCACTATCGATGCAATATACCTCGTCAAAGCAGGTGAATTTTTTTTCTCTAAGGAGCCTCATCAACTCGAACTTGACCCGGTGGTGACGACGTGTTATGAGGAGGGAGTTGTTGGGGCATTTTCCCAGCACATGGGCTGGTGTTTCAGACTTTCTGCCGCATTTACGGCAGAGGGACCCAACTTCTCTGACCTGTCCGCTGACTTCTGGGACTCCACGCAGGGGTGCATAATTAATGTTTAGTTTTAGGGCATTCGACCATTGAGACCCAGAAAGTACTTGCTTAAGTTATAATTTTAAATATACTTGCCTGAGTTATAATTTTATATAGAAAATTGAATCGAATATTTATTTTATTTTCTACCTGCTAAGAAACTGCATCTGATTCAAATCGGCAATCGTCGGATCTCTGACGTCATTGCCAAATATTTCATATTGCTCTTGCCAAGCTCTTTCCTGAATATCAGGTAACACTGCTAAGAAAGATGTCATGTTTGATAATACAGAAGCGACAGTGTGCCCAGACTGAAAATATAAATATATTTTTGTTTTGCTCATACAGGCTATTGCAGTGTGGCTGATGATATATTATTTACTTAAATATTAATAAAATACTAATCTGAATACATACTGTTAGGAACAACTCTTGAATCTTCTTGAATAATGCTCTTTCGCTTCCATTATTTTTTTTATGATTTAATATCACGTATGTTGAGAGGGGCTGATCTTTATTAAAAAAAAGAAAGAAAAACAATTTGTTCACTTAATTGTACTTGTAATAAGTTATAACATGAAGTACGTGTTTATGTATGTACTAGGGTTGTACCCTGTTTGCCTAACTGTGGAACAACACCCATTTTACAAATCATAGAAATAAAATATGAAAGACAGAAATTGTTAAAGAAAAGAATAATTGGAAAATTTCATCCTAAACAGTTAAAAAAAATCGTATCTGCGTGATTTGTATCAGGGCGCAGTATCCGGAAACCCGCAAGACGTACAGGAGACCGAAACGCTAAAATCAGGTACAAAATACCAATTTCAAGTATTTTATTTTTTCAAAAAGGTTTATATCTTCTTAAAGCAAGATAGTAGTTGACATCGAATGTACCAGAAATGATTATTTTAAAAACGTTTCTCACGATGAAATTTAATTCCAATGTTGGTATTATTGGGGGAGTAAATATGAATGAAATGTGATAACGATTTACAGAATAATAATTTAAGAATAATTTCTTTTTTTTCCGACACTACTTTGTGCAGATTACCATCTAAAGGAACTCCAATTTCTATAATAGTTCCAATTATCTATAATACGCTATTTTCTTTTCTTTATCGATTATTAGAATGTCAGGTCTATTGTGAGGGACAGTGTGATCTGTAAGTACAGGGTGATCCCAGAACAGTTTGACATTACGCTTGGAGATGACTGATTCAGGATGATATTTGTAATATGGACAATAGTAATCCCTCAGTTCCAGCTCCTGGTCCATGGATCGATGTACTACTTTAGCTGCATTGTTATGCCTCAGTAAGTATTCTTTACCCGCCATTATTGTACATCCAGAAGTTATATGCTGGATCGACTCCACTGATTTTTAGCAAAGGCGGCATATGTCATTTATATTTTCTCCACAAATATGCTTTCTATACGCCCTTGTGGCTTTAGGGGACCCTACACGGTCAATCGGAATTGCACTAATGACGTTCCGAATTGTCGTGTAAGGTAGTGAATGAAGTACTGATGGTGGTGCGCTGCGGATTTCCGAACATCCGGAAATCAAAGGTTCATTCACGAGAAGTGGAGGGGGGGCTGAGGTAAAAGTAGTGGGGGGGCTAACGATACTGCTGGATAGGTTAGGTTACCTAGGCCTCACAACCATTATAAATTTCTGATTTTCATTATATGTAAATAGTTAAATAATTTTTCATATCCCTTGTTCATAATTTTAAACCATCTTCAACTATTTCTTTTAAATAGTCAAGTGGGCAACAAATTTAAAAAAAAAAATGAGGAAACTTCACAATTTACTTTAAATGAAAAAAAAAAAACTTTAACGTTGTGTATATTTATCAGTTCGTTTCCTATTTTCCTCAACAAATTTATTATTTTCGCAATACCTTTCCTCAATTTTTGTTAGTAGTAGACTTATATTTTACTAACTTTTGTCAAAACGATTTTCTATGAGACTAACCTTACTACTAGATAGGTTAGTTTACCTAGGTCTCGTCATTAAGTAAATAATTTCATAAAAATAAATAGTTGTTTATATCCCTGGTCTATATTATTATTAACCATTTTCAACTATTTTTTCTTTAAATAGTCAAGTAGCCAATAAATTGGAGAGAAAAAAAGTGGAAACTGCACAATTTACTTATAGAAAAAAAATCTTTAACTGTTGTGTTTATTTGCCATTAATTTTTCCATTTTTGTTAACAAATTGATTCGCAATACTTTTCATAGATTTTTGTATGTAGTTGACTTATATTTTGGAATAACTTTGGTCTAAACGATTTTCAGGCACTAGGAAGTAATTATTATATCTCCGTTTTTCTCTTGATGTCCAATACTATAAAGGACAATGTCCAAATAAGCATATCTATTCTGCTTCTTTGTTTACATCTGCGCTAAATTGGTCAGAAACGATCTAACCTAAATCAGCAACGATAAGTAATGATCAGTAATGATTGAACGTGTAAGGGTCTTCATGATCAAAGCGATAGCGGGCAATCTTGGAACTTCTTGTGACGTTCATTCATGAATTACCGTGTAGGGTCTGCTTATAGATTATTATTATAAATTATTAACATTATAATTATTTTATAATGTTAGCAATGAACACATGTCACCATAGTGATAAACAATTTAGTAGGAAGATTACTAAACTTCGTCATGAAAAGTCATGCCAGACTAAGCTACCGCGACGCAAACGCGTTTACTGCGGTGAGATTTTTCAATCTCAAAAACAGTGTATGAAATTGAAAACAACAAAAGTCTATGTACGTTGTTGCTAAAGAAAAAACACCGTTCGTTGTGACGAAGCGAAGGCGATTGTAGGCTCCAGTAGGGCCTTTGTATGAGATCGAGACAGCTTTTGGAGGGAATCTCAAGACTTTTTTCCATCCATGTTATGAAGCCATTGAAGTAGTGGAGTTTCTTAGCAATCAGACAGACACTCTAGGTAGACTGATATAAGAATTTTTGTCGGAAACAGAGGTCTCTCTCAAATTTTAGAGGCCACATACGAAAATTTTAAAGGATAAACGTGTGATCAGGCCTTAAATGAGAAAGAGCCTTTACATCCTAGCCCTTTGCTTTTACTATTTAATTACTTTAAATTTAAATGCTATCAAATTATTTTATAATAAATAGTAATTATTGGAGTTCTCAATAATTCTTTCTTTTCTTCTTACCTGGAAGTGGCCCTTCGTTCGATTTTAGCCTATTATATATCTCTGCCAATACCTAAAATACATGAGACGACATTGAAATAGATCCTTTTATCAACATAATGATATTTAAATTAAAATACATGAACAAAATAAATTTACCGATTGCCGTAATGCCGCTAATTTTCCTATGATGATATCTACTAATGGATGTATTATGGGAAGCATCACATTGAGCATAGGTACGTTGAACGCAGCAACGGCTGTCAATACTTTAATCCTGAAATAATCCAATATTATTTATTGTGGTTTATAACAGTATTTAATGAATTGGGGTGGGAGAATGTGGTGGTTGAGCATGATCTCGGTCAAATCACCTTCTTAACCTGTGACCAAGACAAAGTACTTTCCAACGTAGAAACAGAATCCCAATACTTACATGGGTTTTAGTGGTAGAGATTTTTTGAAGTGAAAATTTCATTAGTCTTTGCACTTTTGTGGATAGTGAATTAGAATGAGCCGTCATTTGGATGTGTAACGCCCATTCGGCTAAAGTTGGCTAATTGAAATATTTTTGCATATGGATTAAAATATCTAAGGAAACTAAAAATTGGAACTGCATATTGTAAGCAAAGGAATATTCTGCATTTCATCCTCATAATAATGAGCTATTATTCAAAAGTGTATCTTGACGGTAGTGTTGCCCAAATGCGAGACCGAGACGAGTCTTGGTGTTGCAAAACCAGTCATGGTCATGGTCTTGGTCTTGTGCAAGAGTCTCGCAAAAGTCTTATAGAGATATTACTGTCATTTTTTAGATAAGAGAAACCTAACTCAGCCCGAATGAAAAATTAGAGGAGTTAAATGCAAAACTATATTGGTTATACCAATTATTTACATATAGTAACTAAGATTGTCAAGTATTAGTAACTATTTTGCCTTAATTTTTATTTTAAAAATCGATTTTTTTTTACCAGTCCTGGTCTTGGTCTTGCAAAGTGAAAGACCATGACCGATTTTAAGCAACACTACTTAACAGAAACCGTGTTAGGGAGACGCGTGAATTGTGTCGAAAACAAAACGATAACGAATTTTGTTGTACATTTTGAGTAAAATATCTCAGAAAATATAAATCGGACTTGCATGCTGTAGGTGAGGAGAATATTCAGCATTCCATCCTCTTTATAATGAGCTACAAGACAAAATTTTATTTTGATGAGACGTCGAACAAGAGAGTCAGAAAGGAAAAAAATCAAATAATACCGACCGTTTTGGACTAAAATATCTCAAAATTTAAATAAAATTAAACAATAAGAAATTATGTGTTTCTTTTTTATTTTATGTTCCACTCGATAGAATACCAAGAAATTACTGACCCCCGTTACATAAGGTATAATTAAAAAAAAAAAAAAGACTGAGTTTAGTTAGATATTTAGCAAATATATTTCAATTAAAACTGTTCATCACATATTTTAGTTATCATAAACTTATTGTATCATTTTTAGAACATGATACAAATGACGATTAGTCATCAATGTTTACCAAAGTAATTTATAAACAATTATAATTATATATATTGTAAATGTTATTACTTTTGTTTATTATTTTCAATAATGAACTATTGTAATCCGACAAAAAATTCAAAAACCTAATCCCCTCTCAAAATTTGAGTTTTTATGTTTCAAAATATGTAGAATTCGAAAAACGAATAAAAATTTGCCCGTCCGCGCATTTTCTCCGAACCTACTTTTTTTCATTTTTGGGTTTAAAATCAGAGGTCACTCGCCATCTACACTCCTTCATCGACATTACTATCCGCCTTTTCCTTTCAAGATGGCGTCCGAAAAACCTGCGTTGCTATAGACTGTGGCGTCTAAACGAATGTACCGATTTCAATGAAACTTAGCTAATGTCTTCTTCTCGATGCCCTTTAAATTTATCTATATAACATACTTTAATGAAAAGAAGCTGGAAAAAATTACGAGATATGGTAATATGAGATTCCGAATAACTCAAAAAGAATACACTTTTTTGTGAATATTAAATATTTTTGGTTTATTATTTTCAATAATGTACCATTGTAATCGGACAAAAAATGTTTATTTAAAAGTTTACGAAATTTACTAAAAAAAAAAAAATCATTAAAATCGTCAATTAAGAGCATGGTACTACTGCAAAGATTATATCCTTTGTTTTGATTTTTGATTTTTGGATGTGTTAATTCAGTATGCTATTTTTTTTTAGGAAATTACTAATCATGAAAAAAAAAAGTTCACGCCAATAAATTGAAATCACATTTCTTTTCTTATTCTCTGTCACTAGAAAAGTAAAATTACTTTAGATGTTAAATTGTTTGGGAATAATAAACCATTGTGAAATAATTTTAAGCGTTTTTTTTAATATAGAACAAAAAAAAATTTCATATTATTAATCTCGACTTGTTTTCACTTCTATCATGTGGTCCAAAGAACACACCGTAGTTTCTTTGTCATAGGATATTAATATTGTAGCGTGCCAGGAAAATATTATTGACCACAGAACTTCAAAATATCTTTTTGAAATATGATTTTTATACGATACCTTTTATATTCTCTTATTAGCTCGGGATCATATACTAAATTGGTCTCAACACCAAACATTGTTTCTGAAAAACAAAAACATAATTAATGAATCGATTATAATATTATAATCAAATCAATTATAATCAAATCTCTAAATAATAACGTACTCATAGAGATGTCAAATACTACACCGGTGCATATATCGTGTGCATCTATATGAGATGACGAAGCCAACATCATATCGACCATTTTATCAGAGTATTTAATAAAAGTGTTATAATAATCTGTGTCTACTCGAGATTTCTTCAAATTAATATTGTAATCCTTTCTCTTCTGTTTCCATACATCATCGGAACCTAGAACAAAAGTGAATAAGTATGTAGATATTAGGTTGGGAGCAAAAATAATGAAAGATTTTTGAAAAATAAAGTTCGCCAACCTTGAAAAATCATTACAGGAGAGATTTAATATTTAATAATAATAATCTAAAAATTATTGCCCTGTAGTTTCTCTTGACATTAGTCAAGCCTTTGATAAAGTTTGGCATGAAGAATTGCTAACGGGTAGACATTTTGTAGTAAAATTAGGGACAGAACGTTCTGACATTAAACCTATTAAAGCAGGAGTAGCTCAGGGTAGTGTCCTTGGACCAATATTGTTTAATATATATGTATACATATATATCTGACCTACCGGAACACAATGATATAATACTGGCTACTTTTGCAGACGATACCACAATCCTCAGCTCAGATAAAAATCCTGTTCAAGCATCGACCACTCTTCAAAATCATCTGAACGATATTGCTGATTGGGCAACAATGTGGAAAATTAAGATAAATGAAAAAAAAAGTTTGCATGTAGTATTCGCTCTTATCCATAAACCTTCCCCTGAAATATATTTTAATAACTATTTTCTAGTCCCATCCTTCGGGTTTGGTGCCATTTTCTCATAATTTAACATATGTCTATTATAGGCCATAGGTCACCAAAAAAACACAATTTTTTATATATTACATGTATGTTTATTCAACGTTTCGGCTTCAGGAGCCATTTTCAAGAACCTGCAAACTAAATTTTAATTTACTTTTTACCATTCAAGTATAGCCTCAGACAATAAACTTGTATCATTCACCGCGCCATAAAATTTTAAAAATTTGTCATTACGATATGATTCGTCCTAATTCATTCTTTTATTTCAAAGAATGTCGTTTTCGGTTTCTAAAATTATAATATATAATTATAAATTAAAAATAGACTGCTATAATTAATTTAAAAATTTGTAATTTTCGATTTATATACCTCTATTTGCAGACGGTATCAAGAAAGTATTGTTCTTCAATAGGGCATTCATACAGGACTGGATTTACTTACATAAGGAGTGGGGTGGAGGGGTTAGTGATCAGCTGTTTTATATCAGTATGTTATATATTAATTTTGTCAATCGTGCTAGCATAAAACGTGTTTAAATTATCAACATTTGTCTGTTGATTTGGGAAAAAACCTATTAATAAATTAGATAAATTATATAGTAGAACTAAGGATATTATTCCAAAAGAAAAACTAACTAATATTGTTTATAAAATACGATGCGAGGATTGTGAAAATAAAGCATATTACGGACAAACCTCACAATGGTTTGAACGTAGGATACAGCAACATAGACAAAATTGCAGGTCTAAAACGACAAAATCAAAATTAGCCACAGGATTATCGCAGCATACCACAAAAAATGGACATAAATTTGATTTCGGTACTGCTTCCGTGTTGCATAGAGAACAAAATATTGGGAAACGTAGAATCATTGAATCCATTTTTATCACTAAAAATCTAAAACATTCAGTGAATCAACAGACAGATGTTGATAATTTAAACACGTTTTATGCTAGCACAATTGACAAAATTAATATATAACATACTGATATAAAACAGCTGATCACTAACCCCTCCACCCCACTCCTTATGTAAGTAAATCCAGTCCTGTAATAGAGGTGTATAAATTGAAAATTAAATTTTTTTAAATTAATTATAGCAGTCTATTTTTAATTTATAATTATATATTATAATTTTTAGAAACGGAAAACGACATTCTTTGAAATAAAAGAATGAATTAGGACGAATCATATCGTAATGACAAATTTTAAAAATTTTATGGCGCGGTGCATGGTAGGTGAATGATACAAGTTTATTGTCTGAGGCTATACTTGAATGGTAAAAAGTAAATTAAAATTTAGTTTGCAGGTTCTTGAAAATGGCTCCTGAAGCCGAAACGTTGGAATAAACATACCTGTAATATATAAAAAAAACTGTGTTTTTTTGGTGACCTATGGCCTATAATAGACATCAGATGTAATTAGGAATTTAGGTTTTTACCTGGACCAAAGACTTACATGGAGGACTCACATCAGACAAAAACGAATAGAATTAAACAGACGATACGGTCTTTTATCCAGATTACTTGACAGACGCTCAAAATTATCTTTAACTAACAAACTAACCCTTTATAAAATTTTACTTTAATCTATAACAGCATAGAACTGGGGAGTTCTGCTAAAACTTCCAACATTAAAAAAATTGAGTCCTTCCAGTCAAATGTGTTGCGAAGGATAGTTGACTCACCGTTTTATGTCGCAAATGATACATTATATAAAGTTTATTCACTATAACATGTGAATATTTTCTACACCAGAAGCTGCCATACATGCCATACAAGAATCTTAAAAGAACATAATAAAATAACACTTTGCTAGGATGTTTATTGATTTTTAAAAATATTGTTTTTAATGTTATATAAATTGAACTATTTATTTATTCAATAATTTCAATCAATAACCAAGTGTGTATCATTTTGACCGTGAGTCGCCGTATATATATAAATATTATATTATAAATATATAAATATTTTAACAAAATTTATCTGTTACTTACGTATATCGGAAAACGGTCCTTCCATGCAAATTTTATATCCCTCATAGGCTTCAGAAGGCTTATCAGCCAGGTTGGGATGAAATGATAATTTCTGTATGAAGGAAACATTAATTTTATCAAGTATGCACATTAAAAATAAATGTCTTTAGTATAATATCGATTTTATAATATAATAGTATAATATATAATATAATAATATAGAAAGCGGCACTATGATTCACATTTCAGGCATCCAAATTCATTGCAATATCTTTAAAGAGGAAGAAATTATTAAGTATACCAAAACTAAATATATCTTTGTTAATAACTCTCCGATTTTTTTTTGTAGAAAATTTAGTTGTCTTCCTAATTATGATGTGTACAATCAAGAAAAAAATTTCGCAAATATTTTCCTTCATAACGTTTTTCCAGAAATTTCGGAGGAATATGACTATTTTTCGCATGTGAAGGAGAAGAATATCTTCAAAATGAGTGGTCAATCATTGGATGAAGAATTAACGAAGTTATGGCGTACCGACAAAAAAAAAACACACCTATTAGAAATAATATATAAGATTTGTCTGTAACTGCTATTATTCTCAAGGAACATTCTCCCAGAATAAAGTTATATTTATATAATTACTTATATTATAAGAGAATTCCTAAAAGGTTAATATTTGCTGTACCGAATGGTAAACGTCGGAAGATTGCATTAAAGCCGATCCGAAGGGACTGGGTTTGGACGGCGAACGGTGGAGGGAGGTATGTAATTAGCGATTGGTGGTGTCGGCATCGAACCTTCGGGTTCGCTAAGCCTTCTATTATTATTATTTAAATATTACCTTCACAAGATGAGGGCTGGTAATCACCGCCAGTACAGTGGAACCGAATATCCAATGGAAGAATATCCCATCCTTTCCATGTTTTTCAGCCACTTTGATTCCGTACTTGACTCCTCCTGAATAAATGAAATAACCTTCATATATGCAAAAAATTATTCTTGATACAATCAAATAAATATACATTAATTAAATGAAACAAGAAATTAATAATACTGACTATTTTTTTTTTCTTCTTCTTTTCTTCATCCTTTCCAGGACGACTGGTCCTACTGAG
Organism: Nezara viridula; assembly: GCA_928085145.1. Lineage (NCBI taxonomy): Eukaryota > Metazoa > Arthropoda > Insecta > Hemiptera > Pentatomidae > Nezara > Nezara viridula. The sequence continues at coordinate 127,666,413 of OV725082.1, forward strand.
ATGCGAGTCCTGCCCACTTCTCCTTCCAGACATCCTTGTCCCTAGCAGTTCTCCACCAGAGAGTCCTGCCAACAGCATGGACATTTCGCTCCATCTTTTCTTTTGACGCCCTCTTCTTCTTCTTTTTAGATCATATGGATTCCATTATAGGACGATTCTTGACTACGCACCGAGACGCCTGGACGAGAAGTGAGACTAAATATTTATAACTGACTGCTTCGCGCTCTGTGACCAATTCTCGTACCTCAAACCTCGTACGCTTCCTCATTGATTATTCGTACTATTGTAGGATCATGTTGTTTTTTTTTTAACTATGATTAAATCAGAACTTTGCTTAGCAGCTCTATTGATTATCGAATGTACGAATTATCGATATGATATGATATAGCATTATAAAAATATTTTCCCGTCGATCTTTATGATTGTTTTACTTTTCTCTATATTATCGGTACCATATGTCCAATGACAGTGTTGGTAATACTTATTGCAACACATTTATATGCCCACTTAGCAACCATATCATCTCATTCATTGTTTTAAAAAAATAAAACAATCAAAGATCAACTAGGTTTACTTCTACATTGAATGGTAAATAGTATAAATATAAAGTTATTAATAAAATGTTATGCATTAAATGAGTCTGATATGAACAAATTAATACCTATTAAAAACGGGTATCTGTTAAAAAAGAAATGAACTACTGTTTTTTTTTATAATATCAAAAAAAGAAAACGACCAGAAAATATTCTGTTATGTAATAAAAAGCGAAAATTCGTCTTGACTATGTTTTCCTGATGATGAAAACAAATCTAAGAAGAAAAGCGCTAGAAAGAAGACAAAAAAGAAGTTATAATTACCATATTAGTTTTCCTATTCACATTATTTTAAATCCTTCTTACATTTTTTTTCAGAATGTAAGTCAATGGGTCAAGAAGTAAAATGAGTTTAATTAAAGGAACGAAATTAAATATAAATATAAGAAAAAGCATATATTTTTAGAAACTAATATAAACTTTCTATAAAAATCAAATTAGAAAAATAAACTATTTAAAGGATAAAATATTCCTATAATTATTAAACATAAATGGAAAACACATTATTATAATTACATACAAGTTCGAAACTAGGTTAAATATAATTTAAATGAATAAATAGTATTTTTTTCATTATTAAATTTTTATTTTGCTTACTTAGAGCTATTTAAATTAATTATGTAACTATCGTAGTTTTATGAAGCATATGCTTTCTTATATTCTAATTTGTACCCGGTAAAAAACTAATTATTTTTTTTATAATGACGGAAAAAAATTTTTTTTAATTTTGTTTTCTAGAAAATTAAAAAAAACACATGTATATAATCATGGTTTTCTGAAAGAAATAATAATCATACTCCAATTAAAGGAGATATATTTGTCTTAGAAGCAACAGAAGTTTTTAGTTTTACATATTAATATTGCTATTGTATTGTTGTAAGGACCACATTTGGAATATATTTAATTATTTCAAATGAATAAGTATAGTCTAAATAATAATTGCTAACATATATCCGGTTACCTGAGAGAGATTAAAGACACCCTAGGGAATGCAACCTTTTGTGAGGGGCAATAAAACATTTAAGGACAGCAGTCGGCAAAAACACCAAAAGACCGACACCGGTCTTACGTGGGCATGTTTGGAGAGGATCGAAAGGTTTGTCTAAGCAAGGAAGGGAACAGAAACATCTTCGAGAAAGAGGAACCAGCCTTACGGCCTGGAGGCGTGGTCATCCCTATGCTACAAAAATTCAACCAATGAGAACCATTCTTGCCCCACCCCGAATATTTCTATAAAATCTACTGAGATGCATAGAGGAGAGGGCTTATGTGGAGATCCGGCCTTGAGGATGGGCCCTTACGTTTTCTTCCGGCTTGGGGACCGAAGCCTTGGCCCTACATAGACCATGATGATCCTGGGAGCTTGACCAGATGATTTCGCATCAGCAGATGCAGCGACGACGTCTACCAACTACATCACTTCATATACAATAGATAAGTTTTATTCCCAACAATAAAATTATGGATGTTATAATATTTCATGGCAATATAATTTTCAAAACAGTCCATCTGAAATCATGCCTTCACAGTTAATTACTGAATTCTTTTATTCTTGTAACTATAATCGGTAATTCTTGTAAATATAATTTGTATATATTCTTGAAATAAATTAAGTTTATTAGTAAAAGTTATTTTATACATTCCACCTATTTATATCAGAATGATCACAAGCAATATGTGTAACTAGAAAGCACGATAAACACAAACCAGAATTTGAGAAAAGAAATCCAATTAATTAATCATGGACTAAATATGATAAAGAACCAAATTTGTTTAACTAATATTTTATTAATTAATTATTATTAAATAATTCTGGATATTTATTCTCAATAATTACCCAATGGCATTCCGAATAAATTTCAACACCCCTAAACGTAGCATCTTTTATATTTCATCCCTTTTTGGGGAATAAGACATAGCAATATAAATAATAACACAGGTCGATCCTCGTACCTCGTACATTACGTCATAACCTCGTACAAATACGAGTATCTTCGTACAAACGACAACACTGATAGCCAGCTTTCTTATAACAAATGACATTTGCCCGCAAACAATGCAGCAATAAATATTGCAACAAATCCCTTGAATTTAAAATACTTTTGTTTCTATCCATCATATGTAACTACATGTTAAATTGGTTTATGGATCGACGGAGAAATAAAGGAATGAGTGAAATCTGCAGGAAGGTGCTTCAACGCCTTCAATAAGGGATTCTTGAACAAGAGAGAAGTGAGTAAAGAGACCAAAATGACTGTGTACAAAAATACTTTCCTCCCGATAATGACTTACTCAAGCAAAGCATGGACCATCACCACAAAGCACATCAGTCAGATTCAGGCCATGGATATGCGATTCCTGCGCAGGGTCGAAGGAAAAAGAAAGAGAGATCGCATAAGAAACTCCATAATACGGAAAAATCTGAATGTAAGATCAGCCGAAACTGTGATATAGGAAAATCGTTTGAGACGGTTTGGTCATGTCTCTCGAATGACAGAGAATCGAATGGCCAGGATAGCGGTGGAAAGTAAAGTGGAGGGAAGAACTGAGGTCTTCAGGGAAGGCACAGGAAGACCTGGGAGAACATTGTCAAGGAGGCCTTTGACAGAAGGGATATTGACTGGAGGAGGAGGCGGCAGTTGGCTCAGGATCGAGAGTTATGGATTCGGCTCTACAAGAAGGCTCCTCACACCGCTCAGCGGTAGAAGAGGAAATGGCTAAGAAGAGAAGATAATTGGTTTAGCTGAGTTAACTTATAACTTATAGTTACCTTAATAAAAATATATAATTCGAGCCTTAACAAGTATAAATTGTCCTTATAAACCTCTTTCTCATACTTACTGTCAATAGTAATCATTAATAGTGATTTGTAGGCGTTGTAGAGGTTCCCGATAACAGGGAAACCCAAGACCCCAGGATAGCAATAGAGCTTCCGCACTTTAAACCAAAGAAATACACCAAAGACCAGGTTCGCCATTATAATTGTCAGGACAGCATACATAATCGTCTCCATCGTCCTAGAAATACACATCAGATTATAAAATCAATTACATCCAGTCGATACCGGTTATTGATCACTTTATGGCTGAAGTCTCCCCTCCCAACTCTGAAATGGAAAAATATATATTTTTTTCTTTATTCCATGTTTGCTTATGTGAGTGATCTAAGGTAAATAGCAATCACTATGTACTCTCATTTTATTTTCACTTGCTATATATGAAATATATACAAACTGGAAGTATATCCTACAAATATACACGAGATTATAAAATTAATTACATCCAGTCGAAACCAGTTATTGATCACTTTAGGGCTGAAGTCTCCTCCAATCGTCCCCCCCCCCATCCACTCCGAAATGGATTTTTTTTTTAATACTTAATAGTTGACCGTTGTGTATTTTAAAGGAAGGAGATAGTCTAGGGTGGCGGTCATATTTCATCATAATGTAAACATTTTTCTATAAAAGAACAGCGGTGGTTATCTATGTCTACTTTTGGACACACTCGAATTGTGTTACAAACACTCGGATTTGGAATTCTATCTACTGTGTATTCAAAATGATCTTGAACCCAGTCGCCATCTTGGAATAGCCATTCCGAACAATTTCTTTCATTTTTGTTTTTATTCAGATTGGTTCATTGCCTGCTACGTTTGACAGCCTTTATATTTTTGACAATCAGTTATTGTTATTCTTAAATGGAATTTGATGAATTCGATACTAGACTATTTGTGCTCAATTCTCCGAATTTGCTACATCTTCAGATAAATCGAGTGTTGCCCGAATGCGAGACCAAAGTCTTGGTCTTGCAAACTCAGTCTTGGTCTTGCGCAAGAGTCCCGCAACAGTCTTGCAGTAACCTATTAGCTTATTACTAAAGAGATATTATTGTATTTTTTTAAATAGGAGAAACCTAACTAAGCCTGAATGAAAAATTAGAAGAGTTAAATGCAAAAGTATGTTGGTTATACCAATTCTTTACATATAGTAATTAAAATTGTCAAGTATTAGTAACTATTTTACCTTGATTGCTATTCAAATTTTTTTTAACCACTCTTAGTATTGGTCTTGCAACGGTTAGGGGGCTTGGTCTTGGTCGTGCAAAGTGTAAGACCAAGACTGATTTTGATCAACACTAAAATCGAACGAGCTGTTTTTTACTTTCACATACCTATATGTCAAATATATAGTAACGGATAGTATTGCTATCGTGAAAAATTTTCGACTCTGAGTCGAAATGACCAAGTCCCGAAAATTGGTCTGTGTGTGTATGTTAGCAGTCTAGCTCGAAAACGAAAAGTCGTACGAAACTAATATTACGTATTTAAGATAGATATATGCCTTAGATGTGACAGCAACTTTTTGCTTAAAATCGGCTAACCGGAAGTGCCACTTTATGTCAAAGCTGAAACACATTTTTACAGTTTTCTCAAAAACGGCTCTAACGATTTTGATTAAATTCGGTGAATAATTGTATAATTAAGTGGTCTTTAATATCATTAAAGTCTTATCCCAATTGATGCCACATTACAGGATTTTATGAAGGATTTTGGATTGTAAAGATTGGATAAGAGAGGAATTCGTAATCATTTTTTAATTTTTATTTTTTAGAATTAAAAAGTATTTTTATGCATTTATATTTATTATTATACACCCATCTTGTTAAATAAAAATCACAAATAATTTAAGAATTTTATAAAAACATAGCTTAGTTTAGTTGCTTAAAAGTCCACTTTCTGGGTTTTGAAAATTTCAAAACTCTATTTTCATTTAAAGTCAATTTTGTCTAGTTTATTGTGAAGCAATTGGTAATTACTTAAGTTAAGTATATTTTTAGTAATCACATCATATTCAACAAAAAAACGAGACGTCCAAAATAACACTATTTTTCTGCTGGAAATTGGGCAATTGTTTACTTGGACATTTTGTAGCTCTTTATGTCTACTATCAATCTATTAAAATTTTCCCTCTGATTGCGGAACACTATATATATATATATTAATAGAAATAGAGATAGTTTATTTCATAAAATTAATCAAAATATGCAATTATATGCATTTATCCGTTCTAATTCGTAAAGATATTTGATCAGTGATTAAGAAAAATCACTCAAAACAAAACATGCAATTGTATAAAAACAGTTGTTTATTACTTGTTATTATTGATTTTATCGTGTTAATGTTTTCACTTTTATCGTGTGGTCTAAAACACATACCTCAGTTTTTTTTTTTTTTTATTCATCGGTTCCTCAGTTTTTAATGCTAGAGTTAAAACACGCGTTTCCCGGCAATCTGATAAATCTAAATTTATCACAGTAAAAAAACCGTATAGATTGAAATACGAGGGAGGAGTTGACAAAAAAAACTACAAATAAAAAAGTTCGAGAATCCATAATAGTTACCTGATTGTCTTCTGTCAGAAAATGGACTTTCTGGTACTAGAAGATGTGCAATGTCCAACCTACAGATAGCGTTGTAACTTTCAATATAATGAACTATCGTTCCCGGATGTTGCTATATTAATAAACTATGTCGAAATGATAATGCTATTCATTGATTTTGTTTCCTTGTTAATATAGCAGCCATGACGCTGACCGGAACTGAGGGCAAAGGTGTAAAGTCTTGTACTGCAATTGACCTCCTTTTAGCAGCATCTTGAAGTATTCTGTTCATCTGTCTACTATACATTCATTTAGCTATATAATGGATAATGGTCCTTTTTATCTTTTCCGAGGTTTTGGCACTTCCTTTCTCGTTCGCTTAATGTATTTTTCCAATTTTCTGATTCAATTTCGCGTTTTTCCTCATTTTGAGACCAAAAACAAACAATCAGTTCTGGTTTATAGAAGAACTTATAGCGTCACCCTTTCTATCTCTCTTTGTGCAGAAGAATAATTCATTCAATATTAAAATTTCCTATTTATTTATGATGTAGTCCAACTTCCGCACAAAATAAAGGAAATAAAAATTAATTTTTTAATTAGTGATACATGAATTTTACTAAACAACCCGGTAGCTATTCATTATATATAGTTCAGATTAGGTATATATTATTTTAGTTTATAAAACAGGTATTAATATGACTCATTTCCTGGAAAGTGTATACAAATTTTAATTACCTCTAAGAATCAGTAAATATACAAAACACAGTGTTAAATTTCAAACGTTAAATAAAAAAAAATCAAGATATTTTTTAATTAAGTTTTGTTATTATAATTATATCATTTTTACAATTGAGGTCTTCTTAAACGACCTACGTATAGAATAAAGGAGGTTAAATTTAAAAAAAAAAATGATAATTTTTTTTAAAAAATTTTAATTTTTTTTTACAATTAAATTATTGCATTAGTATTTTTTTGTTAATGAAACCAATATAATGTACCAAATATTTTATTATATAACTATAACTAAGCCATTTATGTGTACTGAATGGTGTGGTAGAGGCCTGTAGGCACCCACGCCAGTACCGTTTTTCTGCCGCATAAGTGCATTTTCTACGGAACTGCTTTACATTTTTTTGAAAATAATCAGCGTTTTAGAAAGATAAATATATTCTCCAGATGTTTTATTTCAGCACGTTTTGCGTTATTGTAGGCCGTTTAATTACAAACGACGCTTGATTTGTAACTTGAAAATTTTTTTGTTAAAAAAATTGAATTTACTGGTGTTTTTCATAGCCTAAGCCAATTATTTTTTAATATTTCTTCATGTTTTATTATTTTATGACTATTCAGCTTTAATAAAAGACCAACTGTGAGGAAATTGAGCCAAATGCTGATTCTCAGTGACCAAAAAACTAACTAAAGTCAAAGTCGTCAATCCGCCATCTTTGGGCAGTGCGTTCACTTTTTTTTTGTGGGAACATTGGCTTTTCTTTAATAAATAGTTACCTAGGAACACAACGATATGCAATTTATAGGGATGTGGGGGGAGGGTGCACGATAAGGGGGTCTGTCCCACAGACTAATTACTGTTAGTGCAAAATGTCGTTTGTAAACATTGAATGTTTTTCAGGAAAGGATAACAACTAATTGTTTCTATATGATTTATTAGTATAATTTCATAATTTATAATAATAATTTCATATAATAATAATAATTTATAATTTAATAATAATTTCTCTGCTATTTTTCATCGTAGCAGAATGTTTATATCAGTTGCAGAATACAAAATGTCACCTTTAGCATAAATCGAATTAAAAGTTGAAAATGTTTACATACGACCTTTTGCACTAACAGTAGTAATATGTACTTATTCTGTATGTGTTCACTCCTAAAATGGATAGAACAAAACATCCATAAGAAAAAACTAAACTTTTTTTTTTTTTTTCAAAGTAAACGAGACCAATACTTTTCTTCAATCAGAACAAAACTGTTTAAGCTGCAATTTAAAAATATATGTAAAAATCACAAAGAAACTCGATGTACGTAACGAGCTAGTTGAACTTCACTAGAAATAAACACAATCACAAATAAGATTATTCTTTTTTACAAACTAAGAGTAAAAACTAATTTAAATTTATTGAAAATCATTAAGTAACCTTTAGAACAAATAGAATTAAAAGTTGAAAATTTTATTTTAATTTTATAAAAACTGAGCGTTCATTTTGACCCAAACTTGGAGGAAATTTGGAGAAAAGTACAGAAATTTCCTAATATGAATTTCATTGAATGCCATTTAATAATTAAAATCAATATAAATAATTGTTAACAATATAATGGCAGTGAAATGTGAAAGGCGTTCTCACTTTCACTTCAATTTATTCAAAGAGTTAATTTATACTGTATTGTTTCGTCGATTCCAAACGTTTCTTAGATTTCGTGTACTTTACATTAAATTTAAATTAATTTTTACTCTGAGTCTGAAAAAAAGAAAAATCGTTTTCGTGATTGTGTTTATTTCTACAGATCGTCGTGGTATCGAGTTTATGTGTGATTTTTCATATATTTTTATATTCCAGCTTAAATAGTTTTGTTCTGACTCAAGAAAAGTATTGGTATCGCTAACTCTGAAAAAACAAAAAGTTTAGTTTTTCTTATTTCTCTAATGTAGTTTTTGTAACATCGATTTTAAACATGTCGATTAAGTACATATTACTACTATTAGTGCAAAAAGTCGTAAGGATTCTGCTACGATGAAAATAGCAGAGGTAAATAAATTATGAAATTATACTAATAATTATGATGATTATAATGATTATGATTTCCTGTAAACACTTAATGTTTTCATACGACTTTTTGCGCTAACAGTAGTGATATTCATGTTCAGTAAGCACACGATTTTTTTTTTAAATCCCGAATTGCATATTTGATATATTCGGAACTTTTTCGCGTTTTACTATTCGCTGATTTTATTCTTATTAGTTTATAATGAAGCTAGTAGTTTCATAGGCTGTGCCCTTTTGCCCCCATTTCCGGTCGGATGTTGCGAATCGGATGAGACAAGCAATACAATGTAGAGCATTATCATATCATTTCGATAAATTTATGATTAATATATTTTTATTGAATAGTTAATAGTTGACAGTTGCATTATAAAGGAAGGAGATAGTCCGGAGTGGCGATCATAAATAGGCTAAATAATGACTTTGCAGGTCTTCTTCAGGGCTAGAACGAACAAGATACAAAAAGATATAGAGAATGCGAATACGCTTATCAAAATCATAAACAGTAAGTACAAATATAAACAGAGTAAGCTAAGTAACAAGATCCTAAACTGGAGTAAATAGATGGTAACAATTGTTGTAGTGTAATATATAATACATGCAAATGAAATTCATTAGCACCAGATATTTCTAATATTGTCCTTAATGACCTTCTAGACTCTTTTATCGCTTCTTTCTATCAAGACATCATTTTCATCAAAAAATATGTCGATGACCTCCTTCTCGTTCTTAACCGTGACAGCATTCCTAAAATCCTTTCCTCCTTCAACTTTTGCCACCCCCGTCTTCGTTTCACTATAGGGAAAGAAGTTAATCATTCGCTCCCCTTCTTAGACCTCCAAATAATAAAAAACACTAACGGCTATGTTTCTACTGACTGGTACACTAAACCCACGTACTCAGGCAGACTACTCAACTATTACTTCCAACACCCATATCACCAAATAATCAATACCGCCAAAAACCTTATTCACCGATCTCTCTCTTTATCTGATCCACAATACCACCAAGCCAACACTCAGCGTGTCAAAAATATACCCCTTTCCAACAATTTCCCTCTCAACACCATACTTAACCTCCATATCCATACTCATACCACCATACCCCCAAACAAACCATACTTTTTTTTTTATTAACTTTATTTATTCACCCACACCTGTCATAAGCAATGACAATTAGCGGGTCTGCTGTCGGTAAGTGTACAGGTAGTGGCTTGATCGGCGTGATGGAGAGGAGTACCCAGCGGCATCCCTTCCTGTCTTGATTTTAGCATATTTTTAAGTGAGGAAATCCCTCATCCAGCTGCTTTTGAGCCTCCTAAGTGTGTTTTCGCGCATGTTAAATGTAGCCATACTTTGTATAAGTGTGTTAGTATGTCCATGTAAGTTATTGTGAAATCGCTTGTAGTGTGTCCGTATGTGATCGTTAACTGTTGGCATTTGAAGGTCTTTATGTAGTGTAATGTTTGTGACGTACCATGGAGCTTTGGTTATGATTCTGAAAGTTTTAGACTGAAAAGTTTGTAGTTTTCGTATGTGTGTCGTTTTGGCTGTTCCGTAAATTTGTGAAGCGTAGGTCCATATGGGCTTAAGTAGATAATTGTAAGTATTCAGTTTTTGTGTTAAGTTTAATTTTGAACGTCTGGAGAGAAGTGAGTATAACATTCGTAGTCTGAGGTTTAAAGTTTTTCTTTTTTTGTTGATATGTGGACCCCAAGTCATTCTTCTATCGAATGTCAGTCCAAGATATTGTATTTTATCTGTTTGAGGAATTTCGGCATTGTCAAGGTAAATAGGAGGGCATGTTCCATGTCGAAGAGTAAAAGTGATTTGTCTTGGTTGAGTCGAATTTTCCAGAGTTTGCACCAATCGTTTAGTTTTTTTAGATGATGTAAAGTCTGTGTGGCGCGTGTTGGGTTTTTATGTCTTGTTAGAATAGCTGTATCGTCTGCGTAAGTCGCTATAATAGTTCTGGCGCTATTAGGAATGTCGTGTGTGTTTATAATGTATAAAAGCGGAGCGAGTACTGACCCCTGAGGAACTCCAGCTAAGGCTGGTCTTATTGAAGAAAGTTCTGAGCCTTGGCAGACAGAGTAAAATCTGTCAGAAAGAAAGGATTGAAGTATAAGATAATAGGTAGGAGAGAGTATCGTCTTAAGTTTGAAGAGAAGACACTTATGCCAGACTCTATCGAATGCTTGCGAGACATCCAGAAATACTCCAGTTGCATACAATTTTTGCTGCAGTGCAGTTGCAATGTAGTCATTCACCCTGTGTAATTGACGGATGGTTGAATGCTGTCGTCGGAATCCAAATTGATGGACAGGTATTATTTTTCCGTCCGTCAATTCATGGCTCAGCCTTAAGCGGAAATTCATGGATTGCTGGAGGTACGCTAATTTGTGTTTTGTCAGGGTTTTTCGATGTTTTCCTGGGATTTCTGGCTTCCCTTAATTCTTTTAACGTTTTACAATCCCTGTAATTTGCTGGGTGTGACCCTCCGCAATTGGTACACTTCGCGGCTGTTTCTCTTGGTTTGGTGCAAGTAGTACTGTCATGGCCTAGGCAACATCTCACGCATTTCGGAGCGTCATTGCAGTACGTTTTAGTATGTCCGTACTGCTGGCATCTGATACATTGTGGGATTATTCTCTTCTTTCTGGGTTCTTCAATTCTCACTTTCGTATAGTATAGAAATTCTACATCGAAAATTTTTTCATTGGAGGTTGCCTTTGATATATCTATGAAGAACATGAGTAATGGCTTCTTAAAACGTGATATTACGTTCACAACGTTAGTGGCTTCATAACCAAGACATCTTAGCTCATATTTAATTATCTCTAATGGTGTTGCATGGTGAAGATTTTTTAATACTACTCTATTAATGATTATATAAAATATTACTAAATTCTCTATAAATGGAAAAAAAAATCATCGAAATCACATAATTTTTAGCAAAGATGCAGATTATTGAAATTTGTAAACATGTTGGTTCCAACATTAATGAAGATTTAAATTACTTTTTGTTTCCTTTATCGATTATATTTATCGATAAAGTAAGAATTGATTTCTTTAGCTTTTGGTACGTTGCATAGTTTTATTTTCTTATTAATTTGGCATTTGATAATAATATGTTGTGCGAATTTTTCGCACGGGCCTACAAGTTATTATTTATTTCTTAGTTCTCTGTTACTGTTATTATTCTATCTACTTTATTTTACTTTAATTTTACTCTATCTACTTTATTTTACTTTAAGTTTATTCTAATTAATTTTTTTAATCTATACCTTTTACCTTTTTAATTTTAATTCTTTATTATTCAATGTTTATAGTTTCTCATACCTATTATTATCTGTTTTTTTCTTTGCTCTGATGAAGGCCTGAACTTTGGGCCGAAACGTCGGCAACTATAAAAATAAATATACTAGTTTATTTTTACTTTTTTTTTTTTACTTCCACTTACGTATATATGATATATATGGTAAGGGTAAGTATTGCGATCGTGAAAATTTTCGAATCTCATTCGAATCTTATTCTACCTACTTTATTTTACTTTAATTTTACTCTATCTACTTTATTTTACTTTAAGTTTATTCTAATTATTTTTTTTAATCTATACCTTTTACCTTTTTAATTTTAATTCTTTATTATTCAATGTTTATAGTTTCTCATACCTATTATTATCTGCTTTTTTCTTTGCTCTGATGAAGGCCTGAACTTTGGGCCGAAACGTCGGCAACTATAAAAATAAATATACTAGTTTATTTTTACTTTTTTTTTTTACTTTCACTTATATATATATATGAAATACATAGTAAGGGTAAGTATTACGATCGTGAAAATTTTCGAATCTCAGTTTTCAACGGAAATACATGTCCAAATAAACAAGTGTCGCAAAATGGTTTGTGTGTGTGTGTGTGTGTGAACAGTCTAGCTCATAAATGAAAAGTAGTACGAAACTGATATTAAGTATTTAAGGTTTGTATATGAGCCGGATGTGACAGTAACTTTTTTGTTAAATTCTACTAACCGGAAGTGCCACTTTATATTAACACTGAAACACATTTTTACAATTTTCTCAAAAACGGCATAACGATTTTGATTAAACTCGGTGTGTCGTTGTATAATTAGGTGGTCTTTAATATCATTTAGGTCTTATCCCCGTTGATGTCACTTTACAGAGCTTAAATGCCCAATGTTCATATATGTCTTCTTCTAAAGTACCTTTAATACAGTATTTTTTAAAAAGTTAATCATTTCAAATTATTCAGATCTACGAAAAAATGCTACATATACCTTTTGAAAGAATTTGATAAGTTAATAAAGGAGAAAAAAAATAAAAATGCAGAAAAACCTGCGTTTCTATAGACGCTTCACTAAACGAATGTACCGATTTCAATGAAACTTCGCTAAAGTCATTTTCTCGACACCCTTTAAATTTATCTATATAACATACTTCAACGAAAAGAAGCTGGAAAAAAAGTTACGAGCGATAGTAAATTAAATTCCGAATAACTCAAAAAGTATACACTTTTTTGTGGATATTGTGATAAGATGTTTCAAATGTAAGTTTCATCGAAATCGAAGAATCGGGCAAAATATATATCATGAAGTATCCAGAGGTTCCGATAAAGTTGCAGCTTTTTAAAATTTGAATACCTCATCTTCATTTCAAATTTCTATGGCAATTGCAAAAATATTATTATTATAACTCAACCGATATTTTTATGAATTCAGTTCTAACATCTGAGGAATGTATTAGACCCATATTTTGGAAAAAAATATAAACAGAAATAATACTTCGTTATTTTGACATTTTGGGGGTGAAGGTCCCGCCAAACGGGCCAATATTTTTGTAGGCCACCTTATTTCTCGATTTTGTGATCAAATTATCTTACGATTCAAGTGGAAAACTAATGGGTATTTACGAGTTTTTAGTACCTAATTTTTTTTTTAATAATTACAAAAATCTGTCACATGGACACTAGTTATAGTGAGGCAGGATAACATTCACACTATAAGTACAAAAGATACAAAATAAATAGAAACAAAATAACAATAAATAATAATCAAAAAGTATATAGAATAAATAAAATAAAATAACCTAAAAATTAGAAAATTAAAACTAAGCAAAAACATATGCATGCCTATATACAATCAGGCGAGGGAACTCCAGGAGAACCCTGCGCTACTCTCTCAACCGCCTCACTGGTACTAAAGCCAACGGAGATTGATTGAGAGCACTAGTACCTAATTAAATAAACAAAGTTTGACGATCTCCAGATTGAAAATGCCCCGATTCCAAGAGTTTTCGTAAATTAAATAGTTGTAGGTTACGATGAGATGAAGCTATTTACGAAGTTTTTAAAAAGAATTTGTTAAAAAGGGTTTGTATCAGGGGCTATTATGCCTCTGTCACGATTCAAATGTGCACAATGAGCTGCCAAATGAAAATGAAATAGTGACATGCTCAGAAAATACATTATTTTTCGGTCCCCTAATATATGTTTTTTTAGTTTTTTCTCTCTCTCTCTTTCTTTCTGTATTTTTATTTTAAATTAGCTAGTATTCTGTAAATATTTAATTTATGTATGACGCTGGCAATTATAATTTATTCTAAAGGCAACAGTCCCAGAATAATAAATAAAATATTTTCATTTCATTATATAAAACGATAGTATTTCCGGATCTCCGGGGCGACGTAATGTAACGGTCTAGGTTGTTTTTTTTATTAATATTTTGGTGTACGAGTACGTATTTGAGCCTCTCCAATCTGGTTTCCGTCCCGTCTATTCCACGCAATCTTCCTTAATTAAAATTACCAGTGACATTCAATCTATAATAGATGATAGAAAATTAACTGTCCTTATACTTCTCGACTTCTCCAAAGCCTTCGATTCCATTAGACATTCCATCCTCTTCAACAAACTAAAATCATTATTTTTCTCCAATAGTTCCATCTCTTGGTTCCAATCTTTCCTCTCCCAACGTACCCAAGCAGCGTCCATACCCAATCAACCACTATCTGCCTATCTTCCTTTATCCTCTGGAGTTGCCCAGGGTTCAAGCATATCTCCTCTCCTTTTCAGCTCCAACATTAACGACCTATATAATTCAATTCTCCATTGTTTCCACCACCCTTATGCAGACGATCTACCTCTATCCTTTTCTCCACCTGAGTTATTGGTAGCATTTTCCAAGATTCAAGAAGACCTTGATCGAATCAGTGTCTGGCCAAATGTAAAGTGGGCAATGACAAGTCTACATATTATTCATTATTTAAATACTCTGACATTTTATTTGTCAGCTTTGTCTTTCCTTTATTAGCAGAAACACACCTCATTTTAAAGAAGAACTCAATGTATTTTTTATTATTTTATTTTTCAAAAGTGTATAATTATAATTTTTCCTACTGTATAGGATTTTTTTTTTTTCTGTATATAGCTTGTCTAACTTATATTTTGTTTACTTTTCTTTTTTTATTATTGTTTTATTTTGGCCAGACGTAGTCTTTTAATTATGATCTATTTTGTTATTCTACAGGGACTTTGTCCCAGAATAAGGTTATTTTATATTCTATTCTATTTAAATCACAAACTCAATCAAGAATTACTATCTTAATTGTAATATTTGTTTTCTTAAACACATTCTACTCTGACACAATGCAGGGACAGTAAAAGATAAAAAGATGACATATACTATCATGAGTAACGGTGAGTAGCTATTGTAAGCAATAAGAGAAAGCTGACGATCTATTAGACAAGGCAAAGCACTCCTAGCTCTAGATTACGTTTCATAGACGACAGTTCTCAATCTTCGAGGCTACCGAACTGATACCTCGCGGCTGAGGGTGTTGGAAATATATCAAACCCATCCAGAATCTAGAAATATCTGAAAGACATTTAAAAGTTATTTATTTATTTATTTATTATTAAGAGATAAAGCCGAGGAGTTCAACAGACACCTCTCCAATACAAGACACTCTACAATTTATTTTGCATCCGCAATCCCATCCCACCCACACCGTAACAGTAGAAGAATTCCTTACATCACCTATTTCACTTTCCTTGCCTCCTAAAGTAACTCATCCTTCCGAAGTGAAATTTCAATGGCAAAAACTAATCCCCCGCAAATCTTCTGGATGTGAACTCCTTACCCCTCAGATCCTTCGACAACCTCCATCCAAAGCAGTCATATTCCTTACATATATTTACAATTGCATCCTCCGTACCACCCACTTTCCTCTATTATAGAAACACTCCACTATTATCCTTTTCCCAAAACGAGACAAATCTCCCAACAGCTTGATATCCTATAGACTAATTAGTCTACTCCCAACTCTTTTAAAAATATTTGAAAAGATCCTTTTGAAACGAATCCTATCCATCATAGAATCCAAAAATCGTCGTTCCCATCAGTTTGGTTTTCATAACATTTATGGGCATAGCACAGACTTTTGACCGGCTATGGTACGCTGGACTGCTCTTCAAGCTTAAAATCCATCCCTCAGTCCTTCTATCTAATCCTTTGATCCTCCCTTTTTAAAACGTCTTTAAAAAACACTGTTCCGTTATCGTGAGCTAAGACTCCCGATTAAGAACGGCTCAGAGCCTGGAAAACGAAACGATTAAACGACTCGACTATCGGTGAACGGAAAAACTAAATAAAAAGAACTATTTTTATCAGTTTAAATAAAGCGAGACTCTCGTTGGAAAACAGTCTAGAGAAACGAAACGAATAAATTACTCGAATCTTGGTGAACGGAAGAACGGAATAAAAACTCTTAAAAAATAAAAAAACACTCCACCATTATCCTTTTTTCAAAACCAGGTAAACCTCCCAACAGCTCGACGACATCCTATAGACCAATCAGCCTACTCCCAATCCTTACAAAAATGTTTGAAAAGATCCTTTTAAAACGAATCCTTTTAAAACATAGCACAGGCTTTTGACGGGTATGGGGCTGCTCTACAAACTTAAATTCCATCTACCACAGTTCTTCTATCAAATCCTTCGATCCTACCTCTCTAACCACTCCTTTCGAGTGCGCAGTGGAACAGAATTTTCCGATATCTATCCAATTAAAGGATGGGACAGGTTCATTACCTAGTGTGGTTACAAGAAAGTCAAATATAAAAAAAAAGAAATCAAACTCAAAACCTCAACTAAGTTGATTTTGTACATATAAGAGATTTTGTATAATTTTATCCATTGTTTTTTCATTGTATGCACAAATAAAGGTTATTATTATATATCCAATTAAAGCCGATGTTCCCCAGGGATGGATCTTGGGTCCCGTGCTTTATATCCTCTTTACTGCTGACATCCCTGCTCATTCCGATACCTTCCTTGCAACATTTGCTGATGACACCGCAATCCTATTATCCAACTCACATCCCGAAATAGCATCCTTAAATCTACAAAGGCACCTCTCCCTGATTGAACACTGTCGCATTAAAATGAATAAATCAAAATGAAAACATATTATCTTTACTCTCCGACGCAATTCTTGTCTATCAGTACACTTCAATCCCATCTAGCTTCCTTACTTACCCTTAACTTCCTACACAATTCAGTATCTTGGCTTTCTCTTAGACCGAAGACTAACATGGAACCCACATACTAGACTTAAAAGAAAAGAACTCAACCGACGATATGACCAGTTATACAGACTACTAAACAGGAAATTAAAACTTACTATTGAAAACAAATTACTCATATACAAGACAATACTTAAACTTATTTGGACCAACGGACTGGAACTATGGGGGACAGAAAATTTTTCTAACATCAAACGCATCCAATTATTTCAGTCCAAAGTTCTTCGAACAATAGTTGATGCTTTGTTCTACGTAAACAAAACCCTGCACAATGACCTTAATATCCTTTTTTTCCTTAATATCACTTCCTCAAAACCTTCTCTTTTCCCGTCACCATAACATCAGCATATTGCCCTCCTAACAGATCCATATCCAATGATCAGTTCAGTTCTCTTCTCAACTCCTTAGGACATCACTTTATCCTGGGTGGAGGTTTAAACGCCAAACACCATCAATGGGGTTCTAAAACCACGAATTCTCGTGGTAGAACATTGCTTTCTGCACTCAATTCCCAACGTTTCAGTATCCTTTCTCCTAACTCACCTACCTACTGGCCCACAGATCCGGGGGAACAGTTGAAGTAAAATTGTTTAACATCAAACGCTTCCAATCCAAAGAAGTCCTTCGAACAATAGTCGATGCTCCTTTCTACGTGACCAACAAAACCCTACACCATGGCCTAAATATCCCATTTGTTCTAGACCTTATCCCAGCAAAATTCTCCAAATTTCACCAGAACCTTACCCATCATCCCTTTGCAAAATCCCTATCCAGCACCACCCATCCCTATAATCCTGCAAGAAGGTTAAAACGGCAGTGGCCCCGCGAGCTTTAATAGATTGTAAATATTTGAGTTCTGTCAATGGCCAGATTTTCCACTCATGACATGAGTGTATGTGGCTAAAGTACTTTTGCTCAATCTCCACTGGATTTAGCACCAGTGACGCGGTTGAGAGAGAAGTGCAGGGATCTCCTGGAATCATGCTTTTCCCTCCACAGATGAAAGGGACAAGTCTGGATCGGAATTCTCTCGCTAGATTGTAAATAGTGTACATAGGAAGGGTGTGTACGACGGAGAATAAGATTAGTAATGCCTCTATCGGGAAAAAGTAGAAGTTTAGTCCATGTTAACTTATTTATCTGAAGTCAAAAGAACAAGCAATATGGATAATAATGATCTCTATGAATCAGCTGGTAGATCATTTTATAAGCCACATCCTTCAGCACCTTATGCTTCCTCCTCACGATCCTCTGATGCTTCATTCTTCCATAAAGATATTTTCCTGAAACTTCTAACCCAATATTATTCGAGCTTAGCCAAGGATTAAAACCCAACCTAGCCTTGCCGTTCCTGTGGTCTTCCACTTTTACTTCTACTGACCAGGGGTGCTCATCCCCTCCAAGGTCCATGGCGAAAGAACCCCCTCCCCCTCCTTCTCCCAAGATATTTGATTGCACACTTTGTCTTAAAAACAGAGCAAGCTAAGGTAGAATTAAGTCGTATATAATATACAATTACACTTGATGTGGCCTGTTCAATGTGTTTCCATTCTACCTTAGTCCGAAAATTCATAACACCGTCGATATTTGTCTCTCGTTAAAAATTTAAAAACCAAAAAATATATCCCCATCAAAAATGTTGGCACCTTGCGCCATGAAATACCCTTCTGGACATTTCTGAAACTTCAAAATTCCAACTAGCGCAGTTTACTCTTTGCTGAGCCTCGGGTTTCCTGTCCGTAGAATCATTTTCTCTTCATGACAAAGCAATCTTTAAAATGGATTCATGGTTTATTTCGTTTTTCAAACATCAATTCATCGTCTTGTAAGGATTCCTAAAATAATATGGAGATTTGATTCATTGCAGCTTTTATAATCTTATGATAATCCAGTGAAGGAAAAAGTTAACATCTAAATTATAAGTTTAAGCAAACGCAATGGCTAATAAATGGCAGTGTTAATCATATTTAGACACTGAGAGCTTATTAAATATATGTATTAAATCTTTGTGTATTAAATATTATTGAATGGAAGTTGTACTGAGTCCTAAATTTATTAAAAGCTAATATATGTGTATATTTTTATATCCGATTCTAAGGACCCAACAAGGAAATAGATGATCTCTTAAGAACGATTTTTTTTTCAATTGAAGTACATACTTATTTTCCTTGAGTGCCGGATCACTCAATTGAAGAAAAATTTAATCGCCAAAATAATCTTGTGTGCACATACAGCTCTAAAAAAGCCCAAGAAGTCATAGGAAGAGTGGAAAGAGGTCATCACCCTTCCTCAGTTATGGTTTGGTGGGGAGTTTGCTTTGATGGCACCTCAAAGCTCCTTTTTTGTGGACTAGCAGTTAAAACAGCCGCTAAAAACTATCAGGACGATATTTTGGAACTTGTTGTCGATCCTCTAAATGACAGTCTGTTTGCTGGAAGTCATTGGATTTTCTAGCAGGAATCCGCTCCAGCTCACAAGGCCAGGTCAACTCAGCAGTGGCTGCAAAAGAACAATCCAGAGTTCACCTCTGCCTCAGATTGGCCCTCAGGAAGCCCTGATCTCAACCCACTAGATTATCGGCTTTGGTCCAAACTGGAGAGGATGGCACGCCAAAGTGCATACCCTAACTTAGAAAGCCTCATACAATCTGGTCCGAGCAGTTGAGCGCTTTCCTCAAGAAGTGCTGCGTGCTGCTATTGATGACTGGTCACGGAGATTAAATGCCTGTGTCAAAGCTAAAGGGGAACATTTTGAGTAATTTCTTGTTTTTTTTAATCTCTATAGATATACATTTTATTTTCTAACAAGTTTTTGAAAAAAAAAATGATTCCGTTGAAATCTGTATATATTTCTTTATTATATTTATGACAGGACTGGGTAGAATCAAAAGGTTTTATTTGTACTTAAGGTATTTTTGTAATTAGATAATTCTTAGATAGGTGTGAAGTATTATCTAGAATATCATTCTTTTATTGATTTATTTTCTTTACATGTAGATAATCGCATATTTTAAAATCATTTTTTTTTTCTTAACCATTTATTCTCTTTTGTCAATTTATCAGGAACATCTTCGGAAAAATAGCACACTTCTATCTCCTTTTTTAGAAATAAGGATTCAAAATGTTTCACATCTCTTAAAACATGTAGGAATAAAAATAAAGGATTACTAACGTGGTGGCTCATCAGAATCGAGTAATATTACTAGGAATTTTCTTATTGGTATATTAGTGGCCATCGCGTGGATTGTAGACATCTTTACTATTTTCTTAGTTGATTTAAGTTCACATATTTCATTAATTTGTGTAGATTAATTGTTATTAATATTATTTTTGTTTTTTTTATATATTTGCGGGGAGGGAGAGGGAGGGAGACGAAATGGTATTCTCTCCTTTCTATATTTGTGGAGGGGATGGCTGCGATTGCCACTCCTTAGTCTGCATCTATGGTACACAATAAATCAGCTAAATGTAATTTTGCACCTTATCCATTTTAAACAGTTTAACAATTCCCACATACATTATTAGTAAGGCTCGAAATCGATTTTTTACCAAATATAAGATCCTGTCATGCTCAAATACCATGAATGGGGTACTTCGTTATAGTTTCCTCCGGAACTATCGGATCCTGCGTTGCGTTTTTTAGTCCTCAAAACGTACTATTTTCGAGATAATGCAAAGCATAGAGTTCGCATCCACACAATCTTACGTTAATTGTAGTACTGTCATGGAATACATGTCTCATTTCGTCGACTTGAGGTCCCTATGATCGATAGAGAGGAATTTATATTATTTATCGATGGAGTTTTTGATCGGCAAGCCATATGATCGTTAATTCTTCGCCAAATCTCAAGATTGAGCCACCAATTTCGAAGGCTTCCTTCTCCTTCAGGCGGGCAAAATAGTCCAATCACCTCAAAAATTTAGGCAAACAAGTTATAATGGAAAACAAACTTTATTAGCGAATAACTAAAAAAGTACATACTTTTTCCTCTCCATCTCCATGATTATATAAAATATAACTAAATTCCTTATAAAAGGAAAAAAAAATCATCGAAATCACATCATTTTTAGCAAAGATTTATTTACATATAGGTCATCACTTAAATACTTAATATCAGATTCGACTTTCTTTTTTTCATTTTTTTTTTCCAAAAGAAACACAGAGTTTACTGCAAAGAAGAATGTAATGTATTTTTTATTTTTTCTAAAGTGTATATTTATATTTTACTATTGTACATAATTTTAAGTTTCTTGGCAAGTTTTCAAGAGTTTTGTATATAGATTATTTTTTTTAATTTTGTATATAGTATGTATAACTAATATCTTCTTTATTTAATTATCTTTATTTTTACTTTTTATGTTTGTTTTTATTTGGCCAGACATAATATTTTAATTTTGTACTTTTTTGTTATTCTATAGGGACTTCGTCCCAGAATATAATTATTTTCTATTCTATTCTATTCTAAAGATACAGATTATTGAAATTTGTAAACATATTGGTTCCAAACAAAAATGAATATTTAAATTAATTTTGTTTCCTTTGTCGATTATATTTATCGATAAAGTAATAATTGATTTCTCTATCTTTTGATACGTTGCATTGTTTTATTTTCTTGCTAATTTGCCATTTGATAGCAATATGCTGTGCGAAAAATTCGCACGGACCTACTAGTATATTTATAATTATCTTTATACTCTACCATTGTAACGAATTACTACAATTAGTTCTGATGATGGGTACCTGCATTCAATTTCCAGACAACCCAATATTTCATAAAAATGATTAAGTTATAAGACGTCAATAAAAAATACCGCATAAACACTTATGATTCAATAACCGCAATAGTTTTGCTAAGTCATCAGGTTATAGATATTTTTTTTTAAAGGAAAGTTGCGTATATTTCCTCAATGGGAAATATTTTACATCCTTTAGTAAAATCGAAACGGGTTTCTTGATAATACCATTCATAATTATGACTACATGTAATATAGAGTAACTCTACCATTCATAATTATGACGATATGAAATGTAGAGTAACTCGATTCTGAATAGGTGAATTAATATTACAATAAAGTTAATATGTAAAATAAAACACTATTTCTTCCTGTAGGTTATTCCTTCCGTTTTGATAAGGAACATGCTTATACCGGACTCAAAAGATAAGAAGAATTGATTTTCACAACTTCAATACTTACTAAGAAACTTTTCAAACTTTCTATTTTTATGATAAAGATATTATTTGAAACCCTTAACTCTCTCAAATATCTATAAATAACAAATGGGTCAAAGTTTTGTCAATTGAGGCATAAGGAGAGACAAAAAGATACAAAAACATAGCGTTATATTTTTTCGTTTATACAAGAGTCCTCTTAAAAGATCGTTTTTACTTTCTCTTACCTATATATGAAATATATAGTAAAGGAAAGTATTGCGATCGTAAAAATTTTCGAATCTGAGTTTTCATCGTAAATATACGTTTGAGGTCCCCTGGGTCCAAATAACCAAGTCCCACAAAATGGTGTGTGTGTATATGTATGTGTGTTAACGGTCTACGGTCACATCAGTGTAAAGTTAAGTAGTTTTAGATAGTTGTTTTTTTTTTTTGTGATTGATGTTCTATAACAGGGCTTAAATGGCTAATTTTAAATATTCGAAAAAAATATCGTAAATGCACTCAGGTATGTTTCAATCACGCAGCGACATGAACATTGCAACAGTAAAAACTTACATACATAAAAAATATATCCCATTTTACACTTCAACTATTAATCCAATTGTCCCCTCTCTTTCTACTTTCCTGTTGCCAGTAGAACCTCAAAGAGGACTAAAAAAGCAGTGGATCTGCTCACAATATGAATATATTTTCAAGAAATAGCAGATAGAACATACGTTGCAGGTGCAACGACATTGCAAATGCGTTCAAACGCAGTTGCAAATGTAATATAAAAAATGAATAAATAAATAAAACTAATAAAATTAATGTATACAAAAAATAAATAAATTAATTAAATAAAATAAAAAACTGAGATTTATATTTAAGATCTATATTTCACTTATCTTTTTCAATAACAGGATCTGAGTAGAAGGGAAATCGGTCTTGAGAGTAAACGAATTCAAATATCTCTGCTCCACAATAACCTCAATGAATGACCAACGGTCGAAAATAGACCAGCGTATAACAAGCGTAAACAGAGCTTTATTATCTCTCTCAAAGGTATTGAAATCTCAAAATATCTCAAATTAAGAGTGTAATGAAATGGAATGATATAATTAGTTTTAATAAATCGTTTTGAGAACTGGGCCATAGGATTGGGCCATCAATCAATATCCCATGATATGAAGCCACAGATGTTAAGATGGGCGGGGCATGTAGCTCGGAGCACTAATGGATCCAGGATTTAATTTTGCGGGGAGGGAGCTTCAGCCCCAAAGATTTTTTTTTCGAAATTAGTTGGAAGAAAGAAAAAAAAACTACCTACGTGAAATGGTGTTTAAGTGATTCTTTGAATACTATTAAATGCAACTAGACGAACAATAATACTTTTACAGATAATTCTTTTAATACAACATGGTTATATTTTACCATTTTGGGGGGGGGAGGGGCTCCAAATCGAAAGTCCCCTCCCTCCCTTAGATCCGTCTGTGGTTCTGACCAATCCATCTGGAATCCTCAAAACAACATAGAAGGCAAAAGGACACGATAAAGGCCAAAAAGGAGATGAATAGATAGAATCAGCAAAGATGCGTGCAGATAACTGGAAAAAAGTAGTCCAAGAGAGGCAGAGATGGAGTATGTTTCCATTTGGGTGGCAAAAGATGGTCTATAATGCCAAAGGAAAAAGAAAATAACCAATCTAAGGTCTATAGTTATATTTATATAAAATAAAAGTCACAGGTCTCTTATATTATATTAATATATATACACCTTAGATAAGACTACAGATTTATATTTCATATATATATTTCGTCTACCTAATAACCATGCACGACAAGACAAACCAAATATAGACAGCACGATAATTCAAGATAATTACTATGTTAGGGTGAGGCATGGGCGAATCTACGAGGGAGGCTTACGGGCTGAAGCCCTCCCCCCAAAATGGTAAAATATAACCATGTTTTATGGAAAAAAATATTTTAAAAATACCTCTTAATGTATTATTGTTCGTGCAATTACATTTAAAAGGGCTTAAGGAATCACTTAAACACCATTTCATACAGGTAGTTAGTTTCTTTCTTTTTTTTCCAAAGTAATTGTCGTTATTTTTATGAAAAAAAAAAAAGGTTTTGGGCTGAAGCCCCCCTCCCCAAATTAAATCCTGGATCCACTAGTGGAGTGAGGTATACTATTTCTGCTCTGTTTCTAATTGATCATAACTATACCTGCAGAGATGAACCTATAAAATATGTATTTATAATAAAATTATATGATTTTTTCTTTTATCAAAACAAGTTGCTTAATAATAAATAAAAATTATTACTTTCCGATATGATACCTTTTCCGATCCTTTACAACTAAAAGCCTCTTTACATTCTTGATTTCCTCACCCCACGTTCTTCCACACATGCTTCATGCAAACAATCCCTGCTTACAAACCTGTTTATTCCTTCTCATAGATCTGGGGGGTGGGAGAGAAAACGCCAAACGTTTGAAAATAACAGTTCTTGAATCCAAACGAATGAACTGTTCTTTTTAAAAGGTAAGAACAGTTTTTATTCAGTTCTTCCATTCACCAAGACTCGAGTAATTTATTCGTTTCGTTTTTCTTGACTGTTTTCCAACGAGAATCTCGATTCAAATGAATGAACTATTATTTCAAACAGATAAAACCAGTTGTTTTTATTTAATTTTTCCGTTCGCCAATAGTCGAGTCGTTTATTCGTTTCGTTTTCCAGGCTCTTAGCCGTTTTTAAATAAGAGTCTTAGCTCACGATAAAGGAACTGTGTTTTTTACTAGAGATGTTTTTTTCTGTACAGTTTCTGGATGTTATTATTTATGAAGACTACTTATAAACAAACTAATAACTTAAATATATTTGAAGGCGTTACTACAATAAAATTGTACTATCATACTAGACTCAAACGACAAGAAACCGCTCGACGTTTTCGATTACTCCAGCACTTACTAGACAAACGCTCTAAACTTCCAATTAATTACAAAAGACTCATATACTTGACTATAATATGGCCTATTTCGACTTACGGAGTTGAGCTATGGAGCTCCACCAAACCTTCAAATTCCTCTAGTATACAATCCTTACAATCCAAAATCCTTCGTATGATCCTCAATGCTCCCTACTTTGTTGCAAATAAAACCATCCATAATGACCTTAATGTTTCTTTTGTTTCAGATCTGGCCCAATCCAGATACCTATCCTTCCATAATAAACATCAGAATCATCCCAACCCTCTCGTTTCTAACCTTGCTTCCTCTTCAATTCCTGATAACCCTCCGAGGCGTCTGAAAAGAAGATGGCCACGTGATCTCCTAATGTAGACATATCATTAGAGTGCTACCATTGGGTTGTTACTCAGCATGTGTTTTCAGTTCAAATTTACTAGATGTATTTATATAATAAAGTTGTAAATACCATTAAGAAATAATAAAAAAAAAAATTGTTTTGTATTTTAAATATGTCTCTCTATAATTGTTTTTTGCAAACCGTAAATAATGTTTTGTAACTTTTTGGAACTATTCCACTTGGTAACTATTTAAAATTATGTAAATTACAACAATAATTTTGAATATTGGAAAGTTCCTAAATTTGCAGTTTATATCACACATTTCTAATTTTTTATTTATTTTTTTTATTTATTATTTCTTAATGATATTTACAAATGTATTAAATAAATACATCCAGTAAATTTGAACATCTATGGATATAATGACATGAAAACACTTGCTGAATAAAAACCCAATGGTAGCACTCTAATGATATGTCTACATTAGAAGATCACGGGGCCATCTTCTTTTCAAAAGCCTCGGAGGGTTATCAGGAATTGAATAGGAAGCAAGGTTAGAAACGAGAGGGTTGGGATGATTCTGAAGTTTATTATGGAAGGATAGGTATCTGGATTGGGCCAGATCTGAAACATTAAAGTCATTACTGATGATTTTATTTGTAATAAAGTAGGGAGCATTGTGGATTTTACGAAGGATTTTGGATTGTAAGGATTGGATACGAGAGGAATTCGATGGTTTAGTGGAGCCCCATAGGTCAGCCCCATAAGTCCAAATATGCCTCATTATAATCATGTATATGAGTCTTTTGTAATTAATTGGCAGTTTAGAGCGTTTGTCTAGTATGTGCTGAAGTAATCGGAAACGTCGAGCGGTTTCTTGTCGTTTGAGTCTGGTATGAGTTTCTAATTAAGAACTGTTCTTTTATGTCAACGGACAGTTCATTTACGTATTTTTTAAATAATAGAAACACCCACCACTACATAGAAAAACTCCCTTCAAATAATCATTTAACCATGCTCTGGAATTTTTTGCTCACCTTCATACGCACAAAATCATCTTTATTCAAACACCAATTATTTTCTTTATTCAACAAACTATATTAGTGTTATCTAATAATTATTTTAAATCTGTCATTTATGTTGCGTTCAAATGCAGAAGAGTAAATTACCATATTTTTATTTAAATTTATTAGTCCGTGTTACAGATCCCTTTTTATCGAATTATTAACATCCGCCTGAAACTTCGTAAATAGTTTCATCACATCATAACCTATAACTATCTTATTTAAGAAAACTGTTGGAATTTGGGCGTTTTCAATCTGGAGGGGGGAAAACTTTGCCAATTTAATTAGGTAGTAATAACTCCTAAGTAACCATTTGCTTTCTACTTGGAACGTAAGATAATTTGATCTCAAAATAGATAAAAAAAGTTGCCTACAAAAATATTTCTCCTTGGCCTATATAACCTCGTTATTATGTAATTTTGGGGGGTGAAGGTCATGCCAAACGGTTCAATATTTTTGAAGGTCACCTTTTTTCTCGAGTTTGTGCTCAAATTATCTTACGATCCAAGTGGAAAACAAATGTGTATTTACGAGTTTTTAGTACCTAATTAAATAGACAAAGTTTGTCCCCTCCAGATTGAAAACGCCCCTATTCCAAGAGTTTTCGTAAATAAAATAGTTGTAGGTTATGATGAGATAAAACTATTTACGAAGTTTCAGGCGGATGTTAATAATTCTATAAAAAGGGGTCTGTATCACGGACTAATGAGTTAAAGATAAATAAAAATATAGTAATTTGCTCTTCTGCACTTGAACGCATTATAAATGATAGATTTTAAATAATCATTAGATAACACTAATATAGTTTGTTGACTAAAGAAAATAATTGATGTTTGAATAAAGATGATTTTGTGCGTATGAAGGTGAGCAAAAAATTCCAGAACATGGTTCAATGATTATTTGAAGGGAGTTTTTCTATGTAGTGGTGGGCGTTTCTATTATTTAAAAAATACGTAAATGAACTGTCCGTTGACAAAAAAGAACAGTTCTTAATTAGAAACGTGTTATATAAAAGGCAAATTTAGGAACTTTCCAATATTCAAAATTATGGCTGTAATTTACATAATTTTAAATAGTTAACAAGACGAAAGTGGAAAGCAAATGTGTATTTACGAGTTTTTAGTACCTAATTAAATAGACAAAGTTTGTCCCCTCCAGATTGAAAACGCTCCAATTCCAAGAGTTTTTGTAAATAAAATAGTTGTAGGTTATAACGAGATGAAACTATTTTCGAAGTTTCAGGTGGATGTTTGATACATAAAAAGGGGTCTGTACCACGGACTATAACACTTCTAATGTTTCATTCGGGCTTAGTTAAGTTTCCACAATCTGAAAAATTACAGTAATATCTCTATGGTAATAGGCTAATAGGTAACTGCAAGACTATTGCGAGACTCTAGCGCAAGACCAAGACTGAGTGCGCAAGACCAAGACGAGTCTTGGTCTCGTATTTGGGCAACACTAGCGCTGATGTTGCTTATACATCAAATGTATCAGGGAAAAGGATCTATCCAATACAGTTCTAGCTGGGTAAATATATAACTACTCAATTATTTAAACCTATTATCCTGGTTAGAGTGATTAAACTATAGTCATTTCATATGGAGGTAAATGAAAGTAAAAATGCTTAAATGACTAAGTGACATGTGATTCAGAATCCTGATAACTCACCGAAATCACGCAAAGCTATTTTTCCTGTTCATCCTTCTCACGTACTCGTACTTCCCATCTCACCTCAACAGCGGGGAGGGGGTAAGTTTATGTATCTTTAAAAGCACACTGTTAGCTACGATAAGTTACCAGTCTAGCAGTATTAGTAGCAGTATTTGTGTCTGTTTCAGAGTTAGCCGATTGGAATAATAACAAAAGTGAGTATATCATTTAATTATAAGTTCTCTTTTAAAAGTATTTATATCCAATCCAAGGGAAATATGTAAAGGTTTGACAGTAGACCCAAGAGCAACAAAAAAAATCGTATAAACATTGAGCCGATTTTCAACAGAAAAGTAGGAAATCCAAGTTTTGTGTTGTTTTTTTAAATAACTCATATTTTTTGTTGAATAGGAAGGGATGACTAAAGAAATATCTCTTACTAGTAGGCCCGTGCGAAAAATTCTCACAGTATATTGTTGAGTGATCAAATACCAAAATTATAAGAAAATAATGCAACGTATCATGAATTAAAGAAATCAATTGTTTTACTTTCGTGATAAATATAATCGACAAAGGAATCAAAAATTAATTTAAATCTTCATTAATGTTTGGAACCAACATGTTTAAAAAGTTCAATAAGCTATATCTTTGCTAACAATTGTCCGATTTCGAAGATCTTTTTTCCTTTTATAGAGAATTTAGTAATCTTTTATATAATCAAAGACATAATCGAGAGAAAAGTATGTAATGTTTTTAATATTCGCAAAAAAAAGTTTTTTTTTCATAACTTCTTTGCCGGAATTTTTTGGGTGATTAGACTATTTTGCCCGCCTGAAGAAAAAGGAAACATTCAAAATTGGTGACTCAATCTTGAGATTTGATGAAGAATTAACGATGATATGGCTTGCCGATCAAAAACACCATCGTTAAATAATATAAACTCCTCCTCTTTTGATCATAGGGACCTCAAGTCGATGGAATGAGACATGTATTCAATGACTTCAATTAACGTATGGTTGTGTGGATGCGAACCCAATGTCTTGCGTTATCTCGAAAATAGTAGGTTTTTGGGCTTAAGAACGCAGTCCGGGTCTTGCTGTACGCATCAAAATCTTCAAGATCAGATTTGTCCCGTATCGATCTACAGACCTACCACCGTTCCAGTATTGAAGCCTAGCAAAATTTGTCTATCGGCTTTATTTATTTTAGAAAGAAAAACGAAAATGGGGAGTACGATTCGCTAACCCTCCGTGAAATTCTGAAGCCAACGATACTCCATTCATGGTATTTGAGCATGAATATTTGTTATTATATTTATATACTTATATTTGGTACAAAATCTATTTCGAGCCTTACTGTAATATTATATGTGGAGAGAAGTAATTAACAATTGCTGTAATGGAAATAGTGTTTGTCATTGTTGAAACCATTAGAAGGGTCATTTGAACGGCTAAACTAAGCTAAAGCTTCTGTTTTAAAAAAGTCATAAATTATTCGCGATTTTTTTCATCATCCTACTATACTACAGATACTCCAGACTCCAGTTTTAAAAAACTTTCCTGTTCAATAAGTCAATATTGATTATGTTGAAGTTTATTAGGCAAAAACTTGAGATTCACCTCAAATTGTGTAAAAAAGTTTATATAAACAATGGTTCGATTATCCACAAATAAAAAGGGAATTCAAGTGTTTTATTTTTTAAGTCACGATATTTGGTGAATAGATAACTAAAAAATCTGGTATGTCCATTCACACGATTTTCTACATTATACGATTGCTACAGTCTAAAGAAAAATATGTTTCTCACTTATTGCGCAGCCGTAATTGCGCATGGAGCATAGATGTCACAGGCATCAATAGTAAAAACTCTACAAAATAAAAAAATAAGGAACAAAATCGGTCCTCTAGTTCCCGAGATAATCTTGGCACAGAGAGACAGACCAATGGCTAAAAATGTGTTTTTTGGACTCAGGGGGCTCTGAAACGTATAGATCCGTCGAAAACTGCATATCGGAAATTTTACCCAATCGCAATACTTTCCTTACCTAGTATAGGTAGGAAAGTAATAAATTAAAACAGGTCTAGAAAATAAAATATGCAGTTATCATCTCTAATACTGGTTCGATTACGATGAATAATTTATTTTTGTTTTGTAGGTAATTTAATTACCTTTCAGAAGTTTTTAGATAGATAGATAGATAGAAAGTAAACTTTATTCTGGGACAAGGTCCCTTATGAATAACAGATATGAACAAAAAAATTAAAACTATATCTGGCCAAAAATTACATTAATCAATATTAAAGAATATATACAGTATCTTCAGTGAAATTAAATTAAAACAAGTAAAAATAAAATAAAATTTTGAGAAAAAACGAAATAAAAAAAAAAACTTATATTTTATTTTATATATATATGTATATATAAAAAAATTTATATAAATTTTACCGTAGAATCCATTCTTAGTGAGTTAGTTCCAAAAACATTTTCTTTTCTTTATGACTTTTTTCCCTATATTTTTTCGAGACTTTAGTATTTGTACAAAAATTAAAAGGACATTAATTAGAAAATTTAAAGAAAGTTTTATAAAAACCTTAAAGCCGTTTTAGCGCTACAGCATAAAGAAAAATGTGTTGTTTTTTTATTGCGCAGCCGCTATTGCGCATGGATCATCCATTTCACAGGCATCAATAGTAAAAACACTACAAAATAAAAAAAATAAGGAACAAAATCGATCCACTAGTTTCCGAGATAATCTTGACACAGACAGATAGACAGACCAATGGCTGAAAATGTGTTTTTCGTACTCAGGAGGTTCTGAAACGTGTAGATCCGTCAAAAACCGCATGTCGGAAATTTGACCTGAAAATCGCTTTGACTTTTCTTACCTATTATAGACAGGAAAGAAAAAGAGAACTGTATTTCTTACTTACGTATTTCTTACTTCTTACTTCTTTATACTTTCATCTTTTCAAACCAATGAATCTTTTAAATCGTAAGCTTATAAACAAAATGATCTACGCATACATTTATTGATAATTATTAACTAAGCTATGGGTTCCACTACAATACGTTTGATTTTACCTAATTAATACCTATTTTTCAAAATAACTAAAAAGGTATAAGTTAGAAGTAATGACTCTAAAAGATTATTTGGCAGAAATAGGATCAAACAAGTTGCATAGAGCATTACATCTTTATCTTAAGGTCTACAAAAAAAAAAATTGAACCAAAAATGTAATGGTCATAGAACAAAAGTTAAGCAGTTTTTTGGTATTCTGAAAATTTTTAGTTTTTGCTCTTACAAGCTTTTACAGTGTGGCTGTTGTGATACTAAAAACTTTTTAAAAGCAAGGAGATGGCAAAACTATTTTATTAAAAGCCGACGTTTCGACCCTAATTTGCAAGTTTTCTTCAGGGAGGTGTGTTCACCTAGGAGTTTCACTTAGACTTGTCTTAGACTTGTCTAAGTGAAACTCCTAGGTGAACACACCTCCCTGAAGAAAACTTGTAAATTAGGGTCGAAACGTCGGCTTTTAATAAAATAGTTTTGCCACTATTTAGCCTATTTATGACCGCCATCCCAGACCATCTCCTTCCTTTGTAATGCAACGGTCAATTATTAAATATTCAATAAAAACTTTTTTATATAATAGACAGATTAATCACAAATCTTTTTATTTTTTATCAAAATTCTTGTTATTATATTACTGCAGAATGAAGGTTGAGAACAACAAGGGCTCGAACTCCACCACCGACAACTCCATTCTCCACCCGGACCACAGCTTCGAGACGAGGGCCATCCACGATGGACAGAGTCCCGACCAATGGAGTTCGGGCATCGTCATACCGCCCATCCACACCGGATCCACCTTCAAGCAGGCCGATCCTGTCGTGCAAGGGGTGAGTTTGACTTTTAGAGGTAGTACATCTCATGTCAACACTCTTTGTTGTGACTTTATAACCAAATAGAGACTAGAGAACAGTTAAACGAATTAGTAACTAAGGAATGATAACTCGAAACATTAGGTAAAAGGCCTCGTAGAAGGCCAATAAACAGGTTGATAGATAGAATTAACAACAACTGAAATGCATGCAGATAACTGGGAAGAAAATTACCAGATAGGCAGAGATGGCTGGTTAATGCGGAAAAAGATCTGTAACATCAACAGATATATATATTGTTATTATTATTTTCTTTCCATGGTAACCCCAAAGAAAGAGAGTTTATTAAATAAATATTACATGCTCCATGCCTGTTGAAACTAGGTACACTACATGGATATATAGATATTTACAATATTAGTTGAAAAAATTAATTAAATTTGTTAAGAAATTATAAAAAATTTCCAGAATAAAAAAATTTCAATATAAAAATAAAAGACAGCATACTACAATATAAATATAAATAAAATGTAATAAAAAAATTAAAATAAAAGAAACAAAAATAAATAGATAAAATAAAGCAAAGCAAAACTTTTCTTAATTTAAGCTGCCTACATTCATCCGTCAATTAGTCAAAGTCCATTTTTTTAAATTAAATCTAAGAAATCTTTTTTAAATTTTGTCCGTTCTGTTTCTGGCCAATTTCCTCGTTTTAACATAACGTTTTGTATCAGTATGCTCGAATATTAAGTGTTCAAAAGTGTTAAAGCCTGTTAGATATTGTTTAGTTTGCCCGTGTTCAGTAAGGATTTGTGTCTGTTTGTAGTTGGTACCGTGTAAGCGTTTATAGTTGTGGTGTGTGATTGGAGCAACAAATCTATAAAAGCTTAGTGATTTTGATGAAACGGCCTAGGCTTGGGGCTATATATATATATATATATATATATATATATATATATATATATATATATATATATATATATATATATATTGAAGGGAGCTAAATATTCATGGGTGATAAATATTCAGGGCGCAGTCATTGTAAAAAAAAAATTTATTTTATTATTTGTTTCAACCCAAACATGTCGGTCATCATAAGAGTGTGGTTCGAGCACTGAAGGCTTTCAGTGTTTACGGTCAGTAGTTGAAGATAGTCAGTACTTCAGGCTTATGGTCAGTACTTGAAAGCCTTCAGTGCTCGAACCACTGATGATGACCCACATGTTTGCGTTGAAGCAAATAAAAAATGTTTACAATGATTGCGTCCTGAATATTTATCACCCATGATATATATATCATTATCAATCATTATCAATATATACATATTGTAGATCTTTTGCTGCCTTGACCATGGCCTTCGGAGAAAAGAAAGTCAAATTTGGGCTGGTCTAATATTTTTTTTATATTTGACAAACCATAACCAATATCTCATTTAATAAAAAAATGAACATGATTATATTTACCTTCGGGGTACAGATATATTTATATATAGAAAAATAGCCTTATTCTAGGACAAAGTCCCTTAGTTATAACAGAAAGTTATAGAACAAAAGAATAAATAATGTAAATATATATATTATAATAATTATATTAATTAAGCCTAAATTTATTATTAATGACAAACAAGTAATCGGATGAATTTTAAAACCTATCTTACAGGAATATTTCTACGGGAGAAGTGGAAATCCTTCCAGAACTGTATTGGAGACCTGCATCGCCAGCCTGGATAAAGCGAAATACGCCCTGACTTTTTCAACCGGAATGGCAGCCGTCGCTGCTGTAGGGTCTCTCCTCAAAGCGGGCGACCACGTCATATTGGGGGATGATCTCTATGGTGGAACTTACAGGTAATGACAATAACCAATATAATCTATAATATTATAACATCCATTTCCCCTCAGGGGTGTTGAATTGTATTGGCAATAATCATTGACAAATCCTCGTATATCAAGCCTCGTATCTTTTTTTCTCCTTGAAAATTCCTACTATTAACAGCTCAATGTCATAGTGATTTAGTAAAACTATATCAGAGCTTTGCTTATTACTCCAATTCATAATTTCTAAAAACTTTTAAGTGAAAAGTACTTAGCCGCGTTTTGTACTTTTTTTGGTGGAGAGTAAATTAGATTGAGCCGTCAGATATTCAACGTGTAACGTTCGGGCAAAGTCGACTAATTGAAGTGTTTTTGCATATCGATTAAAATATCTCAAAAACTAAAAATGGTAGCTGTATATTGTTAGCAAAGGAAATGTTCATCCTCTTTGTTATAATTAAATTTGTAAATAATTATGACTGATACATTCTTTATTTATTACATATGCATTTGTGGTCTTACCGGTCACATCATGCAAACTTATTATATCTAAATGATGATTATGTGATCATGTTTACCAAATACTTGCTTTACTTCCTGGATAATCTATTTGCTACTTCATTGAGTTAAAAAACCTTCATATCGCAAGTTACCTCCCTTTTAACTACTTTTCCAGACAATTTATTATACTAATCTGTTCGGCTTATTTATTAAATAAGCTATTATTTAAAATTTTATCTTATCGCGACACCATGTTACAGAGGTTAAAAGGGAATAAAATAGTGTCGAAATCCAAATTATAACGAGTTTTATTGAAGATATGAATTTAAATATCTCAGAAACTAAAAAATCGCAACTGCATACTGTAAGCAAGGGAAATGTTTAGCACTCCATCCTCTTTGTAATGTGCTATTATTTAAAAATGTATCTTATCACGACACCATGTTAGAGAGTAGAAAAGGGGAAAAATAGTATTGAAATCCAAATGATAACGAGTTTTATTGAAGATATGGATTAAAATATTGCAGAAACTAAAAATCGGATCTACATACTGTAAGCGAGGGAAATGTTCAACATTTCATCCTATTTATAATGAGCTATTATTTATAATTTATATTTCATATTATTAATCTCGCCTTGATGTTTTCACTTCTGTCGTTTGGTCTAAATCACACACAGGAGTTTTTTCATTTTTTTTTAAGTTAATGTCTGAGGAAGTAAAATGAGTTCAATTTAAGATGCGAAGATAGGCGTAGACTTTTCAATTTTATTATGGGGACCAATAAAAAAAAAAAAATTGGCAAGAGTTCATATCATGTGTAGAAATTCAACATAATTATTATCTAATGAACAAATATAATACCGAATATTTAAAAATAATCTTATATGTCTTATGTATATTAGTATATGTTGGTATAGGATTTTTTTTCTTTTTTATCAAAAGCAAATAAACTATCGGATAATTTGTTAAGTAGCCCTAAAGACAAATATCTCGTCATTGAAAAACTTTCCTACTTTATTACTAATTGTTTAAAGTGATTCTATTTTTCTTTTTCTATTATTATGTATTATTGTTTCATTTATTTTCTTACATAAGATTTAATCTTGTTGGATTGCTCTCTGAATAAGAAGTTTATATTAAGATGTTTAAATTAAGATGTAATTTTTTTTTTTTTGTTAAATGTATTTTTATAAATATAAAACATTTTTACTAAGCCTCCAAAAAAAATATTAGATTAAATAAAATAGAAAAAAATTGTTTTTCATTACTCATGATGATAGAATGAGTGATGAGTGATTTACTCATGGCCAAACAATTTGGAGTGACCACTCTTAACACACACAGTTACTCGGGAGTTATTTAATCCTACTCATTATTCATGATAATTGAATTAATGAAATTACTCATTTACTCGAGTAATTGCCCAACTCAGAAAAACAGTAACACAGTTGAGAGACGTCGTCTTATTTTAGGTAATCTTGGAATAGTGTGATCTTGAATTGGTGATGTAGGAAAATGGAACTAGTATTAACTTTTTGTTAAGAATAAATAAATTATATTGTCTGTATTTGATTGCCACAGCTACTTCAAGAACATCGCTGTAGACCATGGAGTCGAAGTAGAATTTGTGGACACTGCAATTATCGAAAACGTTGAAAAAGCCTTCAAACCAAACACCAAGGTTAGTATATAAAATTCAAATTTTATCACCCGATTACGTCATATGCAGAGTTTGTAGATTTTCATGCAGTAAAACCCCGTAAAATATACGATATAATAAACAATAAAAAAAAACATAAAATATGCAGGCAAAAATACCCAAATATGCAATCAAACAGCTTAAATATTCAATATAATAATATAACTACAAAAGTGCCGAAATTTTTATAACTATTAAATTAACAATATCGTTTATCGTTTTTTGAATTATTTTTCAGATGGTTTACGTGGAAAGCACCACCAACCCATTGCTTAGAGTTATGGACATACCACGTTTAGCAGCTGCAGTTAAATCAGAATCTCATCACATCATGTTAGCAGTGGATAACACCTTCTTGACCCCATATCTTCAGGTAAGGAAATTCGCAACTTTTTATAATTATTACTGTAATAAGATTTATACTGTGGTAGACACTTGTAAATCTTATTGTGAAGACTAAAAGGAAAAATCACATTTAAGAGAAATAACTCCTCGTTGAAAACTGTATAAATAAATATTTTATACATTAGTTAAACTCATTACTAAGACCACAATGAAAATTAAAATTAAGACAGAAATTTATTACGTACACATACTTATTAAAACCAAATTTTTTTATGCTCCTCAAATTTTCAGTTCTGTCAAAAAGACATACCAAAACTCCAAACATTGCAATCCAAAAATATTTATAACACAACTGTAACATACTGACCTGAGATTGCGAAATACATACGGACTTCTACAAAAGATTTCATGACAATTTACAGGTACACATAAGCAGATCCAGGATTTAATTTTGGGGGGAGAGAGGGCTTCAGCCCGAAAGCTTTTTTTTTTCATAAAAATGACGATAATTACTTTGGAAAAAAATAAAGAAACTAAATATATATATGAAATGGTGTTTAAGTAATTCCTTAAACAATGAACAATAATACTTTAATAGATAATTTTTTAATATATTTTTCCACAAAACATGGTTATATTTAACCATTTTGGGGGGGCTTCAACCCGAAAGCCCTCCTCCCCCCGTAGATCCGCCCATGCAGGTACATAATAATCATCTAACAGTAAAAATGGCCACTACCAGTATTCTTTAACACATCACGAGGAGGCTGAAAACGTCGTGGATGAGAGACCTGTAAATTTATTTTTTGTCTAAAATAATGCCAGAGATGAGATATCGTTAGATAATTTTTTTTTCATACCTGGCACGCCATTATTGTTTTATTACTGATTTTGACAATCTATTAAATGTGATACAACCAACAATATGTTTTGATTCCTCACTACCGAAGGTAGGGAAGCATTGTATTTTAATGTGAAATTAAGGATATGTTTTTGTTAGGATTTCTTAAAAAATAAATCCACCCCAGAACTCATACGGTCTAGGTATAACATAGCCTTATAATTTTACACAGTTATTAATTTTTTCTTTGAGAAAGCTAGATCAATGGCTCAAGTTAAAAAGTGGAATAACCACCCCTGAATTACCCTTGAGTTTAAACTTATAATTTTTTTCTTATATTTTCAGAACCCTCTTTTGATGGGAGCAGACATAGCTATTTATTCTTTAACTAAATATATGAACGGACATTCTGACACCATCATGGGCGCTACAACGACTAGCGATGATGAGATATATAAAAGATTGACGCTGATACAACACAGTAAGTTTATTAAATTTTAAACTTAAAAAATAATTTACTTTTTATTTTCACATACCCATATATAAAACATGAATATAAAATAAGGGAAATGACTGTGTAAAATTTCAAATGCGAGTTGTTGATAGAAATACATGTTTTAGAATAAGAAGAAGAAGAAAAAGAAATTTTATTCTGGGACTAGGTCCCTTTAGAATAACTACAATTGTCTGGCATTAGGCCCTAAATCAAAATAACCAATTACAGCAAAAACGGATGTCGACGAAAAATTACTCAAACAGTAGCTAATTAAATTTAAATATTATAATATATAATAAATCATTATATTATAATAATTTATTATAAAATATTATATTTTAAATATTACAGCCACTTTTTCCTTAAAATCAACTTCCCACTCTCAATAAAACAATATATTTATGATTCTGGTTATAACTCCATTAGTACAATCATAATAATTTATTAAGTCATGCGTATTTGATGTAACAGTTATAAATAAGTGACAAAAAAGTTTAGCGATACTCAAATAAAAAACATCAACAGTATCCTGTGGAAATGGAAAATTGATATATTTTTTTTCAGCTTCATAAACCAGAATGCATAGAATTTTCATAATCTACATTGGTTTAAGTTTGTATTTATAACTAAAGTAATATTCCTAAGGTTTCTTCATTTTTTAAACAATTAATTTTTATTGTTTAAGTTGATTTTTTTTTTTATAAGTTTATAAGGATTTTTTACCATTGACAGTCTCTATTTTATTTTAAAACTTTATTTGTAGAGAAGCTTTCGGTGTTCATGCACCATATTCCTCTCTATAATTATAATACTCCAATTAGGATAAATTAACAGTTAATTAATAACATTAACAATATGTGTATTACATAATGTTTGAAATGTCATGCAATTATTATCAGACTATGCCATACCTTTTACATAAAAACAGTCTAAAATTACCAAATAATAGTTGTTCTAGTTTTGTTATATTAAATTAATTATTTTTTTATTTCAGTTGCAGGTCCAGTCCCATCTTCTTTTGACTGTTATCTCGTAAACCGAGGTTTGAAAACTTTATCAATAAGAATGGACAGACATATCGAAAATGCAACGAAAGTTGCCAAATTCTTAGAGCAGCATCCCCTTGTCGAAAAAGTCCTATATCCTGGTAATTGATATCTTTATTAAAAGTTCATTATAGTAAACTATTATTAGTTATATACAATTTTATTATTTATTAAATAATATTTACAGGTTTGGAATCGCATCCCCAATATAAATTAGCGCAGAGATTATGGCATGGGCCATCGGGGATAGTTTCTATTTACCTAAAAGGCGACCTGGAGTTGAGCAAAGCATTTTTAAAAGCTTTAAAAATTTTCGCTCTTGCTGTAAGTCTGGGAGGATTTGAATCGCTAGTTCAATTGCCGTAAGTTCACCCAAAGTCAGCTATATAATTACTAAATATATTTTACAACAATAACTTCATTTTTACTTTTCCTGAGACAAAATGGTTCAATATTTACTTTAGTTTTTGATTTACTGCATATGTCATTAAGTAATTTTTTGAAAATTAAGTTATTGAATTTTGTCTCAGTGAAATCATAATATTTTGTATTTAGAATAACTATTTTTGACATAATAATTAAGAACTTAATCAAAGGAGGAGTTAATCGGGGAGGGGGGCGGTCAAATAAATACTAATCGCAATCTGTTTACTTTTATCTTACATGCTATATTCTTCTTTGTTTTCTATTTTTATTCATACTTATTTTCTATTTTTGTTTGTATCTTCTATATATACATAATACTTGATATTTTAACTACATTGTCACCCACTATATCCCTGATATCATCTTTTTATTTCTTTAGCAGACAACTTCTTATTTTATATTTACTTATATTCATTTATTTAATTTTCACCATGTACCATATTTTGTATCATTTGTAGCCCTGATGAAGACCTACAAAGTGGGTCGAAACATTGGCAAAAAAATTAAATAATACTATTTCTACAATTTATTTGACCCCATCCCCCGATCAACTCCTTCTCATATTACACCATGGTCAACCATCTCTACATCATTAAGAACTTAATCATTTTTTTTACATTTAATAGTTTTGAGACTTAAAAGTTTAGAATAAACAAAAGTATGATAACTGACGTTTGGCAATAAAACATTGTAGATTAATTATTAAAGATGTATTTCTGAGGATGAAGCTCTTGAAATGATGATAAAACTATATGTGTGGAAAAAATATATAATTAAAGATCTAAAGTATTAAGAGAAAAAATCAAAAATCACCTTACTTAATAAAACAATAGATTGTCTTGAAATAATTGAGTTCAGATGATGAAACTAATGCTGAAACTAGACAACTTTAAAAAAAAAAAAAGAAATTAAAATGCTTTTTTTCTATTTAGATGTTGAATAATCCAGAGAACTAAGTTGTACCATATATCAAATCTACTTCAAGATAGAGAAAAAGAACACTTTTTAAAATAACTTATTTAAATAACCTTTTAAATTGATAATATTACTATCATATTTTAATAATTATGTTCTTGTTAAATGTTCACAGAACAACAATGTCCCATGAAGATATGCCGAGAGAATTGAAAGAACAGTTAGGAATCACTGATAACTTGATTAGATTTTCTATCGGCCTGGAATCAGCTACAGACCTAATTAAGGATATTGACCAGGCGCTGAAAGTAGCTGCCAACTTCTACACGCCTTCATAATTTAAAATTATTCAATTCTACTAAGTATGGATATAGTTTATTTTTCTCTTCTAAGAGATTTATTATATGAATTACGATATTATATTATTTATTATATTTTATTAAATTTATTATATTATATGATATTATATTATTTATTTCTATATATTTGAGAAATAATATTTGAAAGGGTTTAAAAATTATTTATATTTATATTATTAGTTTTTTAAGAAATGATGAAAGATTTGTTTTCATAAAGAATATTGTTTATTTAATTTCTTTAGACTGAAACTGTGGAACAGCACTGAACCAAAGAAATTAAAACTAATATTTTTTTATTAGACAATA
Source organism: Nezara viridula (assembly GCA_928085145.1). Taxonomy (NCBI): domain Eukaryota; kingdom Metazoa; phylum Arthropoda; class Insecta; order Hemiptera; family Pentatomidae; genus Nezara; species Nezara viridula. The sequence goes on from OV725082.1 coordinate 127,707,579, forward strand.
TGAATAATGTATTTTTATTTATAAATACTTATACAATACACTAGCTACTTAATTAGGTTACTGTATGTCTCCTTTAAAAAGTGAAATTATATTTTATTATGAAAAGCATGTAATTAAGATATAATAAAGAAACATAAAACAAATACGACACTTATTATTTTTTTTATTATTTTTTTTTTGGACCTCATACTCCAGCAAAGGAGAAATCTTTTAACATTTACAGCATTTATATTTTGTATGTTGATATTTTAATTTATACTAACTGAAAATATAATAAAAACACTGATAATGAAATGATTATAATAGCATAAAACATAATGTAGCTATTATGTAAAAAAAAAGGTCAACACAATATTTCTTAAACTATTTATTTTATGATGGGTGATAAATATTCAGGACTCAGTCATTATAAAGTTATTTATTTGTACCGACGTATCAACCCAAATATGTGGGTCACCATCAGGACTGAAAATATTTTAATAAAATCAGAGATACAATTTGATACGACAGATAATAATTAATAATACAAAAATAATGATCGACTATATATGCAATAGACAAATGAAATATGTAAAAAGTTATAAAAACTAAAAATAATTTATATAATCAATTTATAAAAATTGTAATATTTTTCTCTTACTCACCATGTTTCATGCACTGAAGTATTCAAGTACTGACACTTTGGTAGATAAGAAAAAGGGTCGATGGAGGATTTTCTAGATGTGCTTTTAAGTTAAGTAAACATAGTCAGAGGGGAGTAACATTTCTGTTTGCAGAATGCAAATAATTTGCTAACTAAATTATTCAAGATGTATAAAAGATTTGCGTTATTTCTTATAGTTACAAAATTGTGACTATTGGTTAGTAATGAAATGAACATAAGTAAGATATGCCAATCAATATAAACATAACATAGTTTGATTAAAGGTATACAATAGTTGGCCAAATAATGTTTACAATACAACAACCGTAATGGATTGAAATGGTAAGTAGTACAATATATTATACAATATTTTAAGAATAACAATATCGATCATTAAAAAAAAATGTACTATAATAAGGATTAAATAGTTCTAATAGTATAAGTATAAACATATCTGTGCCTGTTCATAGTATATATTTATATTGAGGATAGGTGTTATATTAATATGTATATAATAATATATTAATAAGTATATAATAAACATAGTAGTTACCTCTATACATTGACCGGGAAATGGGAAAAATGAAAAACAGTTTTTAATTATTATAGACTATTATTTCAGAAGGCAGAAAATGTTTGAATATATATATCGCAGATCTTTTCTTTGTCTACTTTCTGGTTTTCCAGATTATTTTTTTCCAAATTGATGAATATAGCTTCTGAGAGTAGCCGTTTTTGGTGATTAGGAACTATAGCAAGTATAGTTGGGTTTTCAAAATCAAAAGTGTGGTTAAGGGTTATGGCATGTTTGGCTAGTTTCAAGGCAAGTGGATTCCGTGTGGACTTACTGTATTTGTGTTGATATATTCGTTTTTTAGATAATTTCTTGTTTCTCCTATATAAGAAGAAGTGCAGTTTGGGCTAGAGCATGTGATATGGTATATTATATTTAATTATTGTAGGAGTGAAACAGGATCTTTGAGTTCAGCGTATAGATTTTTTAATTTGCTGTTATTTTTGAAAACTTTTTGTAGATGGGGGAATTCGGAAGTTAAAACTTTTTTGAGTTAGAACTGGGATGTATGGAATAGATCTGTATTGGCGAATTATGCTGGGAGATTGAGAGCAGTTTGTGGGAGACGGTGGAGCGGGTGCCCTCCATGTCAGAAACCGAGGCATTTACATTGGTAGCCTGGCCCTGAAGCCGACACTGGATACAAATCACTATAAATAATGTAAAACTTGTCTTTCTTGCATATAGAAATGACCACCAAAAGAGGTAAAGAGGTATAAATCCAAAAATTGTAAAGTAGCAGTGGAATAAAGAATTGATATAGTCCTAGGAAAAAACAAAAATTACTGAAATCTTCAGAAATCTCAGATAAGAGGTGATTAATGTTATGATAAAGTTACTTCGAATACGAGGTCTGGAAACTAACCAACACCCTAGAAATAAGTATTGAAAGATCAGAGAGAAAAACACTCCAAGATAAGAATACTAATGTATTAAGGAGAAGGAAAAATAGAGAACTGGTTACCGAAACTGGTTAATTAATTCTCTTGAAATAAAGACAAGGTGGTGGTGAAGATGGGTAGGACATGTAGCTTGAAACAATCCATCAGGAAGTCTTTATACAACAATTAATTTTTCAATACTAGACAAGAGTCTAAATTGGAGACAAATAAATATGTCGAATCGACAAAGATACAGCAGACCTGTATACAAAAACTCCAAGAAAGGCAGGGTTTGAGAAAGATGGTCAAGGCACAAAAAGATCTACAAGATTTATAATGCCAAAAAGAGAAAAGAAATCATTATTGTCTCAATCAAAAAAAATTATTTTGATAACCTACAATCAGCTAAGCATTCTCTCTTCAAGTAATAAATAGTTATATAGGGAGAGAGGGTAAAGGCAAGCTAAGGTTGTAAAATTGTCTGCTAAACAAACAAACAAAAAAATACTATTTCTTACTTTGTATAATAAAGAAGAAATAGTACAATGTAATATTTACTGAAACTGCTAAAGCCTGAAAAGTTTCGTTAGTTTTTCGCTAGAGGCGCTAGTTGGATCAGCTAGTTCATATGAATGTCAACAGAGCGCAAGACTGTCGCTATAGCTCACGAATGTGCTATTACTACTGTCATATTAGTATACAGTCAGTGAGTGATATAGACCCCTTTTTATTAAATTATTAACATCTGCCTGAAACTTCGAAAATAGCTTCGTCCCATCGTAACCTACAAATATTTTATTTACGGGAACTCTTGGAATTGGTGCGTTTGCAATCTTCAAGTTTCAAGCGGATGTTAATAATTTTATATAAAGGAGTCTGTATCACAGACTAATAGGAGATCACATGGAAACCGGGCTCCTGGTCATGAAGGAATACAGACAGTTCTCCTTAAACAACTGCCACGCAAAGGAATTTATCATCTCACGAACATATACAACTCGTGCTTGAGGCTGAGATACTTCCCCGAGAAATGGAAGCATGCTATCCTGTTTCCACTCCTCAAGCCGGCTAAACCGGGAGACAAACCAGATCACTACAGACCCATAAGTTTGCTGCCGCACCTCGCTAAGGTTTACGAAAAGATCATTCTGAATTACCTTCGGGAATTCTGTGATGAACACTCCGTAATTCCTTACGAGCAAACCGGTTTTCAAGCCCAACTTAGCACAGAACACCATCTCATGAAACTACAGCATGAGGTAAACACCAATTTCAACAGGAAAGAGGCAACAGCCATGATTTCAATTGACTGCACAAAGGCATTCGACTCTGTGTCTCATGGCATTCTATGCCATAAACTCATAGATCTCGAGTGCCCAGAGCAGCTATACACAATCATTGCCTCCTTCCTCCAAAATAGAAGTCTATCGGTGCGAGTACAAGAATAGAATAGAATAGAAAATTAAACTTTATTCTGGGACTAAGTCCCTTTAGAATAACAATGATGAGTTAATACAAAGTAAAGTACAAATCTGGCCAAAAACTAACTTCTAAAATTTTTAATATTATATACATTATTTAAAAAGTATTTAACCAGTAAAACATAAAAAATAAAATATATATACAAATGAACATAAAATCTTCTCAAAATTACTTAATTGTGATGAAAAAAAAAAAAAAAAAAAAGAAGAGAAATTACATATTTATATATACATAACACAATTTATAAACAATAGGCTATCTGATTGGAAACTAACTTAATACAAAATGAAATAATATCTACAGTGGTTTATATAATAATATGCAGACACTAAGATAAAATAAAGTCTTACGATACTTGTGGTGTAACGGGAAAAAAAATAACTAAAAGGAACTATTTATACGTACATTCTCATATTGGCACACATAAAGACAAAGATATAAAATATGAACATATATACCCGAAAAAAAAAAAAAAGCACAACCTGATGAGAAGAGAAAAATAAATAAATTGTAAAAATAATAGTCAAACTAGGTGACAAAGATCATTGCTGTTTTATGTGAAAACTTAAACAGTAGGCACCACTATTTACTTCACACAAATTCAGTTCATAAAATGAAATTTATGGTGGTAAATCTTCTGTTTGGGATGTAAGGAGATATTGGAAAAGGAGGTATTTGAAAGTTGACAGGGAAGAGGCATGACGGATGTTATGTGGCAAAGAATTCCAATAGGAGACGGAGCGGGCTAAGAAGGAACGTTCATAGGTTTTTGTCCTGTGGAAAGGAATATAGAGGTCAGAAACACGGGATCTCGTTTTTATTGAGTGGGCTAAGGGTTTAGGCTGGAGGAGACAACAGATATAGGAAGGGTGCTGGGAGTTGATCGTTTGGTATAAGAAATTTCCAAGGAAGTATAGGCGGCGGGAGGATGGGAAGAGCCACTTTGACTCGGCATATAGGTGGGACACATGAGACCATCTCGAAGTGCCGAAGACGAATCTTAAAAAACAGTTCATGATTCTCTTCAGTCTGTCCTCAAGCTCCAACGAGAGGCCGCCGTATACCACACAGCCATAGTCAAAGTAGGGGAAATGATGAGCATGAAAAAAACAAGACGTGCGGTGTGCCACAAGGAGCAGTCCTCTCGCCAGTACTGTTCTCAATTTATACAGCGGATGTAGTTGGCAAGAACTACAAAAAAGCCACCGTTGCTGCGTACGCAGACGACATCGCCATCTACAGTCGCAGTGTAAACCCCAAGACAGCACTACAACAGGCCGAAAACACCTGTGATGAGATTGTTCGACAGCTGGATAACCTCAACATTCAGGTGAATCCAGCTAAAACAGGCTGTGTAGTGTTCTCTCATCAGAAGGGGAAAAAGAATAGGCTACCGAGAAACCTCCGAGTGGCAAACAAAAATATCACACCATCCAACTGAATTGTATACCTGGGCATCACTCTGGACCAGCACCTACACTTCACTACACACATACACAAGAAGACAAAATCGATTAGGAGAAAAACCTACCGATTGCACCATCTTCTGACATCCTCAGCTCTCTCACTGCGCCTCAAACTGCAGGTGTATAAAGCAATACTAAGACCAGTGCTACTCTGTTCACACATCTCACCGAATTTACGCATCGTCACCTCCAGAACTTCCAGAATACGATGCTAAGAACGATAGTGAGAACAACGGTGTGGAAGAAAGAGAAACCACCAGAGCTACACCGCATACTAGATATTCCAACAGTCCCGAAATTTATAAGGAGAAGACATATTAAATTCCTGGACTCACTAAAATATCTACCGAATCCACTGTTCAGTACATTAACACCTGCACCCCCCCCCCTAGTAAGATGGCAGATGACATTTTAGGAGAGAAGCGATATGGACGCTTTAGTGTAAATATTAGATTTAGTTATAATTTATAATATTAGTTTTAGACTTAGGTTAGTTTTAGTTTTATATTCAAAAACCTCATAACGAAGACGTGCCCCAACGTCTTCTTACTCCCAAAAAATGTTAATCTAAAGATTAACAAAATATCATAAAACATATATAACACAAAAAGGCTTTAAAATGAATCTCAGATTCAGCAAAAAGCTAAACAAGCAAATATTTTGTAATAATACATATCCTTATCCATAGGGGCTAGGAAAAAAAAAAAAAAAAAAAAAAAACAGACTAATAGGAAAGAAAAGGAGTTGGATGATAGATCTCTTTGATTAATTATATGAAGATTGGCCACTGGATTATTCTCTTCCTTATGCCTATCACGTCTATTTTTCTAGATTATTTTTATATTGTAATATCATTTAATGGTTGTCAGTGAACATCGACTGTTGTGAATTAAAAAATTTGGGGCACGCAACACATAACTTTTACTTACTTTTCTACTTTGAATAGAAATTATTTTCTGGCAATGTTGAGGAATTTAAAAATTTTTGAAGTGCACTTTGAACGGAGCTTACAGCTAACAAAATAACAAAAATCCTATTAATTATATCAACAGTAGATAATAAAAACCTCGGTAGTCTATCTGTTTTTGTGAACCACATAACTCCAGGCTCTGATGAGCAATATATATATATATATATATATATATATGTGTGTGTGTGTGTGTGTGTCTAGAGAGATTTGAAAGGGTATCTCTATATTAAACTTATAAATGACTATGGATTGTACGCCTATTAGTTATTAAACTGTTATTTTTCAAACTTTTAGTTTACTACAAAGAAATTATGAGATTTTCATTCCCTGTCATAGATAGGTCAAACGTTTTTGCACTAATTGTAAGTGGATACTGTTAAGATATCATAGGGATGGGCGATAACGATATAACTCCTATAAGAGATAGTTAATTATTTAAAATAAACCAAATTAAAGGTACTTTCGAGGAAGATAGGTTGAACATTTAATCCCTGTAAAGTGACATCAATGGGGATAGATAGATAGAAAAAGTAACTTTATTCTGGGACACAGTCCCTTGAGAATAACAATATAGAACAAAATTAAAATATTACATCTGGCCAAAATAAATCAATCAAAAAAAGAAATAATGTAAAAAAAAATATAAGGTAAAAATTCTATATACAAAACAAACTAAACTATATACAAAACCATTAATACTATGACAAAACACTTAAAGCTATTTGCTCTTATAGACCAGTATACACTTTTCCGAAAAAAATAAAGAATTAAAAAATAAAATAAAAATGTGTCAAATTCTCTATTAAAATCCGCTCGAATGGTTAGCAAGTATCTGACTGTTTTTGTGATAGGAATTGGAATAGGAGGGATTTGAATGTGGATATGGAGGGGGAATGTCGAATTTTGATAGGGAGGGAATTCCAGAAATTGACAGAGCGAACAATAAAGGAATTTTGGAATGAGGCAGATCTGTGAGAGGGCATGTAAAGGTCAGAAGGTCGAGATCTTGTGGACAGAGAATGTACTGAGGATTTGAACTGGAGAAGGTTGTAGGCGTAAGAAGGACGATGGTTGTTGATGATTTGGTAGAGGAACGTACCTAGAAAATATTGTCTTCGGAAGGAGGGGAAGAGCCACCTTAACTCAGTGTAGTGGTGAGAGACATGGGAGTACCTCGGGGCACCAATAACAAATCTTACGCAGCTATTCATTAATCTTTTCAGTCTATCACGGAGCTCCACCGAGAGGCCATCATACACCACACAGCTGTAGTCAAAGTGGGGGAAGATGAGAGAGGAAATTAGGAGTCTACGGATATGTTGAGGTAGGAGATGGCGGAAGCGATGAAATAGTTTAAGGGTAGAAATTGTCCGACGGAAAATGTGAGAAATATGGTAGGTCCAGGAGAGGGTTTGATCTATGAAAAATCCTAAATTTTTAACAGAGGAGTAGAAGGAAATTGGCTGGTCATTAAGGTGTAATATGGGAAAGTCAGTATGGGATCTAATAAGGGGCTTGGAACCAATGACGATGGCCTGAGTTTTGGCAGCATTTAACTTTAATCCATTTACATTTGCCCAGGCATTGATTCGATCAAGGTCTTCTTGAATCTTGGCAAATGCCCCCAGTAACTCAGAGGGAGAAAATGAAAGGTAGATCTGGGAATCATCTGCATAAAGGTGATGGGAACAATGGAGAATTGATTTAGGCAGGTCGTTAATGTAGGAGCTGAAAAGGAGAGGAGATATGCTTGAACCCTGGGCAACTCCAGAGGATAAAGAAAGGAAAGCAGATAGTGGTTGGTTGGGTATGGAGACTGCTTGGGTGCGTTGGGAGAGGAAAGATTGGAACCAAGAGATGGAACTATTGGAGAAAGATAAGACTTCAATGATATTAAAGACCACTTAATTATACAATTATACACCGAATTCAATAAAAATCGTGAGAACCATTTTTGATAAAATGTGTATAACCGTTCATATAAAGTGGCACTTCCGGTTAGCCGATTTTAATGAAAAAGTTGCTGTCACATCGTATTATCACATATGCCTATCTTAAATACGAAATATCAATTTCGGACGATTTTTCACTTTTGAGCTAGACTCTTCACAAACACACACACAGACCATTTTGTGGTACTTGGTTTACTCAGAATACCTCAAAATATGTATTTCCGTTAAAACTCAGATTCGAAAATTTTCACGATACATATTACATATATATATAGTCCCTTACTACATATTACATATATAGGTAAGTGAAAGTAATAAAGAGAAAAAAGAATGTATAGGGAAAACGTTGTAACTTGTTTAGTGAATATGCAGTATGTGAATAGTGTTCTTGTAAAAGTTTTTCAATTTTACTAAATAGTAAATGGTTACAGCATTTCTAACAAGTACACCAATTGCTAGGGCTAAATAAACAGCTTTTTTAGTCATCAAACTTAGGAAAATTATTTAATTAATTGTATTATTAACATTTTTTTAAATAAAGAAAAAGTGTTCCTGATTACATTGCTGTACGAATCTCGAAAATGACTATTTTGAAAGATGTTGTTGCTCTTTTCTCAACAGGGTAGTATTCCAATACGACTTATTGTTTTATTACTTTGTCTAGAAACGTTGTCCTGTGGTGATAAAATCTCTGTTGCCATCTTAGGTAACAAGGAATTTCCGTCTAGATATTTTAGTTTTGTCTAAATATTTTGACTTAATCAAAAATACAAGCTCACGTGTGTATATTTTTTGTGAAAACGGAGCGCATTGAAAATTTATAGCAGGCAGTAAAAGAAATAAACATACAAATGATTAATAAACAAAACGCCATCTTTTTATTAATAAATACATATTCACTTTCGGATTATTGAGTACAATAATTAAGAGCAAAATTATTACGACGCTAGACATTAAATAAGAGTGATGTAGAGATGGTTGACCGTGATTTAATATGAGAAGGAGTAGGTCGGAGGTTACGGTAAAATAAATACTAAATTTTTAAAAAATGGTATTTTTAATTATTTCGTCGACATTTCCACACGTTTCTTTATCAGACAACTGTTTCTTATTTAATATCTACTTATAATTGATTTATTTTATTTTCAACATGAACCTTTTATATTTTTTATCTTTTGTAGCCCTGATGAAGACCTGCAAAGTGGGTCGAAATAATTAAAAATGCTATTTTTTAAAAAATTAGTATTTATTTGACCACACCTCCCGACCAACTGATTCTCATTAAATAATAATGATTAAATTGTACCATAATGAAAATATACAACTTGCACCATAAAAATATTTGAGGGGGACATATTTTGAGAGGTTTTTCAATTTTTGAGGAGGGAAAATTTAAACGTGGTTATGAATTTTCGGACTAATGGACAAGGGTAACTCATGGAACTGACGGCAACAAGTGTATATGTATATGATCTTCGATTTTTCTAATTATACCTTAGTTTGCTTTGTTTTTAAGAAAGCTGAGTAATAAAATATCTTGGGAGGAGAGGGAGGGAGTAGAATCTTGCACCATCGACCTTTGGGGAGAGGGAGGGTAGCCCTGACAACCACCTTACTTTATTTCTCTTTTTTTCTTCAATCGTGTTGTAAATCTGATAATATATATTTTTTTTATTTTAGTGCACACGTCATGGTCTGTGGTTTTCCCAACTGTGTTAAAAATTGTTACAACGCAGTTGAACAACTCTACATTCTTCATCTCTTCTCAAGTGCATGTCATTCTTACATCTCTCACATCCCATCTCATCTCTTGTTACAGTCATAATATTACTCTTGCGATAGTTGGTATTCATTATTTTACAAGAGAGTTCTTTCAGCCATACTATAATAGCCTAACAATCTCTCTATCATATAAAAAAGTTTTTAGTGACTTTCATACTTTTATTTTAGTATTAGGAGAGTAAGAGATAACAGGGTCTCAACTTATTAAGCAATTATTTTACAAATTATACTGCTGTTCATTTAATTACATATGTGTTGAGTTTCTCTTACCTCCTACACTCCTAATGCAAAATATTTTATATTAATAATTTGAACGGAAAATAGTAATCCTCTAGAGGCGGCTAGAGGGGGTCATTTGATTTTACTTAGGTGACAGCAGTTCTTTCTCGATTTTGACATTTCCTCTTAAATACAATATATTAATTATTATATTACATATAATGTTATTTATGTTATATTGTGATATAACATAATTATTATGAAACTGCCCTTTGAGACAGATAGTAATATTTTCAATAAACAAAATTATTATGAAATAGAAAAAGAAGCACAATATAACGTACAATAAAAATATCTATATGAATAAAATAAAGATTTTGTCTGTACATCGAATAGAATCAACCCGTTGTATGATATATTTCCGTTTCATACATTGCAGACACCAAATCCACTTTTAAAAAACTTTTTGTCTGTCTATATGTCCGCATTGCAACGAAATTTTTTCATGGGTAAGCTCAGCGATGGCTTATTGTAGACTTTTGAAATTTTGACTTTATATTAAGGTTCACTTGACTTAAAACATAGGCTTTAAATGAAAACAAAATATTGAGCATAACCAAAGCTATGAATTCTTGAGTTATTTGTATAGAGATCTCGGTAAATGTTGATAATAAATGTTAACATCTATATAAAGAAAATAAAGGTTTTGTTTGTACACTGAATAGAATCAATCCGTTTCATGATATGTTTTATATATTACAGACACCAAATCCACTTTTAACAAATTTTTTGTCTGTCTGGATGTCCGCATTGTACAACGCAATTTTGTCAGGGATAAGCTCGGCAATGGCTAATGATAGACTTTTGACATTACATTTAGGTTTAAATGAAGGCTTAAAGTTAAATATAGGCTTTAAATGAAAACAAAATATTGAGTAGAACCAAAGTTATGAATTCTTGGGTAATTTGTTTAGAGAGTTGCCGATGAGGCAGTTACTTCGATTCTCATCCCAACCTACTTTACAGCGAGCCACATCTAAAATTTGTACTATTCAACTGATGAAGAAAATTCTCATAAATCGACGGGAAAAATCCGGAATCTGATGGGTACAGTACAAAGCCTCAAATTATTGTTGGGCTTATATAAAGCTGGACAAGTTGAATATAGATTATGTTTATGAATTCGCACTAAGAATAACAATAACCATATAATAATATGAATTGGCAATAAGGCGCGATGTAAAGTTATAAAAAATTTGTCCGATCTGTGGTTTCGTTCAGTTTATTTTATGTTTTTAAAAAATAATACAATCAGAACTACAGAATACATGTAAACTAAATTTATACAATTTGAGCAACGAATAGTCCAATTAAATTAACAGTTGTATAATTTGTAAAAGGGGGATTGGTCGGTCGCTAGTCGGACAGAAGTTTATTATATTGTTGTTGTTTTTTTTTGCCACAAAAATAATCGCTGTTGATATTTTGACTTTTGTTCCGTTAGATTGCCATGGACAGTTCACTGTATGGCGTGTTTCTGGACATTATCCAGGCATTCCATAAAGCTTGGAAACATGGACTTCTATTAAAACTCAATTTTGTTGAGACATAATAAAAATAATAATGATGATAAAATTCGTTTCTGGTCAGAATGAAAAGAATTCTGGCTTGTGGAGTCTAGACAGATCCATCAAAGCTCCAATACAAGGAGTGATAAGAACTCGGCCAGTTAGGAACAGGTTTTCAGTTAAATAACAGGTTGATGTCCGGTCACCTAGAGTTAATGAACATACAGGCGAACTTCCGTTTATAATGTATTATTTTTTTGTTATAGTCCGTGGTACAGACCCCTTTTTATCAAATTATTTACACCCGCCTGAAACTTCGTGAACAGCTTCATCTCATCATAACCTACAACTATTTTATTTACAAAAATTCTAGGAATTGGGCCGTTTTCAATCTGGAGGTCGGCAAACTTTGTCTATTTAGTTATGTGCTAAAAACTAGTAAAAACCCATTTGCTTTTTACTTCAATCGTAAGATGATTCGAGCACATAATCGAGGAATAAGGTGGCCTACAAAAATATTGATATGTTTGAAAACTCCAGATTGAAAACGAACCAATTCCGAGAATTGTTGTAAATAAAATATTTGTAGGTTGCGATGAGATGAAGCTATTTACGAAGTTTCAGACGGATGTTAATAATTAGATAAAAAGGGGTCTGCACCTGCATCTTGATCCTGCAACACAAAAAGGATCCAATTTACGGTGAATCAAAACCATGATCGTTTGAAAAATGACCAAATGCTTAAAACAAAAATCATTGAAATTGGACTATTATTAGCTGAGGCAAGCAAGCCTTCAGTATTGTACACATTTATTTTATATGAGCTAATATGATTCGACTGACGAAAAAATCCTCTATCTGATAATACATATTAACTTATTTTTATATTATATTGTCAATCAGCCCAACTAGCTGTGTTTGTTTCTTAACGAAAAAAAAAAACTTTTTGCGGCAATAGCAGCAAACAATTTTTATTGGGCTTTCCCCAAAGTTATGAGGAAAATAGCTTTGAGATATCTGATAAGAAACTACTTGGAAAAAATAAACCATTGTGTAATCATTTGCAGCGTTTTTTTTTGTTTTTTTTTTACTTAACTTTCAATTGGAAAAATACTACTACTGAATAAGAAATGCTGAGCTTATTTCCTACATAATCTTATCTCTGAAAATTTTTCCGAATTCCATCAAAACCTAACATATCATATAAATACACTTGCATAATCCCTATGCTAGCTGTATCCATCAATACAATCCTCCTCAAAGATAAAAGCGACAATGGCTCCGAGCATTTTGATAATGAGCAGAGAAGGTTAATAATGAGTAGTTGACTATAGTGAGAGGTGGCCCGAAGGGTTAACGCGTGTGCACAGCACCCCACGCGTTGCCCGGCAATCTGATAACTGAAGTTCAGAGGCAAAACTAATTAGGAGATCGCGTCCCGGTGTCAGGATGGGGAGAGGGGGCTTTTAACTCTGGCATTAGCATTAATTCCCGTCCTTATCCCCTGGCACAGAAAAACCATATATAGCCTAAAAAGCAAGGGGTATTTAAATATTTAGGGGTATTATCCGTAAAGTATTTATAACAAAAAAAAAACTGCTGGAAATGATATTTTAATTTATGTGAGAAAACGTATAAAAAAGTAGCAATATCCTACATTTTGCCTAGTTCTTCCTAGTAAGAATTATTTTTTTCAAATTAATTATCGTTATATGTATATGAAAAAAAATCTTTCAGGCTGAAGCCCTCCTCCAAAATTAAATCTGGATCCGCTAGTGTATATCACTACTATTAGTGCAAAAGATCGTATGTAAATTTTTTTAATTTTTATTGTACTTCAATTAAAGGTGACATTTTGTAGTCTGCAACTGATATAAGTAGTCTGCTACTATGGTAGTAGATGACAATAAAATATGAAATTATACTAATAAAGCATAAAGAAATAATGAAAATGTACACTCTTGTAAAACAATAAATTTTTACATGAGACCTTTTGCACTAACAGAATTAAATTCATGTTTTTTATTAAGGATACTCAAATATGGAATATTCAAATACGGCACTCTTTTGTTCAATGTTGAAGGGTAACTGTATTTCCGAATCGGCTTCTCCCAGAGATTTTATTTTATTCTCATACGAAAAATTGTATACCATGTAATATACAATTAAAATGGTGAGGAAGCTATACTGGCCTGACTTGACAGACGTTTTTTGTTGACAATTGATATAAATTGATACTTCTTTTATGAAATGCTAATACACTACAGTTGAAAGTTAATCCTCTTCTCTTGACTTAAAAGGTTAAAAGCACCGAGGAGCGAAATTTCGACTTTTTTTTCGATTTATCTAATTACAATTTCGAAAAAATATCAAAACAACATGTATCGATTTTTATTCGTTATTTACATATGTATATCACACCCCCTAAAGAATTTTTTAACTTGGTACTTTGCGCCGTAATCACTCTTCTTACTTTTGTTGAATACAGTTGATAACTGGCACATAAATACAAATATTTAACAGAGAATTAATGTAATATAAAATAATAATAATTAGAATATATCGCTGATGGAGTGCTTTTACTCAGAGCGCTCATGTCATCATTACTTTTAAGAAGTGGATTTTCTAAAGAATCACTTCAAATATTTTAAAGTGACAGGATGTTTTTTTTAAGAATGATAATTACTTTTTCGCTATTGATGTCTCTTTAAATACAAAAGCACTTGCAATGTAACATCTTTCACTTGAACCTTTTGTAAAAAAAAAATATCTGTTTAAAGTGGCCTCCTATTTCTGGTAGCCCGCGCTCTGGGAAGATAATCTATAACCATTGCCACTACATCTTTTTTGACCTCTGATTATCCAGATTAGATATAAGTCCAATGATTTCGAAATAAATAAAAATACTGAACAGCAATGAACAAAAACCGAATAAAATCAATTTATTTAGTCCACTACCATTGGGCGCCATTTTTAACGTTGTAGCCCCTTTTGTTAGCAACTAAAGTGAAGTGTTTTGCATTTGGATTAAAATATCTCAGAAACAAAAAATCGGACCTGCATACTGTAAGCAAAGAAAATTTTCAGAATTTATCTTCTTTTTAATGGTTTATTATTCAAAATTGTATCTTAACGCGACGCTGTGTTAGAGAGGCAAAAAGGGAAAACGATAATGGGTTTGGTTAAACACATATATATGTGTGTGTGTGTGTGTGTGTGTGTGTGTGTGTGTGTGTGTGTGTGTGTGTATGTATATTCAAATATCTCAGAAACTAGAAATCTGTACACTGTAAGAGAGGGAAACTGTTTTTAAGTGAAAACTTCTTAGGGGCGTTTTGCACTTTTTTTTGGCGAAGAGTGAATTAGATTGAGCCGTCAGATTCTCTATGTGTAACGCTTGGTTAACGTCGGCTGGAGTCGACTAATTAAAGTGTTATCGCATATGGATTAAAATATCTCAAAAACTAATGATCGAAGCTGCATATTGTTAGTAAGGAAAATGTTCATCCTTTTTGTATTGAGCTATTATTTAAAATTGTTTCTTATCGAGTCACAGTGTTAGAGAGGCGAAAAGGAAAAAAATAGTGTCGAAATCCAAATGATAATGAGTTTTATTGAAGATATGGATTAAAATACCTCAGAAACTAAAAATCGGACCTGCATACTATAAGCGAGGGAACTTTGTAGCATTTCATCCTCTTTCTAATAAGCTATTATTCAAAATTATATCTTGACGTGACACCGTTTTAGAGTGCCTAAAAGTGAAAAAGATAGCGTCACTTGCTTGAAGTAGAAAAGAGCTTCTTTTTTTTTTGTTACAAAGAATATACAAAAATGTGAAGTTTGTAGGGATTAGGAGATGCGCGGTGGAAGGTAGCGGTTGCCCCACCTAAAAAAATATAAATATCTGTTTTGAGGTTCATAAATTATAGTTTTTTTTTTTTTGTTTTTTTTAATGTATACATTATCAACTCCACCAAACTACTATCCTGAAAAAATAAATAGTTCCCACCGTCCGACTAATCTTAGCCTTCCATTGGCAGCCAGGTATAAAAGGTTCGGAATTCATAATGTGAGGGTCCCAAACCATGCGAACTAAAAACATTTTATTTTTATATTTGTTAAGAGATAAGTTCAGACAATTCACAAATTATAGGAAACACAAATGTCTAAATTTGTTGCTTTTGTAGGTCATTGTTTTTGTTTCTTGATAGTGCCCGTTCCAACTGTTGTCGGTTTTCGAGAGATATCAAAAGGTATTGGGGTAAGCAGTAATGCCGCTTTTAGATACTTGCTAATGTTTCTGATACTTGAAAGATGTTTAATTTAGTGGTCTCTGGTACGATTTGGTGAAATGAAACGAAATGAGAGCGGATTGGCCTCTTTTTGAGAGGGAGGGGATTAGAACCCTTAAATTTCGCATGGAGATCACCCCCACACTGATAACTTGATTTACTGAAGAAAATATGATAAAATAATTGATACGGGTTTGCTCTCACTCCTTGCCCAGGAAAAAACCCGTAGACCATAGAAGGCGAGGAAGAGGGGATCAATAATTACAGACCACTTTTTATCGAACTATTAACATCCGGCTGAAACTTCGTAAATAGTTTCATTTCATCGTAACCTACAACTATTTTATTTACGAAAACTCTTGGGATTGGGGCATTTTCAATATGGAGGGGGACAAACTTTGTCTATTTAATTAGCTACTAAAAACTCGTAATACTTATTTGCTTACTTGATTGTAAGATAATTCGATCACAAAATCGATAAAAAAGGTGGCCTACAAAAATATTTGACCGTTTGTCCTATATAACCTCGTTATTTTGACGTATTGGAGGTAGAGATCACCTACAATATTTTTTGTAGGACACCATTTTTTCTCGATCTTGTCATCAAATTGTCTTACGATTCAAGTGGAAAACAAACGGATGTTCATGAATCTTTAGTTGTAAATCATTAAAGTTGGTCAATCTCCAGATTAAAAATGTCCCAATAAAGTATTTGTACGTTACATTTAAATGAAACGTCTCCATTGGAACCCGCATACTAGACTGAAACGACAAGACTGCTCCAACACTTACTAGACAAACGCTCTAAACTTCCAATTAATTACAAAAGACTCATCTACTTAACCATAATAAGACCTATATGGACATACGTAGTTGAGTTTTGGGGCTCTACCAAAACATCGAATTCCTATCGTATCCAATCCTTACAATCTAAAATCCTTAATGCCCCATATTTTATCACAAATAAAACCATTCATAAAGACCTTAATGATCCATATGCCGCTGATTTAGCCCGAGCCAGATACCTATCCTTCCATGATTAACTCCAGTCCCATCCAAATCCACTCGTTTCCAGCCTTGCTTCTTCCTCGATTCCTGATAATCCCCCTAGGCTTCTGAAAAGAAGATGCTCACGTGATCTTCTTACCTAAAATTAAATAGGGAGTGCTACCATCTCTCCAACTCTGTTCATGTCATTATTTCGAGTTTGTGCATATTAACTGGTTGTATTTGTACATAGTTATGAATTTCATTATATAAACAAATATTGAAATGAACCTATTCACTAAGTTTTAGGCGGATTTTAATAATTTGATAAAATGGAGTCTGTTCCACGGACTATATACTATTATGACTTTAGCAACAAGCCACGGGCTGTTATAGTAGTTGTTAAAAAAAAAAAAACAAAGGGAGTTTGGGTAAGCAATTGTGTCGCTCTGCTTACTATTGTATTGCTTGAGAGACGTTGTTGAAGTTAATAGTTCCTGCAACAATTTAAATAAATTATCTTCAACCACTATCTTCTTTGACGAATTTCACAGCTTCTTTTGTTTTCTTTTATTATTATAGGTTAGGAAAAATGCAGGCCCAACGTTCACCACGTTTCTCAGACAATATGTAAATTCCTCAGCAAGCTGTTTTTAGATTTTATTTGTTTATGTTTAAAAAAATTTAAATATTTACTTACTTCGCCGGTAATGCAGTACAAGGCTCAATGCCATCTAGTGATCAAGAGTGCCCTGAAGGGGGTATCATGCCGCAAGTTGCGCCATCAAAATTTTTGAGGGGGGCACATTTTGATGGGTTTATGAATTTTTGAGGGGAACAAATTTCGACGTGATTATGAATTTTCGGACTAACGGAGAAATGGAAAACATGGAACATACGGCAGCAAATTAATTAATGATTTACGATTTTTCTAATACTACCTTAGCTTGCTCTGTTTTTAAGAAAAGGTGAGTAATAAAATATCTTTGAAGGAAAGGGGGAGGGGTAAGTTCTTGCGCCATCGACCTTAGGGGGGGAGGAGGGAGGACATCTCTGTTAAGCACTCCAATCCTTGCTAGATCCTCCTCTAGGTCATCCAGCCATTGCCACCTCTTTTTCTTTTGCCGGCCAAGTTCTCTCCTTTTATTCTCTTTGTCATTCTATCATCTTGCATTCTCTGCAGATGACCAAGCTAGCTAATTATTAGTGGTTTTATGACGCTTAATATATTTTCATGGCTTTTTTTTTTTTTTTTTTTTTTGTTTGGTCTTTCCTACCTCACCTTTTAGGCTATACGGGATTTTCCCGGGCCTGGGAATTTAAAATCCTCTCCGGCACCGGGACGCGAACTGGTACTTCTTTTTAATCTCTCATAACTTCGAGTTTTCTGGTAGCCGGGCAACTCGCAGTGCTGTGGACGGAATGGCCGAATGAGCTAACGAGTGTGCACAGCACCGCCGTTGCCCGGCAACCTGGTACATAAGACAACGATGAAAAATAGTTACGAGTTCGGGGGGGGGACCCTATTAAATCCCCGCCCACACCCCCTGGCCCGGGAGAACCCCATCTAGCCTTAAAGGCTAGGAAGAGGAGGACCCAAAAAAAAAAAAAAAAAAAAAAACTCGCGGTAATAAAAAAAAGTTGAGCACACATATCAGCCCATTCGGCCACCCTGCCCCCATGTTTTCATGCCTTATCAATTCTTCCAGCTCCTGGTTATTTCTAATGCGATACACACTCCGGCGCAATCTGGACCAAAAATAAGCCTTAGGATCTTCCTTTTAAGCCCACTTAGCATTAGTCGGTCTGTAACATTCAAAGCAAACAACAGGTCTGGCAAGCGATTTGTAAAGCTCTCGAGAGAAGTGGCGATTTTAAGAGATTTACATGACCGTAATACGGTCTCTTTCCTACCAGGATCCATTTCCTGATCTATTCACTCATTTTGTTTTAGCAAATAATATTTACTCCAAGGTAAAGTAAACTATTCAACGCTCAAAGAAAGTTTTAAATACGGCTTAATATTTCAATGTAAATCAATATCCAAGAACAGGTTATCAAAAGTAAAGACAAATTTAAAAAAAAACATATTTATTTTCAGTATTTGTAATTATTTACTTAAATAACTAATTTTGTCAGAAGAACCAAGGCGTATAAAACAGGAACAAATATTGAAAACGTGTACAAATATTTAACAAGCTATTGTATGTACTTTATACATCCATTGAAAGAGGGATCAGTTTCATTACATACATTAATTACAGCATTGTTGATGTTGACAATGACGTAATACAAAGTGCATTTCTCTTCATAACATAGGAAAATACGTAAGTAATATTGCGTAATACACAATGCTTCAAATAAGTGATTTAATTATGTAACATTAATGGCGAAATTGTTTATAAAACATTGAGTCTTACTTCAAACTTCAAGTATGTTACAACTGCAATATAATATTATTTTTTTCATATAAAATAAAGTTTATATAAGCGCAAGAACGTCAATTGCATTCTTGGGCCAATCTGCAAACTAAACTGTGATAGACCCCTTTTTAACAAATTAATAACATTCGGCTAAAACTTCGAGAATGGCTTCATCTTATATCTATATACCGGACAATAGCACATTTTCAATCTGAAGATAGGCAAATTTTTAATATTTAATGAGGTACTACTAAAGACTCGTGAACACTCATTTGCTTTCTACTTGAATTGTAAGATAATGTGATGACTAAATCGAGAAATAAAGGTGGCCTACAAAAATATTGGATTGTTTGCATGATCCCAACCCCAACATGTCAAAATAACGAAGTTATATAGGGTGTTTCAGGGTTAAGTGGCCAAAATGCAAAAATGAACTAAGGACCTCAAAACAAGAAAAAAATCTCCTCTGAAAATATGTCCGCAAACGCTTTGTTTAGGAGATATTCTAAGGATAGGAGTGAAACAATAACACATATCCAGTGCCGTTCTGCCATTGCAAGAAAGATTTCCTTTCTTAATGTTCAAGGAAATCACTTTGAACAACATTTAATATGAATGTTAAAGATTACATTTAATTAATAAAGTAGTTAGAACGAATAAATGGTTTTATTTATTTCATATAACGTAAATAATCCATAACAACGAAAATCTTTAGGTGTGAATATCTCCTAAACAAAGTGTTTCTTTTTTTTTGGTACATATCTTCAGACGTATTTTTTTTTTAAGTCCTAAGTCCATTTTTGCAGTTTGGCTACTTAATCCTGAAACACCCTGTGTAGGCGAAATGGTCTAATATTTTTCTAGGCAACCATTTTCCTTGATTTTGTGATCAAATTATCTTACGATTCTAATAGAAAGCAAATGGGTATTCATGATTTGGAATTTTTCATTAACTTAATTAATTTCTAACGTCCCATTTTTTAGAATTTTTGTAGATAAAAAAATTGTAAATTACGATAAAATGAAGCCATTTGCGAAGTTTTAGATGGATGTTAATTTTCTGTTCGCCAGATTTTTTGTTGGGATTACAGATCTTGTAGATTTTTCGCCACCCAAATGGAAACATACTCCATCTTGGTACCCATTGGACTATTCCTTTCCATTTATCTGCACGCAGCTCTATTCGATCTACCCATCTGATTCTTGGCCTTCCGATTGGTATCTAGGCATTAAGGCATTAATTTATGTGTAGAGGCTTTCTGATGAATAGCTCCGAGCCACATGTACTATCTTAACCTCCTTGCCTTCACATCATGAGGTATTGATTGAAATTATACTGTAAGCAGTTCAATACTGATCCTTTTTCTTCATGAGTTAGTATTCTGATCACAGAATGCTTTGGTTATCCTAGGAAGAAATCATCGCTCAAATTTAGAAATTTTCCTAACTAGATATTCTGCAATTTGGAAGGTCCCATAAATAGAGCAGCAAAATTTTCTAACATCCAATCCTGTCTTTCAATCTAAAGTCCTTCGAACAATAGTTGATGCTCCATTCTATGTAGCAATTTTGTAACCAACAAAACCCTACGCCATGGCCTTAATATCCCATTTGTCCTAGACCATATCCCAGAAAAATTCTCCAAATTTTACCAGAACTATACCTATCATCCACTTATACAATCCCTATCCAACATTATCCATTCTTACAATCGTCCTCGAAGGTTGAAGCGGCAGTGGCCCAGAGACCTTCTGTGTATAAGTATATATTGGCCAGATCCTCCACTCAAGCCAAGTATGTGTGATTATAATGCCTCTCCTCAGCCTCTACTGGTCCTTAATACCAGTAATGCGGCTCAGTGCAAGGCGCTGGGATCTCCTAGAGTTCTGCCTTTTCTTACAAGAGTAGAGAGAAAGGCTTGGCTCGGAGTTCTTCTGAGTGAATGGATTCTGTAAATATTGTATAGTATGCATGTGTTTTAGTTGTTATTTAGATTAGTTTAGTTCTTTTCTTTATATACATTTACTTTTATTATTATTAATTTCTGTATTATTTATTTTTATTTATTGTAAATAGAGTGTGAATGTGCTCTCTGAACACTATTATAAATGTTCTTAATTGTGACAGATTGTAATATCTCTGAATAAATTAATTTAAAAAAATAAATAAATAAAAAAAGTTCCGCGATTCTTTTAATAGTGAGCTGTGTGAGGTCGTCTGGTCATCGTTATAATAAAACATTTTTTTGCTTCCGCAATGCATATCGATAATTCTCATTATCTGGAATTTTATAGATTTCATATTTTATTTCTATTATAAATATATATAGTTAGTTATATAATTATAATTAATTAAGATAGGCGTTGGATAACTTTGAGATAATATGGACGATCAAGAATGCGACTATCTCGAACAGGAATGGCAGGTTTGTGACCTCTGATAGCAATGGAGGTTGTCAACCCATCGCCGAGGTATATCGTGTTCATTATCAGCTGATCTAATGCTTCGTATCATTTTATGCCATTATGATGGCGAAATAATACTTCGCATTATATAAACAGAGTAATGAAATGTTCCATTAGCAATGTAAATACTCAAAATGTAATTTATCTTGTGAAATTTATGAGTCCTGCTAAATATATCTATATATGGCCAGGTTCTTAAACTCATCGATGGCATAGGAAAACTCATCGATGGAAACAATCTATAGAATTCAACGCGTTCCATAATTTTTCGATTGAATCACCGTTAGCTCAGCGGTACAATCGACTTTTGTGATCGCTGGATGTAATCTCATTATAAATCTCAGAGTTTAAATTTATCGCATTTTTTTTTAATTTGCCATGAAGACATCGGCAGAGTATAACTAAAATTTGAATAAATTAAAGAATTTTACGCTGGAGTTCGGAGTTCGTTTTGACGGAATTATTAATTTTTGAGTGAGGGGGATGGGTATATTTCGAAGGAGTTATGGTATTTTGGAATGATAAATTTCAAATCAGGGAGAACGGGGAAATCACGGATCATACAATAGTAAATGAAATTGTATATAATTTTTTTTTTTTTCTTATTCCCAGTTTCTTAAAGGTTTGTTTTTTACATATGGTTAACATATTCCTTTTACTGTATCTTAGATACATTTTAAGGTCTTGCTGAGGCTTTCTTAGTTTTCTTTATCTTTATTTCTGGACTTTCAATCTGGGTGATGGGGCTCACCTCTGTCTTGATAATTTTCTTAGGACTATCTTATAATCTAACTTACAACTATATTTTGCCATCGCCGAGAAGATGGCGGAAGTGTTATGGTATTGAATTCTGCATTTGTTAAATATTTTAAAAAATCGTAGAATTTTATTATTCTTTTGTTTATGTATTCAGATACGGTGGGTAAATTTAAGAAGGCGTGAATTTTATCTGATTTTTGTTTTTCCAATGACGTATTTTTAGCTATTCTGATTAGAATTCCATTTTGGAATCGCTGGAGTCTCTTGCTGGTATTTTCGGAAATGTGGGACAATAGAGGAGAGAAGGGAAGGGCAAAGAATGCTTTTGTAGATGATTAATTTTAATCTGAGACTGAGCTTTGAGGTTGTGAGAAGGTGACTGAATTTGTAGGAATTTTGTCTAACTGTTGATAGTTTTGAAGTGCAATGAGCGGTAAATTTTAGATGTCTGTCAAATTTCATTCCTAGATTGACCAAATTATTTGATATTTTGCTGTATTAATCACCAATCCGAAATTTTTTAGGTAATTTTTTCTTTTTTTTTTAAACGAAAATATTATACAATCGGTTTTTGTAGAATTAACTTGAATATTTAATAATTTAAGTTCATTTTGTATGACATCTGGAATGTATATGATCTTCTATTTATTAAATTTTAAGAAGAGGAGTGTAATAAAATATCTTGGGATGGAAGAATTATACAAGTTGTATACATCCATCCTGCACTATAGACTGAGACCTCAACCAAGCTGGTTTCAGTCCAGAGCGTCAGACACAGGACCATATATTCACCTTCAGGAATATAAGGCAAAAATCTTGGGATAATGATAAAAATATGTATAATTGTGGATTGATGGCTGACTGTAGTGAATAATTGAAGAGAACGATGATTGAGGTGATCAGTCAAAATAAAAAGAAATAATTATATTTATTTTCACATTCGCTGACGTTTCGGCCCGAAGTTCAGGGCTAAGAAAAGAACCAGATAACAATAGGTATGAGAATCTATAAAGATCATATCATTTTACTTATTAACCATGTCTCAATATTATCTAATATTCAAATGTAATTTTCTTACATATGTACAACCAAATATAATTATAATTATTATTGTTCTTCTAAGTTAATTCTGCAATATATGTATGTAAATGAAGTTATTTCTATATTTATATTTTACTTCTGCTAATTTTGTGTTTATTCACATTGTACTCTTATCTATAATTTTTTTTTTTTATTATTTTAATGGAATTTACTACTGTATTACATAGAGAATACAATAAGTAAATGAGAAATTGGTAACATGGCATGTACAACATGAAGAGAAACTACCCATTGGTAGAACTCAAATTAAAGTTCTATATTATAAGATCCCGAGGCCATCTTCTTTTCAGACGCCTCGGAGGGCTTATCTATAATCTCTTAACTCTATTTTATAAGTATATGTGTATACTTATAATTCAATATTTCATAGATATAGTATTTTTCCATTGTATACGTCCATATCATCAAATTTTAGATACTGTAATTTTCTAGATTTTTCCCCATTACATAAACAAGTCAGTTTCCCCTATACCTGCCCTTACCCCTGGTTTTCCAGTTATAAGTAAAATTCCTAGCTGAACACACCCGTAAGTCTCTAATTTTATTCTTCCATTTTATTTACTTATTTATTCTCATAATTCTTTTTTTTCTCATGTGTTTTATAAACTATCAGGAATCTCTAAGTTCCTTGAATCCAATAGGTCGCCTATAAAAAGATATGGATAGATACCCACGGTAATCTTGAAGGAAAGAGTAGAATAAAATAAGAAATATCCACAAAAAAAATTTGGAACAGATAGAAAAAAGAATGGTATTCAAAAGATTATACTTCTTATGATGGAGATAATCTCGCTAAGATATTCTTATTGCAACTCCATTGATAAGAGGTCATAGTCCTAAATGAACCACTTAATATTTATGAAACTCAACAACAAAAAACTCTTCTTTAAAAAATAAATATTGAACTATAATTTAATTAATTAACTATAGTTTGTGAGTGTACAGTTTTAAAAAACTTTGTTGTTCTTCTAATCACACAATGACAAACGTCTGAATAAAAAAACAATGCCATTTGTATGTACATTATAATCTTATATCTTTGGAGAAAAAAGAGAAATCGGCTATCTTTGAGTTTTAAGGTACGATTACACATTTCGCAAATGTCCTTACATATGTCCCATGTATAAAAAATTGAGAATTTATAATCTAAAGGTTTCAAACAATGGAATCTTGTAAACAGTTTATTTTTATATTTCTTAGTAATCCAGTCAATGAATGCTCAAAAAGGAGATATTGAAGGAAATGGCGGGGACACAATTTTGGACTTTTGAACATTGCTTGGACTAGTAAGGAGGTAAACGTACTAAGAGTCAGAGAGGAGAGCCGTATGAGGAGAGCCAGAGGGGAGGGGTGGGGCTTAAGATATTTTTTTTTCGGGTTTTGGCTGATATCGAGAAAAGTATCCATCGCCTTGACCAAGATGTTCTAAACAAAATGAAAGTTGGTAAAATTTGCAACTTGATTGATTATATGCCTTTTTTCACTACCTTACTTAGTTTCTATGATATCCGTCCTCAACTATGATTAATTTTGGAAAAAAAATGTC
The DNA here is from genome assembly GCA_928085145.1 of Nezara viridula. Taxonomy (NCBI): domain Eukaryota; kingdom Metazoa; phylum Arthropoda; class Insecta; order Hemiptera; family Pentatomidae; genus Nezara; species Nezara viridula. Next base: position 127,732,692 of record OV725082.1, read on the forward strand.
TACCTCGTGTTTTTTTATTGCATTAGACTAGCTAACTCTTCATTGATTTGTTTCACGATTAATTTATGAGGAGAAAGTTTTTAATAATTACATTTTCTTCAAGAGTAAATATTAATTTGCTAGTTTATCCTCAGTAGTTCAAAAGTTAGACCAAACTTATATGTCAATTCCGAGAAGTTGCAGAAAAAAATAATTTCTATGATATAGATAGATAGATAGAAAGTAAACTTTATTCTGGGACAAGGTCCCTTATGAATAACAGATATGAACAAAAAAATAAAAACTACATCTGGCCAAAAATTACATTAATCAATATTAAAGAATATATACAGTATCTTCAGTGAAGTTAAATTAAAACAAGTAAAAATAAAATAAAATTTTGAGAAAAAACGAAATAATAAAAAAAACATTATTTAAATGAAAATAAAATAAGCATGGGTTAATTTTTAAAATTAAGACTCAATAAATTTTATCAACTCACCTCAGTCAAAATCTGTTTCACAATATTTATTTTATTGTATAACGTCATTTAGGGATGTGAGAAGGAATTGGTAAAGATGATATTTAAATGAGGACAAGGAGGAGGCATGGCGGATTTCAGATGGCAAGGAATTCCAGAAGGCTGTGGATCGGGAAATAAAGGAATATTCAAACATCTTAGTTCTATGGGAAGGGATATAAAGGTCGGAAACACGGGATCTTGTTTTCTGGGAGTGGACCACGGGTTTAAACTGTAGGAGACTGTAGATGTAGGAAGGGTGTCTGGTGTTGATTGTTTGGAATAGGAAAGATCCGAGGAAATATTGTCTGCGGAAAGAAGGGAAGAGCCACTTTAACTCGTCGTAAAGGTGGGACACATGAGACCGCCTCGATGTACCGAAGACAAATCTTAAGCAGGAATTCATGAGTCGCTTCAATCTATCCTCGAGTACCATCGGGATGCCTCCGTACACCACACAGCCGTAGTCAAAGTGGGGGAAAATGAGAGAGGATACAAGGAGCTTGCGGATTGGTTGTGGGAGTAGGTGGCGGGAGCGATGAAATAGCTTAAGGGTACCTATTGACTTACGGGAGATGAGGGCGATATGGGGTTTCCAGGAGAGGTTTTCGTCTATGGTGATTCCTAGGTTTTTAATATATACGTTTTTATATTGAACTAACTTTCCATACATCTAAATCTCTTCGTAGATATTTACAACTTTTCCTTAAGCGACATTTGAGAATTAAATTTAAACATAATTATTTAATTGGGAATAAGGTCGCTTATTAATTATTCAATAAACTACTAAATGCTCATATGAGTAGCATAACATCTGTGCAAGTGGACGGTGCTGAGACTGTCGGTGTTTTCATGGCCTGAGGTATCGAGGCTCTATTTTAAAACTTTGAAGAGTTCCCATTATTAATTTATATAAAAAAACCGGGATCGAAGCGTCGAATAAACAGAGAAGCCATGAACATTTAGTAGTTTACTGAATAATTAATAAGTGACCTTATTCCCAATTAAATAATTATGTTAACATATATATATTTAAACAACGAATAATATAAAAATAATTTTTTCTACAAATTGCACCTCAAACAATGGAAAATAAGAATTTCTAAAACGATTGTTTCATGGGCACATGTTTTTGTTTGTGTCCGTTCCGTCTGTTGTCAGTTTTCCAAGGGAAATCAGAAGGAATTTACTGAAGGTAGTGTTTCCCAAAAGCAAGACCAGCCCGAGTCTTGGTCTTGCGCACGGGCGGATCTACGGGGGGGGGGCTTTCGGGCTGAAGCCCCTCCCAAAATGGAAAAATATAACCATGTTTGATGGGAAAAAAATTTAAAAAATACCTCTTAAAATATTATTGTTCGTGTAATTACATTTAAAAGTACTTAAGGAATAGCTTAAACACCATTTCATATAGGTAGTTAGTTTCTTTCTGTTTTTCCAAAGTAATTATCGTTATTTTTATGAAAAAAAAAAGGTTTCGGGCTGAAGCCCCCCCCCCAAAAATTAAATCCTGGATCCGCTAGTGGTCTTGCGCACTCAGTGTTGGTCTTAGTCTTGGTCTTGCGTAAGAGACTCGCAACAGTCTTGCAGTTACCTATTACTATAGAGATATTATTGTTATTTTTTTAGATAAGGGAAACTTAACAAAGCCCGAATGGAAAATTAGAAAAGTTAAATGCAAAAGAATATTGGTTATAACAATTCTTTACATATAGTAACTAATATTGTCAAATATTAGTGACTATTTAGCCTTAATTTTTATTTTTAAAATATATTTCTTTTTTACCAGTCTTGGTCTTGGTCTTGCAACAGTTAGGCGTTCTTGGTCTAGGTCTTGGAATTGGCCAACACTAACTGAAGATTTAGTGTCGCTTTTAGACATTTGTTACTGTTTGTGATGATTGAGATAAGTTGAATTTAACGGTTCCTTGTTCAACCTTAAATTCCTTTGCCAATAACAGGTTAGGGAAAATACGATTCACTAAATTTACCATGTTTATTTCTCTGAAAATATAGAGATTTATAAACATCCTGTTTCTTGTTACTGTCTGCTTTTGTTTCTGGTGTTTTTTAAATGGGTAACCCGGCTTTAAAGAGATCTTGTTTCGTTTATGTACTGGCAAAAACGTAGTTTCACATATTTCACATACTATGGAAAACACAATCGCTGTCTACATTTATCGCTGGATAAGTATTATTGTTTGTTCTGCTGTTTTACAATGTCATTTGCTGTCAGGTTTCCAAAAGAAATCAAAGGCTAAGTTTGGATTGGCTAAGTCCGCTTTTATAATTCTTACTGGTTCGACTTAAATGGATTTTCTTCATCCGCCATCATCTTTGATGAATTTTACGCCTTAATTATTATTATTTTTAGTGAAAACTTGTTTAGGCACGCTCAACACTTTATTTTGTGAGTATTGAGCAAGAAAAAGTCGTCATTCACCTATATAATCCGTACGCTCTATTCATCTAATTTTTGCATTTGGATTAAAGTAGAATTTAAGTAATATATTTTAACTCATTAACTTTTATAATAAAAAAAAATATGTTTACTTTCACTTACGTATATTTTATTTTTTATTTTATTTTATTTTATTTTCAACCCTCCCCTGCCTGAAGGCAATACGGGTATTTGCAGCAGTGGGATGTTACTGTTACATAACAACCCACTGCTGCATTTTTTGGCTATTACATTATTTTTCTGAGCTGTGCACACAGCTTGCTCTTCTCTTCACTTGCATCTGGTTTACTTTTCTTATTATTCTGGTGGCCTCCCCGGTGCAGCTTCTCTTCTTCTTCCCAAAGAGAAGTGGGTTGGTAGAACAACTTCTTTCCATCCGTATATAAAACTTTTGAAGTGATCGTATCTTTCTTTGTCCATAAGTTGAGGAAGATCTCTCTCTGTTAGGACAAAGAGACCTGTTTCTCTCAACAGTTTCGCCCTCAGTGACTCATAGACCGTACAGGTAAGTACAACATGTTCAGCGGTCTCCGGTACCCCACAACTTGGGCATAGGGGATCGATATTTATACCATACTGATCGAGCTTTGCTCGGAAACCCCCATGCCCCGTGAGAATCTGTGAAATCCAGTAGTCCGGGAGGACCCAAGTCGCTTCTAGTCGCGAACTGACGGTGGGGAAGTACTTCCTTAGAGTAGCTCCTTTGGGAGTCGTCAACCACCGTCGGTTCCAGTCCTCTACTGTATCCTCCCGGAGAATCTTCTTCCAGTTTCTTGGATCATCTCTTATTCTCACTCGGAGGTAATCCGGTAGAGCCGCTAAGCATTCTCTCCTAATCTGATACCGGTAGTAGTCTTCTCTCAGCAGGAGGTCGAGAGGTATTCCTCCTGCCAAGACCTGCACAGCCTCATGAGACACCGTCCTAAATGATCTGGATACTCGAAGCAGAGCCATCCGCTGAATCGTGGCCAACCTACATTTCTGTCTGTGCGAGAGATTTTGGCTCCAGGCAGGGGACGCATACCTCAGGATACTCACAATAACACCTTTATAAATGGTCATAGTTGCTGGGTACCTGAGGCCCCAAAATGCGCCCCCAATACGACTGAGTCCGTTAAGGGTTAGGGCTACCCTACTTCTCAAGTAGTCCAAGTGAGGTGTCACGTTGAACTTTCTTCCAATCCTAATCCCAAGGTAGGTGACGACCTCACTTGGACGTATTCTTGATGCTTGTATAACCATTGTTATAGGGTGAGCCCTATCAGTCGTGCCTTTCAAGAGGACTGCCTGGGTCTTGGCGGCGGCCATCCTGAATTTCTTCTTCTCGCACCACTCTTCTACTAAGTTGGCGCACCTTTCAGCTTCTTCTTTCAGTCGGGCTCTGCTGTTCGAGGCTACCACAACGGCCAGATCATCTACATAAGCCGTAGCGGGGAACCGCTCCTCTTCCAGTACTCCCAACAACTCATTGAAGACTAAATTCCATAGGGCAGGACCTAGAACAGAACCCTGGGGACAACCTCTTTCCATGGAGTCTTCAACTTCGAAGAAGTTACCCCGTATTCTTAAAGTTCGGTCCTGAAGATAGCTTCGTAATAGCTCGTACAAGTTGCTGGGAGCTTCATACTTCTGCAACTGCTGGAGTACGCAAGGCCACCAAACACTATCGAAGGCGGAGGTGATATCAAACAGGAGGAGCATAACATACTTCTCCGCCTTCTCTTCGACGTCATGGCGCACTCTCAGCAGGGCATCCACGGTTCCCCTACCCTTAGTGGATCCGTACTGCCGTGGATGGCTCGCTCTTGAGAAGACTGGTCGTAGGCTCACCAGGAGTAGGTTCTCTAACACTTTGCTCATAACAGGGAGGAGACATATAGGCCTATAAGACTTGGCTAATTGCTTGTCCTTGTCTCCTCCCTTGTAAAGGAGCCTTATGTCGGCCATTTTCCAATTTCGTGGAAAGTATCCCCTATCAAGGCAATCATTGAATAACTCCAACAATGTATCTTCGATATAGGGGATACTATTCTTTAGCATAGCCGCATCGATTGCGTCTAAACCGGGAGCACGACCAGTCCTTTGCCTGTCCACAGCAGCACGCAGATCCCATATGTCCCATGGCGGGCACAAATCCGTACCAGGTGGACATACCGTAGTGCGCCTTATGAATTCCTCTTCTTCATTATCTTGGGACGGATCATCTCTGGGGTAGATTTCCGCTATAAACATCTTCGATGTCTCTTCCAGAGTGGTTGCATGGGTAGCTCCGCACTTGAGCGCAGCAATCACTTGTTGTGGTGTTAGCTTACCCAGAGCCACTCTGTAAGGAATACCCCAAGGATTCTTTGATGACTCCTCAACAATGAACTCGTCCCAAGACTTCCGCTTTTGTAAGCGCACCTCATTTCGATATGCCCTGGTTTCACTTACGTATATATGTAATATATAGTAAGTGTAAGTATTGCGATCGAGAAAATTTTTGAATCTGAGTTTTCGACGGATTTATACGTTTTGAGGTACCCTGAGTCGAAATGACCAAGTCCCGACAAATGGTCTGTGTGTCTGTGTGTTTGTATGTTAGCAGTCTAGCTCAAAAACGAAAAGTCCCATAAAACTGATATCACGTATTTAAGATAGGTATATGCCTTAGTTGTGACGGCAACTTTTTCCTTAAAATCGGCTAACCGGAAGTGCCACTTTATATCAACGCTGAAACACATTTTCACAGTTTTCTCAAAAACGGCTCTAACGATTTTGATTAAACTCGGTGTATCATTGTATAATTAAGTGGTCTTTAATATAAATTAGGTCTTATCCCCATTGATGTCACTTTACAGGGCTTAAATGCCCAATGTTCATATACGTCTTCCTTTAAAGTACCTTTAATATGGTTTATTTTAAAAAGATAATTATTTCGCATTATTCAGAGTTACGAAAAAATGCTGAATATAACTTTTGAAAGAGTTTGATAAGTTAATAAAGGAGAAAAAAAATAAAAATGCAGAAAAACGTAGCTATAGACTGTAGCGCCTAAACGAATGTATCGATTTCATTGAAACTTCGCTAAAGTCATTTTCTCGACACCCTTCAAATTTATCTATATAACATTCATTAGCGAAAAGAAGCTGAAAAAAAGTTACGAGAGATGGTAAAATTAAATTCCGAATAACTCAAAAAGTATACACTTTTTTGGGAATGTTGTGATAAGATGTTTCAAAGGCATTTAAATTGCCTAAAAAACAAAAGAAGTTTCATCGAAATCGAAGCACTATTAGTAGAGATATCGCGATTTTTAAATATGTTTACTTTCACTTACATATATATGTAATATATAGTAAGTGTAAGTATTGCGATCGAGAAATTTTTTTTTAAGTGTGGTGTTAATTAATAAAATATTATTATAAAATACATCACCTGTACACGATATCTGTAGATGATAGATATTGGGGGGGGGGGGAGAAGAGGGATTAAACATCCTAAAAATAATCACATGATTGAATTATCCAAGATATTAATTATAAACGTCACCAATGATAATAGCTATTAATAAAAGAAATATAACATTAATCTTAGCTGGCTAAGAAACTCATAATTTGGGATTATATTATTCGGACCACTTTGAATATAAAGGTGACGTCTGTGACCTCGATAATATAACAATGGCCTTATAAATAATCAATAAAAATAATAGTATGACTGTTACAAATGCGTCGTTTAATCTTATTATTTATTATATCTAGCGACATCAAAATTTATACTTCGTTGTATTATTATAAAATTTGTCTGTGGATAGGTGGATATGGTGTACATATTTATTTGCTACTATAAATCAAACGATGCTGTTGAGATTTTACGGTCTCTTAAAGTCAGAAATATCAGCGTCAAATTGTGGGAGAACTGTAAAGAGATCTATATTAACTCTGAAATTACCTTCCAAATTACTGATATCGATATGAGTTTTATTTATGATTGTTATGTAATTTTTAGTGTTCTATCTAAAATCAATTAATTTTAAAGTCAATACTATCGGTTCGAAGTAGACCGAAGCGAAGGTGGGAAGATTGCGTTTAAGACGATTTGAAGTGACTAGGTTTGCGAGCGGTGGAGGGAGGTGTGTAATAAGCGATTGGTGATGTCGGCATCGAACCTCCGGGTTCGCTAAGTCTTTTTTTATTATTATATATATATGACGATAATGTCTTTGAAAGAAAGGGAAAGAAACTAACTACCAACAAGAAATGGTGTTTAAGCGATTCTTGAAGTCCTATTAGATGTAGTTAACGAAGAATTATACTTTTTAGAGATAATTTTTTTCGTAAGACATGGATATATTTCATCATTTTGGAAGGGCTTCAGCCCGAAAGTCCCCCACTCTCATCTTCCCCGTAGATCTGCCTGTTGTTATGAGCAAAACCTGTTCATATATTGTAAATAGAATCATGATGAATACATGACTTTTTTTCTAATTTTTTTTTCTAAAAAAAAACACAAGTTTTTAGGAAAATATAGGTACTTTAAAAATCTATATTTACCATAATGGACTGTGACGTTCATGAGAATTTCTTTTCTTTACAGTTACGCATAGCCCACACAAATTATTATTGTTCATCATGATTAAAGACATTTTAAATTGGAAACAAAGAGGAACCAAAGAGATTTGTCAGATTTTTTATATTTTTGGTGGAGCTGTGCTTTTAAGGATGTTTTTGTGAATTTCAACCTTATAATTCGTGGTATAGACCCATTTTTATCAACTTATTAACATCTGCCTGGAAATTCGTAAATTGCTTCATCTCATCGTAAGCTACTAATATTTCATTTATGAAAATTCTTGGAATTGGAGCGTTTCAATCTGAAGATCGACAAAGTTTGTCTGTTTAATTAGAAATTAAAAAAGATAATTTGATCACAAAATCGATAAAAAAAGGTAGTCTACAAAAATCTTAAACCGTTTGGCCTATATAATCTCGTTATTTTGACAATTGGAGAGTGCAGGTCACACCAAACGGCTCGATATTTTTGAAGGCCACCTTTTTTTTTTTTTAAGCTTTGTGCTCAAATTATCTTACGAAGCAAATGGGTATTTAGTACCTAATTAAATAGACAAAGTTTGACAATCGCCAGATTGAAAAAGCCCTAATTTCGAGTATTTGGTTAAATAAAATATTTGTAGGTTGGAATGAGAAGAAGCTATTTGGAAAGTTAATAATTTGATAAAAATTGGTCTTTACACGGACTATTATTTATCGATAAAAAAAAACACTATTATTACACTAAAATGACACAAATCTTTTAAATATTAAATATAGTTACACCACACACATTTTTTTTTTTTTGAACAAAGAAAAATATCAGTGAAATGTCACTTAATGATTTTTTTTACAGTAAACCTATAATATTATGTTAATATTTAAGGTAGCTCCTTGCAATTTGAGCAGTGAATGTTATGTTATGACCTCTTTGGCTCAGTGAGGACCTTGAAGCCCAAATTATCATCGATTCGCAACGTGAACTCAACCCAGCCGATGTTATTGTCACGCGATTCTTTGCTAATCAGTAGATGACATCTTGGATCTAGATTAAATATGTTTGTCATCTTTGTATATATAGAAAGTGCATCACACATTACGTCCAAGTATTACGTAACTATAAAAAACAGTAACAGATAGTGGCAAGTTTTAATTTTTGCTTCACCTCACAAAGGAAAGGCAGAGAAACCGTAGATTCATGTAGAGAAAATTGTATTCCTCAAAATCGGTAATGCCCTCTCGATAATCGATATTGTCGAAATTTCGATATTCGATTTCTTACCATGGATAGTATCTAATTCGACTATATCTACTATCGATATCGTCTCTTCGATATTTTAATATTTTTATTTCTAAATAAAAATTAAAACTATTGTTTTTGAAAAGCGCTTGGCTCACGGATGCAGAATTTAATTTTAGGGGAGGGCTTCAGGCCGAAAGTTATTTTTCGTATATATAACGATAATTAATTTGAAAAAAAAAAATAATGAAAGAAACTAACTACCCATATGGATGACGAAGATGGGCAGGAATTAAAAAATTAATTTTACTAACAATCTTTTTTAATTAAAGACATTTATAATATTTTCAAAGAGTACATTCACACTCTATGTACAATAAATAAAAATAAATTAAACAGAAAAAAACAAAGGTATGTGCCTTAGACTACTGGATAGAATTGAAAACAATAACAAGACGAGATTAATAATATGAAATATATATTAAATATAATAGGATGAAATGCTGAACATTTCCTTCGCTTACACAGTATGCAGATTCGATTTTTAGTTTCTGAGATATTTTAATGCATATATTAATGACAATATAAAACAAAAATAATAATATAAATGTATATAAACAAAAATAATAACTTAAATACAAGCCTACTTATATACAATATTTAGAAATTACTTATATACAAAATTAATTTACTCAGGAGAACTTCGAGCCAAGCCTTTCCCACCACTCCTGGAAGGAAAGGCAGGACTCTAAGAGATCCCAGCACCTCTCACTTGGCCGCATTACTGGTATTAAGGACCAGTAGAGGTAAATTATATTAAAGTTGCATTGCAATTGTGCGCAGCTGGTACAGACATGTCTGGTTATTGGGCCTCTGACATCAGAGCTCTTAGAGCAGATATCTTTAGCATAACGTCATTATGATCAGTTTTATCAGCTTTGTTTATTATTTTCACATATTTAGATCGCTAGTATCATTTTTATTTTCATTGTGCAAATAACATGCGCTCAATGAGAGATTTGAAGATATTTAGCGATAACTTAAGTCAATATCTAAATCACTAATATTAAAGTGGATAAATAAAGTGATTTATTGTCAGGAAAATTAATTTTTAATTAGGGATTTCAAATAGGCTTACTTGAAGTAAATAAATTAAGGTAATCGACTCTTAACTTGGCCTTAAGAGTTAACGAAAATAAGACGGTGTATATGAAAAATTCAAAAATGGAAAAGGAAATGAGTACAGAAATAGCATTAAGGGATCACAATTTTAGATCTGTTGACCAGTTCATGTACCTTGGAAGCCTGGTCACGTGCAATAATAAAATGGAGAGTGAAATAAATACCAGGATTGCAGCAGGAAATAAATACTATTTCTTACTGCAAAGAGACTTGAAATTCAGATCACTCTCTAAAAGAATTAAAATTCTCATATACAAAACAATAGTAAGGCCAATGGATATGTATGGGTGTGAGAATTGGACCTTAACCAAAAACTCAGAACGCACGCTCAACCATTGAAAAAAGTTCTCAATGTTCTTTTGCTTTAAAGAAGAACTACGTCATAAGGCCGTACGATCTCGTAAACGCTTAATATTATTTTTAAATTTTGCGTTCGACTTCAATACTAGACTGTAACATTTTAATTATATTTTTTATAACAATAGAAGTATGACATTAGAAGAATCTTATTGTAATTATATTAAATTATTACAAAATAAACAAATATCAATTTTACGCAATACTAAAAAAATAACAAAATAAATTCCATTGGTTCCAACAAAACAAACAAAAGTTTAATATCCCTTCAAATAATTAATCATACCGCTTTATTAAATTTACTAATTTTAAATTTGTTTTATTGTCATATTTAAGAAAATATGAAGAATAAAATAGAATAATCAGTGTTTAAAGTATTTACGATTAAATAAACATAAGTTTAAACGAGTTCTAGAGTAAATGTAATTTACAGAAAAAAATTATCGGTGTACAATATCTATTTGAGAGAAACCATGCGATTTTTTTTACAGTAATTTACAGTATACCCGAGTATTTTACAAGAAAAATAATAACCAAGATATAATAATAACAATTTTTAAAGATAATTAAAATAAGGTAAGTAGTGCTGGATGATTTATTTATTTTTTTTTTTTCAATGGTTGAACCAAGAAATTTTATAAGAATATAATAAAGTAAAAATATATATAATAAGACACAAGACAGGGCACGAGATATATTGAACAGGGAAAGGAAAGTATTGAGAAGAATATATCGCGGAATCTTTGAGAATGGAATTTGGAGAAGATGAAAGAATTAGGAGCTGCGGGAACTCTATAGTGAACCTGATATTGAAGCATTGATAAAACAGCCAGAATCAGATGGTTAGATCATGTGGCAAGAATGCCAAAGAGGATGCTGCATGAGAAGCCGGATGGCAAAAGAAGTAGAGGTATCGGATGGCTGGAGGATGTTGAGGACGATCTGAGGCGGCTGGTTACTCGAAGATGGAGGTAAGTAACACAAGACCGTGGAGATTGGTTGGCTGTAGTGGAGGAGGTTCGGGTTCTTGTAGGACTGTAGAGCCATTATAATAATAATAATCGATTTTTTAAGATCCATCTTTTATCGAATTAAGTCAAACTCAGTTATAGAATATTTGTATACAGCTCAGGCGGATTTACGGGGGGGGAGGAGGGAGAACCTTCGGGCTCAAGCCCTCCTCCCCCCCCCAAAAAAATGTAAAATATAACCATGTTTTATGGAAAAAATATTAAAAACTATATCTTAAAGTATTATTGTTCGTGTTACATTACATTAATTACATTTAATAGAACTTCAAGAATCACTTGAAGAAACATCATTTCATATAGCTACTTCATTTCTTTCTCTTTTTGTTTTCCAAATTAATTATCGTTATATATATATATATATATATATATATATATATATATATATATATATATGAAAAAAAACGCTGCAAATTATTCGACAATGGTTTATTACCAGACAATTATTATATTATTACCAGACAATTATGCATCTAAAGTAACATTACCTTCATAGTTACAAAGAAAAATAAATAAATAGATGATTCCAATTATTGGACTAAACTTTTTTTTTTTAATTAGTAAGTTTTATTTCATAGGTAATATGCTAAAAAAAATAGCATTACATCAGTAAAATATACAAAATTTAAAAACCAAACAAAGCATATAACATTTGGAATAGAACATATTTTTAAAAAACCGGAGACCATATCTTTGCCCCTAATTGTCTGATTTTAACGATTTTTTTTTTTTTTTTTTAGGAAATTTAGTAAACTTAAAAAAAACTAAATATGTAGAAACCGCGATATTTGTACTAATAGTGCTTTGATTTCGTTTAAACTACCTTCATTTTTCAGGAAATTTAAATACCTTTGAAACATCTTATCACGATATCAACAAAAAAGTAAAAACTTTTCGAGTTATTCGGAATTTAATTTTACCATCTCTTGGAACTTTTTTTCCAGCTTCTTTTCGTTGAAGCATGTTATATAGATAAATTTAAAGGGCGTCAAGAAAATGACTTTAGCGAAGTCTCATTGAAATCAGTACATTCATTTAGGAACTACAGTCTAGCAAACTATAGCAACGCATGTTTTTCGCCCGCCAAAAATCCGCTTTGAAAGTAAAAGGCGGATGGTAATTTCGAAGGAAGGAGGATCACCTTTGGGTCACCTCTGATTTTATATCCAAATTTGAAAATAATCGGCCCAGTAGTTTCGGAGAAAATGCGCGGACGGCGGACGAACAAAAAAAATTTTATTCGTTTTTCGAACTCTACGCATCCTGAAACGTGAAACCTCAAATTTTGAGAGGGGGTTAAGTTTTTGAATTTTTCGGTCGATCACAATGGTTCAGTATTGAAAATAATAAAACAAAATCTTTCGGGCTGAAGCCCCTCCAAAATTAAATCCTAAATCCGCTGGTGGTATACAATATCCTACAGTAATACCCATTTTTTACTGTTGAACAGACCCACTAGCTAGGATTCCATCTGGACAAACGTCTTACTTAGAGTCGTCAAACAAGACTACAAGACAAACGTTCTAAACTTCCAATAAATTATAAAAGACTCATTTACTTGACTATAATAAGGCATATTTGGGCTTACGGACTTGAGCTTTCGGGCTCCACTAAACCATCAAATACTACTGGTATCCGATCCTTACAATCCAAAATTCTTCGTCAAATCCTCAATGCTCCCCTACTATCACAAATAAAATATCCATAATGATCTTGATGTTTCATATGTCACCGACTTAGCCCAATCCAGATATGTATATCCTTCCATAATGACCTTAAGGCCAATCCAAACCCATTTCTTTCTAACCTTGCTTCCACTTCGATTCCGGACAACTCTTTTAGGCAACTGAAAAGAAGATGGTCTCGAGACGTTTTAATATAATGGTATAATTGGAGAGCCACCAATGTGTAGTTTCTCTTAAAGTCGTACATGCCATATTACCAATTCACATTTAGTAGTTGTGTTTTTAGTTAATTCAGATATAAATTTCAATAAGTATATTATAATGAAACTCTTATCTTCATTAATTCTAGTCTTGAATTTATTTAAAAATATTATTACTAGAACAATAATGTGCTTCGGGAGAAAACGTTTATATTTGTTTGCAAATATTTAACATGAATATAGAGAAATAAAATTCCAAATACGGGCTTGCATTAAAAATGTTTTTGTTATCACAAAGCATTTCACAGAAATTGTATAATAGATTTTAAAATACCCTGTGCAATTATTGACATATTTTAGATAAAGGAAAAAAGTAAATAAAACAATCAAATGAATTATCAAAAGTATGCATATTTTATGGGTTATAAAAGCTGTTAAATATTATTGTTGTTATAAAATCGTCTTTTGTTAAAAAACTTTCTTTCAGATGTTGTTGTTGTCTCTCAGAAAACAAATGATAAGGACGGAACAATTAAGGATTGTTGAAAAATAATCTACGTAATTCAAAACCCAAGTATTTAAAGTTATAATTTTTTTTTTAAATGTGACTCAAGTCAATCAGTCACTAAATTAACACTATCATTTGATTGTTTGTTGTTCACAAATGAGCAAGACCATGGCATGGCGGACAAGATCATGTAAATGAGATATTTGGCTCAAGTTTTCCTGTGTGCCTGACCAATCCGGCATAATTTTTGGACACAAATTAAAGTTGTCGGTGAGCACATGGAGAAAGTCCTGACATTTTAGGCAGTTTTAGCTATTTCAAACAATTATTTCCATGAAGAAGAGCTAAAAAAAATCCGACAGCATAAATCCGCCGAAATACAAAATGGCGACCGATGGAATATATGTTTATCCGATATTTTTAGGTTATTGATTTACACGGTGCTTCCTATTAAGAAAGTTTATATTAAGAGAGATGAACTCTGGAATGTTCTTTTGCAGCCACCGCTGAGTTGATATGGCCATGTGAGCTGGAGCGGAATCCTGCTGGAAAACTCAATGACTTCCAGCGAACAGAGTATCATTTAGAGGCTTCATAACATGTCCCAAAATTTCGTCCTCATAGTTTTTCGCGGCTCTTTTTCTCCTTTTTCACAAAAATGGAGGTTTGTGGTGCCATCAAAGCAAACTCCACACCCACCATCAAGGAAGGGAGATGACCTCTTTCCACTCTTCCAATGACTTCCTGGGCTTCTGTAGAGCTGTGTGAGTACACACCATCATTTTTGCGATTATATCTTCTTCTTCTTCTTAATCGTTTCCTCTTCTAGCCCTGAGCGGTGTGAGGAGCCTTCTTGTAGAGCCGAATACACAACTCTCGATCCTGAGCCATCTGCCGCCTCCTCCTCCAGTCAATATCCCTTCTGTAAAAGGCCTCCTTGACACTGAACTTACAGGTCTTCTTGAGCTTTCCCTGAGGTCTTTTTCTCTCAACGCTATCCTGGCCATTCGATTCTCTGGCATTCGAGAGACATGGTCAAACCATCTCTCAAACGATTTTCCTCCATCAGAGTTTCGGATGGCGATCTCTAAGCGATATCTTTATATATAACCAGATATAACCTGCGCAAGAATCTCATCACCATGGCCTGAATCTGACTGATGTGTTTTGTGGTGAGGGTCCGTGATTTGCTTGAGTAGGTCATTATCGGGAGGAAAGTATTTTTTTACACGGTTGTTTTGATCTCCTTGCTCACTTCTCTCTTGTTCAAGAATCCTTTCTTGATGGCGTTAAAGCACCTTCCTGCAGACTTCACTCATGTGGGTACTGGAGTATTTAAAATTTTTTACTTGTTCTAATGGAACTAGACTCAAATGCTCTAGTATGTCTCCTCTTCCTTGTTTTCTGCCAATCCTCATAATGTTTTTTTCACATTTATTTGTATATTTATCTCATTTAATTCTTCCTGAATAATGCGGAGGTTGAATTGCAGGTTTCGTCCATTGCTTCCGAAAACCACCAAATCCTATGCATAAGCGAACAGTATGAAAAATACATGCTGTAGATTTCTGTATCCCTTTGATATGATTTTATATATATATATATATATATATATATATATATATATATATATATATATATATATATATATATATTATATATATATATTTATATATATATATATATATATATTTATATATATATATATTTATATATATATTTTCTTTTTTTTTATGTGACGATTAAGTTTTTCTTCAATTGTGAAAATTTTCTCATCGCTAAACAAAATCTTTCGATGAAGACCAAGGAGCACTTTGCACATCTATCCACTCTCATTTCTTTTAGAGAAGTGGATAGCTTTTGTCCTGCCATTCTTCGAAAAGCACCCATCCTAAGGTCACTTTTTATTATGCGAGACATTGATCTGACAGAGATTCCCATTTCCCGAGACATGATTTGTTGTTTTCGAATGAGATTTCTTCTGGTTCGAGCAGCCACTGTTCTTACTGCATTTGCCGTCCTCACAGTGCGGGGACGGCCCGGTCGAGATCTGTCACATACAGATAGGGTCTCATTATATCTATTTATAGTGCGGTACACGAACATACGGCTGATACCCAATCAGCATGAGTTTCAAAGTGTTGAAAATCTCTGACCTACATTTTCCAACTTTGTGTAAGGCGATCACAGCTATTCAGTTTTCTTTACCATCCCACTCCATGTTAACAGATAGATAGAAAAATACAAACTAATTAGGATTATTATCCTGACATCTAAAGAAAATAACCTGATAGAGGTAAGGATTATCTAAATATTACTCAAGGATGTGAACAAAGTTCAACTTTTGTAACAGTACTTTTGGCAGAACTAGGTATTTTAAGTTGTTCACATTTCTTTATAGAAAAAAATTACATTTTTTCACAACTAAGGACATTAGTATAATACAGAAGTTCATTAATTCCACATGTGCAATAAATAAAACTAAATTAAATGGAACATCAAAATAATAATACTAAAAATAAATATATATAAACTTGAACTAATGAAAATAACAGCTTAAATACAGTCATAAACATATTTAAAACCAAAATATTTCTATGTATCAGAAGCGTTAAAAAACCTCTGTTAGTTTTTTCTATCAACATTTTGTGTTTGCGCCGTTTAAAAAAACATGTAAATCCGCCTTAAAACTAAAACGTTTCGAAATTACTAGACCTGAATATGTCAGAAGAACTAACCACCTGATGTCTGAGATCGCAGATGTGTTGTTATTTTATCTTTAGAAGGCCGTGATTGCACTTGTATTATGGAAATACCCAAGGTTACTCTTTTCGAAGAATTGTTCGAATAATTTGTTTATAATTATTGTAATTATCTGTGATGGATACCCCGACTATATAAGCTATTATAAGTCAATATTCCATTTTCATAGAGTCCAATATATTATCACATTGATCGTAAATAAATATCATTATTTGTATACAATGGGTTCCCGGTAATCTGCCTTATTTCCCAATTTCCTCTCTTATATTATTTTCTTATATATTATTTCTCAAATATATATCCCTTTTCCGGCTCTCAGAGGCGCAGGTATCAATGGAAAGGTTATCAATTTATTCTTAAAAAAAAAGTGCAAAACGCGCCTAAAGAAGTATTCACTTCAAAAAGTTTAGGGATGCAAAGTTGCCAAAATTTACTCCAGTTGAAGAAGATTTTCCTATAAAACATTCAATGTATCGTAATAATAAAATTTTCTAAGAAAGCGTCACTTGATTAAAATATTATTCATCCACCATTTTTTTTTCTCCTGTTATCAAGTACAATCAATTTTCAAAAATATATGGGATTTTTTTCAGGTACCTACTTATTGCAAAATTTGCGCCAATACTAGATAGATAGATAGAAAAAAAAAACTTTATTCTGGGACTAAGTCCCTTCAGAATAACAATAATGTACAAAATAATAGAATATTACTGGCCTGAACGTTGAAACAATAAATAAAATTGATAAAATAAAATAAAAAGTAAAGAAAACCTTAGGTGCACAAGCTATATACAATACAGATAAAACTATGTACAGAGCATTTAAAATTATGAACAAAACAATTAAAACTATGAACGAATCACTTGAACTATGAACAAAATTATATTTAAGGGTTGAACAACATAAGCATACACTTTTAGAAATGAAGAACGAAAAAGAGATACAATGAGTTCATTTCATAAAAAAAAAAAAAAAAAAAAAAAAAAAAAAAAAAAAAAAAACTTTACTTGAATATATATATATATATATATATATATAAATAAACAGTTACTTATAATTGAATAAAAAAAAAAAAAAAAAAAAATGTATGTATTGAAATTCCTACGTCGATAGTAGGAAATGCATGTACTATCTCTTACCAAGTGTTATGATTATATGATTGCTACACAATACATATATAATATTAATAGTTAGCTGGAATCTGACTGTAATCTGACGATACTACATCAATACAGATGATTTCCAGTTTTATTTCAAGTACGTTGTTGATATTTCACTTATATTATAGATTGAATTTCCTTCATGTATAATTTTATTCATATACAGTGGGGCTGACAGTCAAAATAGATAAATAAATAAATATCTTATATTTATTTTATTTTCTCAGCCCTGATGAAGGCCTGAACCACGTACCGAAACGTTAACAAAAATAATATTATTTATTTATATATAATAAAGTTCTAAATTGTGAATTTTCACATGGCTATTTACTAAGAGGACTAGACCCACCGACTTGCGAGAGCTGTAAGGTGCAAAGAACTGTCCAACACATCATCCAAGACTGCCCAGTATTTAAGAATGTAAGGAAAAATCTCGATATGGCTCAGACCCTAAAAAAAAAATCAGTGAAAAAGAAACCTCAGCGACAACGAAAACGGCGTGGAAAAAACCTTACAATTTTTAAAAAATAATAAAGTTCTACAATAGAGTATAAATAGGAAGTTTTGCCAATGACCGTGCAGGGTAGAGGCAACAATAAAGACAAATAAATAAATTATTTATTTATAAAAAAATAAATATTATGTATTTACTTTTACTGTGAATTTTGATTGAACACGCCAACCAACGTCTCTTCAATTATTAAAGAGTAAAGTATTAATTATTATTTTTTTGGTTAATTAATTTATAATTTCTGCTCTTTATCAAAATACTAAATCTTAAAAAAATAAAATAATTTTAAAATAATGTGTGATTTATACTACATATGTAATCGTTGGTAGAACAAAAAAAAAGATATAGCAGAGCGTGGTTTCGATCCACGGACCTCTGGGTTATGGGCCCAGCACGCTTCCACTGCGCCACTCTGCTCTTGTTAGGAAACCATGATTTTATGTTACTTAGGTCTGTTTAATATAATTACTGATTATTATTTTCTTAAAAATTATTTGGTTATTTATTTATATATATAAATGAATGTATGTCTGTCTGTCCGTCTGTTTGTCCTTGGTGCATTAATAAACCATTCAACCGATCGCCATGAAACTGGCATATTACTTCTGTCTAATGATAATTTTTTATATGTAAAAAAAATAAAAATGTAAATGTTTTTCTGTTCAAAGCCGCAAAAAAATGTGTCGCTATAAACTGTAGCGCCAAAACGGCTTTACCGATTTTAATGAAACTTGGCTAAAGTCTTCCACATAAAACCCTTTTAATTTATGTGTATGACATACTTTACCGAAAACAAGTTGAAAAATGTTACGATGAATTCAATATATTATTTGACGATAACTAAAAAATTACAGAATTTTTGACTGATAATACCCACATTTATTTGAAAGATTCTTGATTTGCCGAAAAAAAAACAAAAAAAAACAAACATCGAAATCGGACGGTTCGTTGCAGAGTTATAGATTTTTAAACATTTACTGCTTTCTCTTCAGAAAATGCAGTTTCCTTTTGCTTCCTCACTACCGAAGGTAGGCAAGCATTTTTTTTTTTTTTTTTTTTTTATTGATTAATCGAAAATTTTATAATTACTACAGTAATTGAAATTATCATTTGAAGAAGTTATATGATTCTCCTTATGTAGGTCAATACTATTATACGTTCTTTATATTAATTTTTTATTTTAGTTTTATAAGTTCAACTCAGACTGTTTCTGATGATTATGAATGTTCAATTTGAATCATGAGAAAAAAAAAAATCATTAGAATTAGTTTAAATTGAAGCCATTGTACAGACAAATTTGTTTCTCAACTTTTTAAAAATGACAGATGTCCTTTGCTACTAATCTACTCATATGTGCTTTCTATTTTCTTTCTTTTTCATTTTGCCAGGCCAAGCCACAGCAGCGCGTGGCCGGGTAAAGCTAGTATATTATATAAATTACAATTTTAATAATTTTGTCTAACTCTAACAGGACATTTTTTAAGATAAAAAAAAAATAAAGATTTCCTAAATTAATTTATCTGAGTCATCAATGTAAAAAAGCTCTTAAGTTTTAATAAGAGTCTAATAGATAATGTTTTGCAATTAATAAAAAATAATCCACATAAAGATAAAATATTTCTAATTTCTTATTGACACTGAAATGAATCACAACAGAGTATATGGAACTTTTTGGATTTAATAAAAAATAATAGATTGGAAATTTTGTCTAGAATCACCTTCTAGAATTTGGCCATTAAGCATACTGTATAAATGCTGATATCACTAGTATTTTTGTTTCTTGTTATTCATATTTTTCGTCTGCTTTCGGTATCTAGATAAATAAAATAAATAGTTTAATTTAGCAATAATGTCGCTTTTAGTTAGGTTAGATAATTCTGTGTTTGTGTAATGTCTAAACGTATCTTTAACAATTAAAAAAAAAAACATTTAAATCTTCAAATTAAAAAAAAACATCATAAATGCAGTCATACCTTTAAAAAAAATGTTCATTATTCATTGCAACACTTAATTGTTTTCCTTATCAATGAATCGTAGATGATAAAAACATTATATTCATTCGAACTAATGGCACGACTAAAAAAATATCGATTCACGTTCATGATTAGATTAAGAAACTTATCAGAAAATTTATTTTGTTTATTTGCTCTATAATTTACAGAGGATAAAATGACAAACGATTTGAGAAATGAAAAAAATAAATTTTCTTAACGTAAGTTATTTTTTATACTTATTTTTTTATTCACAACTCTCAATTTTCAATGACAACCGGTGGCCTACAAAATTTTGAGTCGTTTAGGCTTTATTACTTCGTTATTTAGACATGTTCAGGGTGGAGGTCACTCAAAACGGCACAATATTTTTGTAGGCCATCTTTATTTTGGTGTTCAAATTATCTTAAAATTCAAGTTGAAATCAAACGGGTGTTCATGGGTTTTTAATACTCAATTAAATAGACAAAGTTTGCCGATCTCCAGATTGAATACGTCCCAATTATGAGAATTTTCGTAAATAAAAAAATTGGAAGTTACGATGAGATGAATCTATCCACCAAGTTTTAGGCAAATGTTGATAATATGATAAAAATAGGTCTGTAGTACGGACTTTATTATGTTTTAACCTCAAGTAATAGTCTAAATCGTTGATTTTAGATCTTTCATTTAAAAGTGATGTATGGGTCCATTTTGTTAATAATGTACTTTGATTGGAGGGATATGTTCGTCGTCAAGATATACAGAAAGGCAGGTCTTGTGTCAAAGTGAGAATATTATGTTTTGAGCTTTGTTGTGATTAAGTTTTATTTTCCAAAGTTTGAACCAATCGTATAGCGTTTGTTGGTGATTTAGTAGAGTATGTGGGATCCTTGTGTCTTGATTTTCTAAAATGTATGCCAAATCCTATGAATTTAAATCAAAACAGAAAGATGTGCGATAGTGATCATGTCTACCATTGAATAATCTTTTCATTGACAAAGTCAAAGGGTTATCAATCCGTTATATATACATATGGGTCAATTCAAACTTTAGGTCACATTCATGTCTATGGAGAAAAATAAGGTCAAATAACAACGAAAATTAGTTAAATATATTTTCGCGTGATCAATGCTTTTGAAAGCATATTTACCATCCAATGTTTAGAAGAAAAGAAATCAATTGTCTGGCCCAGAAAAAATAAATCGAAATTTGTCTTCACTCTTTAGTACTCTCACAATCCAGATGTTTTGATAGACCGTGGCAAAGACTACTTTTTATCAATTTACTAACATCTGCCTATAACTTAATAAATGGCTTCATATTATCGTAATATACATTTTTTTTTACCAACTAAAATTGTCAGAAATGGGGCATTTTCTCATCCCCACATATATTATTATAGTAAGGCTTGAAATCGGTTTTGTACCAAATTTAAGCTCCTGTCATGCTCAAATACCATGGATGGGGTACCGTTGGATTCAGAATTTCACGGGGGGTTAGCGAATCGTATTCTTCACTTTTGTTTTTCTTTCTAAAGTAAATAAAGTCGATACAAACATTTTGCTAGGTTGCAATACTGGAACGGTGGTAAGTCTGTAGATCGATACCGGACAAATTGGGTTTCGAAGATTTTGATGCGTATAGCAAGAACTTGCGCTCTTAAGCCCAAAAAGGTACTATTTTCGAGATATTGCAAGGCAAAGGGTTCGTATCCACACAACCTTACGGTAATTGTAGTACTGTCATTGAATACATGTCTCATTTCGTCGACTTGAGGTCTCTATGATCGAGAGAGGAGTTTAAATTATTGATCGAAGGTGGTTTTATCGATAAGCCGTATCATTGTTAATTCTTCATTAACGGCAGTGGCCCCGTGACCTTTTGTAACATGTATATATTGGAGTTCTGGCAATGGCCAAATTCTCCACTCAAGTCATGAGTGTCCGTGGTTGTAGCGCCCTTACTCAATCTCCGCTGGCTTTTAATACCAGTGAAATGGTTGAGGAAGAAGAGCAGGGATCTCCTGAAGCCTCGCTTTCCCTCCACATGTGGGGGACAAGTATGGTTCAGAGTTCCCATGGCCGACTGTAAATAGTGTAAATAGGTATGCCTGCATCTAAGATGATTATTTTCATTACTTTTTTTTTCTTGAGATAATTTTAATTCTATTTTATTCATTTATTTTCATTCTATTATTACTACTGTTTATATTTTCTTTCTTCACTATGATATTTTATATTGTTCTTTTATAGCTCTATATTATTTGAAATTCATTCATTCATGTATGGCACAACATCCCGTCACCGAGACTGGGCCTCCTCCAAGAGCCTCCGCCAGTTGGCTCTGTCTTCTGCTGCAGCTCTCCAGTTCCGCACACCAAGCAGGGTTCTCGCATCATAGGCCACGTTGTCCAACCATCTCGTCCTCGGCCTTCCTACCCGTCTTACGAGGTGCAGCTCCTCCATCATTATTTTTTTTGGTATTTCAAGGGTGCTCATTCTGGCCACATGCCCTGCCCACCTTAGTCTGGCCAGTTTAATATACGTGACTACGTCGATGTCTGCATAGAGAGAACTGAGCTCCCTATTTTTTCTTTTCCTCCAGACATCACCCTCCTTTACTGGACCATAAATCCTTCTGAGGACTCCTCGCTCAAAGACACTCAGCTTCATCTCATCCCTTTTGGTCATCGTCCAAGCCTCTGAGCCATATGTCAAAACAGGCCGAACAAGGGTCTTGTATATGATCAGCTTGGTCTTCTTTGAGAGGTACCTACTTCTTAAGTGTCGGCCAAGTCCAAAGACACATCTATTGGCAGCCGTGATCCTTCTTTGTATTTCTTGAGCCATGTCATTCTTGCTATTGATTTCAGACCCAAGGTATATAAAACTTTTCACTCTCTCAAACTTAAAAGAACCTACCTCAAATGGAGAGTTCAGATCAACCTCACCGCCAACTCTCATATACTTAGTTTTCCTCTCGTTGACTTCTAGACCAAGTGGTCTTGCAGCTGCTTCAAGGCTTATAAACGCTTCTCTGAGAGCCCGTTCAGACCTACCTACTATGTCAATATCATCAGCAAAACCAAGAAGCTGTGTCAGGCGATTGAAGATTATATCTTTGGTCTGAATACCGGAGTCTCTTACAGCTTTCTCCTCTGCCAAATTGAACAATAGACAGGCGAGGGCATCCCCTTGCCTAACCCCACTGCTCACTTTAAACTCTTCGGAGTCGTCAGAACCGACGCGTATTCTGCATCTCGAGCTGTCCATGGTCATCTTGATTAGGCGTACGAGCTTCTGAGGGATGCTTAGCTCCTCCAAGGCACAGTATAGTTGCGTTCTATCAACGCTGTCGTATGCTGATTTAAAGTCCAGGAATAAATGGTGGGTGACTACCTTACGCTCCATAGTCTTTTCTAGGATCATCCTCAGAGAGAACAGTTGATCAGCCGTTGAGCGTCCTCTTCGAAATCCAGCCTGATATTTCCCCAGTTCCTTTTCAGAATACGGGAGGATCCTCTCAAAAAGAATGTTAGAGAGCAGCTTATAAGCACACGAAAGGAGTGAGATTCCTCGATAGTTAGCGCATTCTGTTTGATCTCCTTTCTTATGTATTGGGCAGATAATGGCTGTTGCCCATTCCGTAGGCATAGCTTCCTTCTCCCAGATGGTCAGCATTAAATCATGCAGAGCTTTCTTGAGTTCTTCACCTCCACATTTCAACAGCTCTGACTGGATTCCGTCCGGGCCTGGCGCCTTTCCATTTTTCAATTTCCTCAGGGCGTTTTCCATTTCCTCCTCATCCGGGGGTTCAATAGAATTCAGGGAGTCTTCCTTCATTACACCTACTTCTCCAGGCACCGTTCCTCTGTTTAATGCGCCTTTGAAATGTTGTACCCATCTCCTTAGTACGTCATCTTTGTGGCTTAAAAGAGTTCCATTTGTGTCTTTGCATGCCGTCACTCTGGGCCTAAAAGCTGCCCTACCCTCGTTTATTCTCTGAAAGAACAGGCGACTTTCATTTTGGCCTCGCAATGCCTCTGTGTCCTCCATGTTCTTATTTTCCCAAGCTCTTCTCTTTCCGCGGAATAATCTCTTCTCTTCGCGTCTTTTTCTTCTATATGTTTCTTGGGAGAGCCTTGTGGGACGCTGAACCTTCTTTCTGTAGGCTTCATTTTTCACTTTTACTGCTTGAAGGCACTCAGCATCAAACCATGGGGGCCTTCTAGATTTAGTCTCGTAGCCAAGAGCTTCTTCTGCTGCCTGTTTCATTGCGTTGCTGCATCTCTTCCACTGTTCATCGACCATAGAGCTGTCATTAATTACTTCTTCATTAAGTTTCGTCTCCACAGCTTGTTGATACGAATATTGGTGGTCTGAGTCCTTAAGTTTAACCACATCAATCTTCTTCTTTGGTCGTTGGTAGTGGTTTTTAATCAGCGAAATTCGTGATCTGACCTCGGCAATGCTCAAATAGTGATCCGTGTCCATATTTGCACCTCTATAAGATCTTGTATTTATCATGTTGGACTTGTGACGGGCACTAATGAGTACATGGTCTATCTGTGATGCTGTTTGCCCATTTGGAGAGATCCATGTTGCTTTGTGGATATTCTTTCGAGGAAAAAGAGTTGTTCCAACAACCAGTCCGTGCAATGTAGCAAAGTTCACCATCCGTAGCCCATTATCATTACTGGTCTCATGCAAGCTGTGGGTTCCTATGGTCGGCATGAGTGCCACCTCCTTACCAACTTGTGCGTTAAAGTCACCAAGAATGATTTTAACATCATTTTTGGGGCAGCTTTCTGTCACGCGTCCAAGTTCTTCATAAAATGCTTCCTTATCCTCCTCAGGTGACACCTCTGTTGGGGCATGGCAGTTGATTAGAGAGAAATTAAAAAATTTTCCTCTAAGCCGAATGTAGCATAACCTTTGGTTAATGGGAGTAAATCGCATCACCAACTGTCGAGCTCTGCCTCTCACAACAAATCCGGTGCCGAAGATGTGATGCTTTTCATGGCAGCTATAGTAGAGTGTATGGTACTTCTTCTCCATAATTCCCTGTCCTATCCATCGGACCTCTTGGATAGCTGCTATGTCGATTCTGTATGTGTCCACTTCTGCAAGGAGCGCACGAAGTGCTCCTAGTCTATGTAATGATAAAATGTTCCAAAATCCAATTCTTAGGTCATTTAGGCGTTTCCTGGGTCTGTTACCGTAATTCAGTCCGGCTTCTTCTCTTTGAGGTTTCGTAATAAGGTACTTTAGGGGGGGTGGGTTATCAGCCCACTGCCCCTGAGTCAGGTAGAGGGGCTGCCTCCTCCGAGCATCCTGACTAGCTCCCCCATCCGGGGCGGCTACCTAGGGAAGGTGACCCTAGGGTGTGTACTGTAGGTGACCTTTGTCTGTAGTGTTTAGGTGTTGTAGTGTGCTGTCTAAAGTGTACTTGGTGTGTGGGTGTTCGTGTAAGTGTTCCCCCAACCTGGAGGGCCAGTGGCTGGTTGCGGTACAATGACCGGGCGATGGGACCGCCACCTCCCTACGCCAATTATTTGAAATTAGCTTATTTATTTGTTTTGTTTTTTTTTAATTTGTAAATATGGTGTGAATGTGCTCTCAGAACTCTATTATAAATGTCCTTTATTGAGACAGATTGTAATATTTATCAATAAACAAGTAATCATTAATAAAAAAAAATTCTTTATCAAATCTCAAGATTGAACCACAAATTTCGAAGGCTTCCTTCTCCTTTAGATGGGCAAAATAGTCTAGTCAGTCAGATAATTCAGGCAAAAAAAGTTATGAATATCTGCGGAAGATTTATTTATGAAGATCTATTATGCAGAAAATTTTCCTTTAAAATCTTTAAACACTTTTTTCTAGGGTGCTGGTGTCCAAGTCTCACAGCCACAGAGAACTGGCTTTATCATAGCATTGTAACCCTTAATTTGAGATTTCTTGAGATTTTTACGGGATTTCAATACCTTTGAGAGGGAAAAGAAAGCTCTGTTAGTTATACGCTGTTCTATTTCTGCCCGTTGATCATTCATTGAGGTTATTGTGGAACCGAGAATTTTAATTTTCTACTCTCGAGAATGATTTTCCTTCTACGCAGATCCTGTTATTAGGGTGGAATTTTCGGCTTATTATCACATATTTTGATTTTGTCTTGATTTACTTGTAGGCCGATCTGATCTCTTATCAGTGTTGTAGCGAGTTTCGCAATGTCTTCTTGATTACTTCCAAGGAAAGCTATATCATCTCTGCATTCAAGGTTTTTATGATTCATTCCGACGTATACATCTCCATTTTACAGTGATGTTACTCTTATAACCTTCTCCTGAGATAAGTTAAACAACATTGATGATAGTCCATCTTCCGTTCAAATCGTGGACTACTACTGTTTGTGAAATGAAATTGCCGGAAAAAAGAATACTGAACATGCGTTAAATGGACGAATTTTGTTTAAAATTTAAAAGTTAAACAAATTTAATAAACATGCATGTACTGGAAAATGCCTTTTGAAGCTGCAACGTCGACAATCATAAAAGGATATTAAAGAAAAAAGAAAAAAAAAATTCTGTAACAATAGGCTAAAAATCTTTTTAACAATAACAAATAATAGGCTACCAATAGTGTTGCCCAAATGCGAGACCGAGATGAGTCTTGGTCATGGTCTTGGTCTCGCGCTAGAGTTTCGCAACAGTCTTGCAGTTACTTTTTAACTTATTACTATAGAGATATTGCTGTAATTTTTTAGATATGAGAAACCTAACTAAGCCCGAATGAAAAATTAGAGGAGCTAAATGCTAAAGTATATTGGTTATACCAATTATTAACATATAGTAACTAATATTGTCAAGTATTAGTAACTATTTTGCCTTAATTTTTATTCAAATTATCGAGTTTTTTTACCAGTCCGGGTCTTGGTCTTGCAGCAGTAAGGCGGCCTTGGTCTTGGTCTTGCAAAGTGCAAGACCAAGACCGATTTTGGGCAACACTAGCTACCAAACATAAAAATATCATTAAAACAATACAATTCGAAGAGGAGGGGGGAGTTTAGAAATGAGAAAATGATGATTTTGCACAGCTAGGAGGAACTCAAATGTTTTAAACATTATTTTCATTTAAAATAAACTAAACAAACGTCAAAATTAAATGTTATAACACTTAAGAGTAGAAGAAGAAAAGAAAGGATGAACGAATGAACAAATATATTAGTTTAGTATTGAGAACTGTGTCAAGGAAACCATCATAATTAGTTAAGAAAGTAATAATCGAATTGACCGATTCGAGGTCATGGGCGCTGTAAATCGATTCCTTGACGATACCGAACTGTTTATTTATGATAACAATAATACCCGCAAATAAAACTGTGCAAACTAAGAAGTAGACCTTGAATTTCAAACACTATCAAATAAATAGTCCTATTAAAAAACAATATCTCTAGTCTTTTAATGACTAGAATCACGTTCCTAACTAGTGAATTAAGATCTTCGTGGCTTGTTGAAGGGCAAATAATTAATAAATATTATTCATTTTTATAAATGTTAAAAGGTTCCTAAAGTCAGCGCTAATTGCTTCCATAGAACCATCGATCCATTGAATCAAGCATTATTGGACAGCACGGGCGGATCTACGAGGGGGGCTTTCGGGCTGAAGCTCCCCCACAAAATGGTAAAATATAATCATGTTTTATCGAAAAAAAGTATCTCTTAAAGTATTATTGTTCGTGTGATTAATATTAAAAGGGCTTTAGGAATCACTTAAACACCATTTCATATAGGTAGTTAGTTTCTTTCTTTTTTTCCAAAGTAATTATCGTTATTTTTATGAAAAATAAAGCCTCCCCCCAAAATTAAATCCTGGATCCGCTAGTGTTGGACAGTAATTAATGCAGTCTCTATGAAAGATCTGCTTGATTTTAAAGAAAGTTTATCACTCCTGAAAGGTTACAAAACAAACGATAATTAAAAAAAATAAATAAACACCCACCTACTGAATAGTAGAATTTCATAACAGAAATAAATAAAAATAGAAAATAAACTGTATATCAATATGTGAAGTAAATTCGTAAATAACAACATAGAGGTTATAATAAGGTTACAGCGGATCAATCGACCCTAAAATCCGATGGAATAGCTTAGCTATCGATGAATGTGCAATGAGCAATCGATGGATTAAAGAACTCGTTGATTTTCTTCAATTAGTTTAAGAATTTGCCCAACATTCTAATATAACTTTAAAGGACCTTAATTTTCAATTTATCAGCTGTAGGTACTATAGGTTGCTAATAAAAACAGAGTTTCTATGATATTCTAATACTTATAAATAATCTAAATTCTAATAAATAATTCGTCAAAAACATGAATAAAACCTTTGTTTTGTTGAATAAATGTTAAAGTTAAAGTCGAATAAAACCGTGCAATTAATGATTATATTCCATTACAGATAATAAATTGATACACAAGTTACTTTAAGTATGGCGTTCTAACCTTGTTCCGTCCCCCTTCAATATTTCTAAAATGTCAAAGCTTATGCTCGTTTTTTCAGTATAAAAATGTTGAGGGGCGTGAATATAATTTTGCACCAAAATAATTTGAAGAAAACAAAATTTAATTTATAAAAAATGAGCTACAATACACGAATGAATAAAATATGTAAATTAAAATCGATTAATAAAATAAGAAAAGTCGGCTAGCTGGCTTGGCAAGGACATAGAGGTAGGTATGTAACTATTTTATCACGACCTAAATATTACAATTATTTAAATTTTCAGGAATAATAATTCACCTCTCATGTGGACACTTCCATTTTCACGTGATTTGCTTAAACATTTAATGCGATAAAGTTGAAAAAAAATATGTTTAACAAGTATCAATGTAAACATAATTTAAAAAAATGTTTTTATAGAAATTTCAACATAACTGGTTGGACAGTGAAATCGTTTTATTTTTATTTGTAGGGTGTCTAAACTAAGAAATAAAAATTATTTTTCATTTAACATTATTCATTTTTAGTTCTAGAAAATGAAAAAGTTCTAGAAATGTAGCTATGTTATGGAGGTTATCTCCCCTTCTCTCATGTTTAATGTATAAAAATTGTAATATATTCAATTGTTCTGATCAGATATTTTCAGCACTTGTATATATTGTATTTTGTAATAAAGAAATTCCTGGGGGGTAGGAAAAAAAAAAATATTTTCAAGTATATCCAAATGCACAAATAAAAAAAAAAATAACCGTACAACTGTCCAAACATTAACTGTCCAAAGTTAAATGTTAAAATAATTGTATTTTTCTTTAATCCTGAATGCTTACGTACGTGGTTTAATCTAAATACTTAAGCAATCATAATATATCTTTTTTTAAAATTATAATGTATATATAACTATCAATTGTGTGTGAGTACCAGGATAAAATAATATAAATTTAGAAAAAAGATATTTTCGGGCCTTATTATTTTGTAATTAGTTTTTTCTTTTCTTTTTTCAAGGACCACTTTCATTTGGATAATAAACAGTTTTCTCTTTTACTTTCAGTAGTAATTACCATTAAAATAAATTTTTTTTAAAAATCATCCATAAAGACCTTAATGTTCCATATGTTTCAGATCTGGCCCAATCCAGATACCTACCCTTCCATAATAAACTGCAGAACCATCCGAACCCTCTCATTTCAAACATTGCTTCCTCCTCGATCTCTGATAACTCTCCGAGGCGTCTGAAAAGAAGATGGCCTCGTGATCCATTTATGTAAATATATTATTAGAGTGCTACCAATAGTTTCTCAACAAGCGTTTTCATGTGATTGTATTATTACTGTGTGCACATTTACTAGTTGTATTTATTATAATACAGTTGCAAATATCAATGAATAATAAAAAAAAGTCTCTCCTCCCAAAATTAAATCCTAGATCCGCAACTGGTAATATAAAATTCAAAATATAAAAATGTAAATGTGATTTATCAAATAAAATGTACACCGATTCAAATAAAAATTGATAAATTAAAACATGAAAAATATTTTGATTATGTTCGATATTTATTAAATAAACACTTAATTTTTACAGCTGTTTTTTCCACACTCCTTAGACAATTGTGTTGTGATTTTTTTTTTTTTTTTTTTTTGTTTTAGATATTTCATAAAAATAAAATGAATCGGCTAAATAAATATTGCGTACGAAAGAAATAATCCATTATTCAATAGGTGAGTAGTAAACGATAGTAGTAGGGTTTCCTGGTTTGTTTATTCGCTATCAATGAAAGAGAAATTGACGCGGAAAGAGCGGTTGGAATCAGCTGATCTCTCAAGGTCGGAGCCTCAACCCCACCTCGTGTCAACAAAACCTCTCGAGGTCGCTCATCCCGGCATTCATTGATAAACTCGCTGTTGGTGATTCATAGTTGTCATGGCGATATCTTTCTCCTTTATTTTCTTTTTTTTTTCCTTATAGTTTATTGCAGATAGCAGATGAGATGATAAATGCTCTTTTGTATCTGTATGTACATTTATTTGGAGCAGGGTAGCTCAGAAAGTAAAGCGCCGGCTTCCAATGCTCAAAGTAACGTGTTCGAGTCCGGGCAAGTAATTATTTATTCTGTTATATCTGTCGTGAACCGACCATGAGATCAGAAGGCACTCCTGGGGCACATTCAATCCCTAAAAATAACAGAATTAAAATATCTCAGAAACTAAAAACCGGACTTGCATACTCTAAGCGAGGGAAATGTTGAATGAAATGAAAAAAAAAAAAAAAATCCTAGGACTACAGTCCCCTAAGAATAATAACAGTGTTACTAATTCACGGACATTAGTCTGGCTTAAAATAATAAAAAATACAAGCTAGTATACTGCATATTGTTATAGCAGTTGTACAATATTTGAAATTACACAGTGTACAGATACAAGTAATTTTACATAATAGCGGAAGTTTGAATGAGGAGTAGGTGGTGGAACAGGAGTTGTTTGAAGAAATTTGTGGACGAGGATTGATGTAAGGAGGTAGGAAGAGAGTTCCAAAAGGACGTAAAACGAATGACGAAGGATTTGTTGAAGGAAGTAGTTTTATGGGAGGGAATTATATATAAATCTATAGGTTGAAGTCTGGTATTAAGATAGTGGATAGAGGAGCGTAGAGCAAGGAGTTGTAGGATGTAGGGAGGGTTTTTGGTTCTGAAGACTTGGAAAAGGATAACACCAAGGAGGAATTGTCGTCGGGAAGTAGGATAAAGCCACTTCAACTCGCTGTACCAGAGTGAAACATGTGAACGCCTGGGGATCCCGAAGATGCATCTTATGAAACAGTTCATGAGTTTCTTCAGTCTCATTTCCAGCCTCCAGACACCAAACAATCGTATTCAAAGTGAGGAAATATAAGTTTCCAAGGTGGGAGTTTACAGGGAACTGTCTTGTTTTTAGAGGAATCCAATCACGGAATCTTAGGAGTTGTTTAAGGACAGTTATGGATTTTTGGGTAATCTGGAAGATATGGTTCAGCATTTCATCCACTCTATAATGAGCTATTATTTGTAATTTACAGTTCATATCATTAATCTCGCCTCGTTGATATTTTCACTTCTATCGTATGGTATAAAGCACAAACCTTAGTTTTTTTTTCTCTAAGTTTATTTGTTAATTGGATCAATAAAATGAAAAGAGCGAAGAGACAAACATGAAATCACTACAAATAGTAAAAGTGAAAAATAAACTTTAAACTAACTTAATATAAACAGCTGATGTGTAACCAAGGTAACGACTAACAGGAATTCGAGGATATTTAGTCCGTGGTGTAGACCCCTTTTTATCGAATTATTAACATCCGCCTGAAACTTCGTAAATAGTTTCATCCATCGTAACCTACAACTATTTTATTTATGAAAACTCTTGGAATTGGGACGTTTTCAATCTGGAGGGGGGCAAATTTTGTCTATTTAATTAGGTACTAAAAACTCGTAAATACTCATTTGCTTTCTATCTGGATCGTAAGATAAATTAATCACAAAATCGATACAAAAAGGTGGCCTACAGAAATATTGGGCCATCTATCGTATATAACCTCCTTATTTTGAAATGTTGGAGCACCTTTTTTATCAACTTTGTGATCAAATTATATTATGATCCAAGTAGAAAGCAAATGTGTATTTAGGAGTTTTTAGTGCCTTATTAAATAGAGAAAGTTTGACCCCCTACAGATTGAAAACGTCCTAATTGCATGATTTTCAGTAAATGAAATGGTCTTAGATTACGATGAGATGAAGCTATTTGCGAAGTTTTACGTGGATGTTAATAATTCGATAAAAAGGAGTCTGTACCACGGACTAATTGGCAGATTGAAAAAAAAAATGCACATTTAAAACTAACATTAACGAAAATTTTCATTATTTTTTTTCTTTATAAAGCCGGTTATCATTGTACGGTTATTGGACAATTAAAACATTACTGTTTATAACTGTGACAATAAAATAACCTAAATAAAAAAGTAACGGTTTTCGGTTACAGCTATCGGTTACTTCTATCTTTAAGGTATAACGAAAATTCGGAAGCGTTAATTGTTTACTTCTTCAAAACACGTTCACAAAAGTAATCTACTCGAGATATTCAAATTCCGCAACAATTGTACTGATGTTGTGGAGTTCCTTAGACCGATAACGTGTGATACGGCATTCTCATTAATAAACGAAAAACTAAATTATGCTGATGCAATATTGGGATTGCCGGTTGTTCCTTCCTGAACGATATCAACACTTGATGTTGATTCAGTGTGTTTTTGAGATACATATTTATAAACAAATAGATTAGCACTTGTTAATACACTGATAGAATCCAATACACAAATTTTATCCAACTAGCTGATACTTCCCACGAACCTTATATTTGTATCAGATTTCAATACATTAATGGATCAGCATAAGTTCCATTCAGTAACAAGTTATGAAGCGGTGGAAAGACTACTAAGATTCTTTCTTAAAAAAATATTTAAATTACCAAAGTATACTCCAACACATTTTATTCACTTTGAGACTAAAATAGATCCGTTATTTCTCTTCACAATTAAACTCCATTTTGATTACATTCTAAAAATTTTGAAACTTCCACCACATAGATATCCAACAATATTAGCACTACAGATAATAAAAAAATAAATCGCATGGTTTAGGGACTTACTTAATCTGATTGATCGTAAACCAATGACTTCCTGTCCTTCAGTATCCTTTAACAACACCTCACTTATTCCTGTTGAACAAATCCGTTACCTAGGACTCCATCTGGACAAACGTCTAACTTGGAATCCTCAAACCAGACTGAAACGACAAGAAACAGCTCGACGTTTCCGACTACTTCAACACTTACTAGACAAACGCTCTAACCTTCCAATCAATTATAAAAGACTCATTTACATGACTATAATAAGGCCTATTTGGTCTTACGGAGTTGAGCTATGGGGCTCCACCAAACCTTCAAATTCCTCTCGCATACAATCCTTACAATCCAAAATCCTTCGTAAAATCCTCAATGCTCCTTACTTTGTTACAAATAAAATTATCCATAATGACCTTAATGTTCCTTATGTATCAGATATGGTCCAATCCAGATATCTATCCTTCCATAATAAACTTCATAACCATCCCAACCCTCTTGTCTCTAACCTTGCTTCCTATTCGACCCCTGATAATCCTCCGAGGCGTCTGAAAAGAAGATGGCCACGTGATCTTCTAATATAGACATATTATTAGAGTGCTACCAATGGGTAGTTTCTCAACATGTGTTCCATGTCTTTATACCAATGTGCGAATTTACCAGATGTATTTTTCGTATACAGTTGTAAATATCATATAAATAAATAATAAAAAAAAAAATCTGATTGAACTGCATCGATTAAATTTCAACTTAAATCGATCTGTGTTGATGTTAAACTATGGAGAGCTGATTTATATTTACTAAGAGCTCAAATTCAGAAAGATATATATAATAAATATGTAATTAAGTCCAGAATTCTAAAACTTTCACTTTTTACCCTCATTTAACTTCAGTAATTTATATTGATGACAAAAGATTGAAGATGATCAGATGGGTAATTAAAATTAGAGCTGATGTTTTGAAATTAAATTATAAACACTTCGAGCGAACAAATAATAATTGTAGCATGTGTAATACAAACGAAACAGAAGATCTCTATCACTTCCTTGCTGTTTGTCCGATACTCTCAGAATTTAGAATTAAATGGTTAAAGTCAAGAAATTTATCTCGGGAACAAGTAATTGATTTATTAAATGGTAACAATTGGATAGCATTGGTAAATTACTGCAAGTCTGCTTTCTCCAAAGAATAATGCTCACCAGAGAATTTAACAATTAATAAATGGAAGAGTTTTGGTACCACTCTTTTTGTAAATAAAAATATTTATACAATTTTTACATTTTAAATATAATTGTTCTTATTTTCTTATTAATTAGTTGAATATAAATAGATTTAAATGTAATTTTGTTATAAAACACAGACTCCCCTGACGGTCAACAGACCATGTAGCACGTATGATTTTCGGTTTTAAATCCAAAAATTATATTTTGTATTGTTTTATAATTGATTTTGATAAATAAAAAGACTTTTTCTTCTTCTTCGTATAGCAATTACAAAAAATATAGCATATTATATTTATTTAATATATTAAAACTAACTTAAAAACTTGTTCATTTCATTAACCTTAAAGAGAAAAATATATCAATATAATAAGACAAAGATAAAACTTATATATTAAATACCGAAGGAGCATTTGTGCTAATTTCTTAATAAAATAGATTTAGTATCTAAATATGCACTTATAAATATTAACATACTTTTATTTTAAATTAAAATAAATATATTTTAATTATATTCATAATAATAATGATGATAATAATTATAAATAAAAGAAATTACTGTGGACTATTTTGTATCATGGAAGCCTTGTAAAAACTAATTATGTATTGGAAGGAGTGTCAAACCAGTTCTATGGAGTAATATTGGGCCATCAAAAAATAATTATAAGGAATTTTATAAGAAAAATGTTATCTCAATCCTGAAAAACTTGCCATTATGAGAAGTTCTTCAGAAACGAGATAACGGAATCGTCAGGATGAAGAATTTACTTATGTAAATATATTTGTTTATATCATCTTCAATGCAGTATCCAATCTTAAAAACTTTTTGTTGATCAACATTATGGAAATAATGCAATATTTTTCAAAATATATTTTATTTGTCCTAAGACATTTTAAATGTTTACTTTATTAAAGAAATACTCGTACTAATTTAAAACGCAGCAAATTATTAAACAATGATTAATTTTTCTTTTAGGTTTTGATAAAATGATTCCAAAACCTTCATGTTTTTCTTCTATCTATGTACTTATGAAACTTCTAATCACTTTGAAATGGACATGGAGTTTACGTAACTTGAAACAGAACATCATATATTTTTTTTTTCTTGTTCAATAAAAAAAATGCATTGCTATTAACTGATACTAACTAACATGGGTTTTTCCAATTTACTATTGGGTTTTACCATTTTTTTGTGGGTTGTTCCTTTGGCTGATTATTTTAACATGATAACCCATATTTTGGTTATGATAAATCCATTTACGATTATAAAGTAGTATATGGATAAATTATTCAAAAAAGTTTTTTTAAAAGTCATTTCACTTTTACCTACAAGTTACAGACGCGGGGTCATCGACATGGTCAAGGGTCTAATATTTTTCGACCTAGTATCACCACAAACACTAGCGAATCCAGGATTTAATTCTTTGGGGCTTCAGCTATTTTCATAAAAATAGCGATAATTACTTTGGAAAAAAAGAAAAAAACTAACTACCTATATGAAATGGTGTTTAAATGATTCCTAAAGTCCTTTTAAATGTAATTGCACAAACAATAATACTTTAAGAGATAATTTTTTAATATTTTTTTTCATAAAACATGGTTATATTTTAACATTTTGGAACCAGACCCAAAGCTCTCCCCTCCCCCATCCAGAGATCCTCCCGAGTCCACAAAAACAGTTTAAATTTTAGTTTAAAATCATATTTTCTCTGTCAGATTTTCAAGAAATGATTTTAATAAAACGTTTAATTTTTAAAAATATTTACTTAAAAACTTTAGTTGATTTTCCACAAAAAGTCTACCTAAAGGGCTTGTAAAATTGTTGGGCTTAGTAATGAAATACTTCCTAAAAGACCGAAGCGAAGGTGGGAAGATTGCGTTAAAGCGGATCTGAAGAGACTGGGTTTGGATAGCGAACGTTAGAGGTAATATGTGTAATAAGCGATTGGTGGTGTCGGTATCGAACCTTCGGGTTCGCTAAGCCTTTTATTATTATTTATTTTGTGAATTTCTACCATAATTATCAATAAAAAAGGGACAATAAATGTATCAAAATAACCCCGAATCTTTTTAATATCAAATAGTGTAAGTATTTGAGGTTATTAAATGTTACTTAATGATTATTAGCAATAAACCGATTACTGCATTAAATCTATTCAAATCTCGCTTTGAGCAATGAAACAAAGATAAACATAGAATTCAATTAAATATTTTAACAACCTAATATTTACGAGTGATGCAACCTGCCGAAGACACGAGGTCGATAAAGTGTCTTCAGAACAAGCTCCAAAGAAGATTACGCAATAGTGGAAAATAATTTCATCGCAGCTTAAACCCAACTTAGTATTTGTCATAATTCTTAACCCTAAAAAGATTAATTTGGGTATGACACACACCATGACATGTTTAATATTAATTTACATTTATATAAGTAGCTCTTTGGCCAAGTTTTTTCATGTTAATAAACATCGAACAAAGCCAGGATAATTACATTCATTAGCACTCCATTTTTGGGCTTATATCATTATTGGGAGTTTTCGAAAGTCATTATGGAGTATCCCATCTTCAGTCTGCTGTATATGCAACTGTGGATTTCGTATGTCAGTATTTTCTTTGTTATTTTGAAACTTCGATTCAATTTTGGAACTGATTGGCATTGATTTCTAATCTTATATTTGTTAATTAGTCATGTTTTCAATTCAGACAGTAACTTTAAGTATGACCTATGGACTACCACAAACAAAAATGTCTAAACGCACCTTAACACAACATACACTTCAAAAGTTGTATATATATATATATACATGGGCGGATCTATGGGGGGGGGAGGATTTCGGGCTGAAGCCCCCCCCTCCCCAAATGGTAAAATATAACCATGTTTATGGAAAAAATTATCTCTTAAAGTATAATCATTCTTGTAATTACATTTAAAAGGACTTAAGGAATCACTTAAACACCATTTCATATAGGTAGTTAGTTTCTTTCTTTTTTTCCTAAGTAATTATCGTCATTTTTATGATAAAAAAAAAGCTTTCGGGCTGAAGCCCCCTCCAAAATTAAATCCTGAATCCGCTAGTGTATGGCAACTAACAAAAACAAGAATGTCTAAACGCACCTTTACACAACATATACTTCAAAAGATATATATATATATATATATATATATATATATAAAATCCTTCGATTTCATTTCTAAAAACTACTAATTACATACACGGGCGGATATACGGGGGGGCTTTCGGGCTGAAGCCTCCCCCAAAATGGAAAAATATAACCATGTTTTATGGGACAAAATTTTTTAAAATTACCTCTTAAAGTATTATTGTTCGTGTAATTACATTTGAAAATACTTAAGGAATAACTTAAACACCATTTCATATAGGTAGTTTGTTTCTTTCTGTTTTTCCAAAGTAATTATCGTTATTTTTATGAAAAAAAAAAAGGTTTCGGGCTGAAGCTCTCCCCCCCCCCCGCGAAATTAAATCCTGGATCCGCTAGTGATTACATATAAAAACAAACGAAAGCTAAAATAAAAATACAGGTTTAGTCAATTCCATTTATTAATAAATAAAACTTTTTTATTTACAATCTTTATTTCCTTTACATATGTTTAAGTTATTTTATTGTTATCTATTGTATATCATCTATTGCCTCTTATCAAAGAAACCCTTTTGACATACACATTGTTTATAATGAGCGTTCACTGTGGACTAGTTCAAGATCTGAAGAACTTCAAAAAATTATAACAGATATTTAGTTATTCTACTTGAAATAAATGAAATTGAACCTTATTAATTAAAATTAAATATATTCTATAATATATTGTCGGCTTATTGCAAAAAGTCATTATATACATTTTTCAAAAAGGTGAACTTTTCGAAAAAAAAATTTTTTAATATAAATTCGATCTTATTTATCACTGTGGGTAAATGGTTGACTGTCGTAAATAATGAAGAGAAGAATAGTTGGGATGATCAGCCAGAAATAAGAAGGCAAAAATAAATGATAATATTTATTTTAACATTTGCCGACGTTTCGGCCTGAAGTTCAGGCCTTCATCAGGGCTAAGAAAAGAACCAGACAACAAAGTATGAGAAACATGAGTAATGTAGGTAAAAAAAAAAAAAGTATAATGAAGTTTTTAGAATAATGACAATAGTAAGAACTAAGGGATAAATAATAATAACCGTTACAAAGTGTGGAATGATGAAGTAAAAATAATCGAAAAAGGTGACATAAGTATTACAATGGGAATCTTAGAATAAAGTGTAAAACAGAAAAAAAGGAATATGAAGTTATATAAGAAGTGAAAATAAATAGTAAAACTAACATATTGCAAATAGAATAGTTAGATAGAAAATTGAGATAGAAGATAGATAGAAAATCGATCTTATTTATCAATGAAAAAACACAGTACGTACGTCGTAATAATTTTGTACAGCATCAAAATGATACAAACCATTTTTTCGATCGAATAACATTGAGTGCGAATTGTTGATTTCATAGAGCGAAAGATCCATCAAAATATTTAGTGATTCAAGGCAATGAAATGCCATTTTAATAACTAATTGCAATAAACCTAAGATATTATTTCTAAATTGGCAGTAAAAAGATCAGAAAAATAATTTTATTAATGAGGTATTACAGGTATCGGTTTTTTCTTTGTTTTATATTTGTTCATAATTTCAATTATTTTTTCTGTCTTATTTCAATCTAGTAGACGATTATTATTAACCATAAATAAAAATACAAACAATATATTTTCTAATATGAAATACAACAATCCAAGGCACATCGCAGGATTTTAATTTAATTCTTTAGCGTCCAATGTTCAATACAGAAACTGTTTTGTTTTAATATCGAAATTATAAAACATGTTATTCTTTTGTAAACAGGTTATTTATAGTCAATATTTTTCAAAAGAAATATTCAATACAAGGAAAACAAATATGTCCATTTCTATAATGATTTTAACTTGTGTAAGAAGGAAAATACGAAACGTACTAATTTTAAAATTCCTTCTTCCTGGCCTTGCTTCAAATCATCTGATTTCTAATTGGAATTCCGACACTTGCTTACAGTATTCATAATGTTATTTCAAAGGATAAGTATATTGTTCATTAGCTTTAAGCATGCTTTCGAACACTTTTGCAATTGTTATTATATTTTTTTTTCTGTTGGCATTACAGACCATGTATATACCAGCCTTAACAAGCCTGTCTTGGGCTATTTCTTTCCATTTGTCTGCACGCAGCTATGTTGCATCTCTAATTCTATCTATCCATCTGCTTTTTTGCCTTCCACGTGGTATTTTCCTTTCCTTAACCTTTTGCCTTATCCCCGCTCATCTTAACCTCCGTGTCTTCATATCATGAGATATTGATTGACCAGTTTCTGTAAGCATTTATTGATCTTTCTATTGCATGTATTAGAAGTCTGAACCGAGATCGCTCCGGTTATGTGCGGAAGATTTTCCTCTCAAATCTTTAAACACTTTTTTTTAGGGTGCTGGTTAGTGTTCAGGTCTCAGACCGAGATATTAGAACTGGCTTCATCATTTTACACCCTTAATTTTTCGGGATTTCAATATCTTTGAGAGGGAGAAGAAAGTTCTGTTTGCGCTAGTTATAAGCTGTTCTATTTCTGCCCGTTGGTCATTCATTGAGGTTATTGTGGAGGCGAGGTATTTGAATTTTCCTACTGTTGGGAATGATTTTTCTGCTATGCAGTTCCTTTTTTTAGGGTGGACTTTTCGGCTTATTATCATATATTTTGTTTTGTCTTAGTTTAGATGTAGGCCGATTTGCTGTGCCTCTCTTATCAGTGTTGTACCGAGTTTCTCAATGTCTTCTTGATTACTTCCAAGGACAGCTATATCATTAGCGTATCCAAGGCTTTTATGATTTATTTCGACGTGGACCCCCCCCCCCATTTTTCTGTGATGTTGCTCTTATTACCTTCTCCAGGGCTAATTTGAACAACATCGGTGATAGACCATCTCCCTGCCGTAAGCCCGTTCGAACTTTGAAGACTTCAGGCACTTCTTGTATTAGAACTCTACATTTGTACACGCCTTTGTCAATCTCACCAATTTACCGGGATTTAGCAGTTCACTCATGACTTTCATTATTGTCATGATTGTTATTATATTATATTACATTATTATTTCAGAATGAATACAGCCAGTTCCTTGCATAAAATATACTTTTTAAATTTAAATGCACCCAAGCCGGATTCGAACAAACGATGATAGACTCGAGAATAATTAAAGCAAGCAATGTTTAAACAAGCTCTTGCACTATGGCCTAACATATAATGAGCTTGTTTTTACCTAGTTCGCCGATTGTGATTCGGAATATCTGCAACAATAAACCTGTCATACTCCTACTAATAAATTTAAAAATGTATCGAATATTTCTATTATTTCGTAACAAATGGCTTAACTTAACACATGGCTCTTTGGGAGGACTTTTTCGGTATAATTTTAATCTGTTTTTGGTAATGATCTAATCGATAAATCTTGTCTCAGTTTCAATCAAGTAAAATTATTGTTATTAAACAGATATCAGCTTTTATTAGTTCAATTGTCTATAGTAAGGGGTTAAGGGAAACCAAACATAGTTATGACATAGCAGAGAGATTTTAAATTTTTGGATAGCTAGGTTTGGTTTCCTATTAACATCTGAATATAGCAAAGTTTATTAAAGAGATGTAAAATATTTTAAAATTTGGCAATTGAAACTGAGATTGTTAATAAAAATAAATATTAAAATAATATAATAAATAAAAATGTAAAACTGTTGAAAAATACCTAAATGTTTATATTAACTTAATAAAATGTTCGCGATGTATTTACTAAAATTATGCCGCTTAAACTATCTAATTGTTAAAAACTATTGCATATATGGATTATGACATCATCTCATAGGATGGGCTTAAAGGAATGCATTCAGCTTATTCATAGTAGAAAATTAGGTCTCTTTATTTTTAATAGCTCTGGTTTCATTTCTTATGGGCACCTTATTCTGAGAATATGTATAGGAGAGAATAAACGATATAAAAATAAGTTATATACAGCAGGATTATAGCATTTTGATTTAAGTTTTTTTAACAAATGGCTCTTTGGGAGGACTTTTCGGGGTAATTTTAACTGTTATTGGTAATGAACATACAGATTCAATCCATTCTATTTATCTTATTTTTCTCGTTCTGCTTTGTCTCTGCGATCACACCATTCCAAAAACGGGTCCTCTTCTCGTTAAAGTGAAGTGTTTTGCTCCAAATTCTTCTTTTC
The DNA here is from genome assembly GCA_928085145.1 of Nezara viridula. Taxonomy (NCBI): domain Eukaryota; kingdom Metazoa; phylum Arthropoda; class Insecta; order Hemiptera; family Pentatomidae; genus Nezara; species Nezara viridula. Next base: position 127,774,443 of record OV725082.1, read on the forward strand.
ATTCTTTAACGAATTTCCTCAAACGCGTGCTTTTCCTCATGAGCAAGTTCAGTGAAGTCGTCTCCTTTTCCGATATACTCTACGTGTACTGCATTCTTCGGAATGCATATTTCCGGGACTGCACAACCATTGCACTAAGGATCCGCATCTTTAACATATTAATCCAATTTTCATCTAGAAACCACATACCCCATGTTGGTCTGAGATTTCCAGTAATCATGGAGGATTCATTTCACTGTAAACATTCAAGTCAATATTCTACCTTTCTCAATCGTCTTTCACCTTCTTATCAATTGACTGTAATATTCTATAAATGATACGCGGTAATTTCGTTATACTTTTATTTATTTACAGAAAATAAATAAACTAATGAAACAAACAAAATGTCAATCATTTAAACTGTTGCGTGATTTTTTCAATTATTTATTTCGGTTGTGTTTTTCTAGAGATAAAGCAGTAAAAAATTTGGCTTTATAGTCGTTTTGTAGGTATGATTTTATGTAGGCTCAGAGTACTAAACTTAAGACAGGAAGGGATGCCGCTGGGCACTCTTGGAATAATTCTTTCTTACAATATCTCCGGAAGAGCTTGAATTCCTCTCTTCTTCAACTCGAGCTTGGTCGCAACCTGTTTTAACAGAAAATCGAAAGGCACCCTCTCGAACAAGTTTAATGCTCAATTCTGTGTAAAAAAGATAAATCTGGGTGACTGGCATTGTAGTATGTGATAAAGAATTCAGTAAAAACCCTACTAATTTGTTACGATATAGTTTAAAGTTACAAAAGAAAACCATGAATTTCTCAAATACCATTAAATGTCATATCTGCCAATCTTAAGAACAATTTTTTCTTAGTTAAGATTTTTACGTGTATTTTTTATTTTTTTTTTATTTGTATTTTATTTTATTTTATTTTTTTATTGAGTATTATAACAATCTGTCTCTTGGACATTGGTTATAGTGAGGTAGGATAACATTCACACTATATGTACAAAAAAAATAAAATAAATAAAAACAAAATAATATTCAAAAGTATGTACAATAGATAATAAAATAAAATAACCTAAAAAATAAGAAAATTAAAACTAAGCAAAAAAAAAACACAACATGTATTTTAAGGATCATTTTCGAAATAAGTGTACAAACTGGATATTTAATAGTAGTTCGCCGTGCTAAAATGTAATGTAAAAATTGTAACTTCTAACTACTCTAATATCTTCTATACATTGATTATATGGGATGTTGATGAGTTTTTTATATGTTTAATCTGTAGTATATATATATAAATAATATAAATATATTTATATATCTTAATATATTTATTTATATAATATATAAATATATACCTAACTAGTTGGTCCGAGAGAATAATTCGTATAGAATATTGGTCGGTGACAAAATGAAAAAATAATAAGGAAATGATATAATGCAACGTATTATAAGACGAAGGAATCAATACTTATTTTCTTGGTAATTGTTATCGACCGAGGAAAAGAAAATTGTTTTAAAACTTCTTTTCTTCTTTAAAGTTTCTTTCTTTTCCTTCATAGCATTTTTCCCTGAAATTTCAGAGAAATGACATTTTTCCACCTAAAAAGGAAGATCTCCAAAATTAGTGTGCAATCATTGGATTTGATGAAGAATTTACGAAGTTATGGTGTACCGACAAAAAAAAAACACCTTTTAGAAATAATATATAGGATAGAAGAGCTGTGCTGAGATAGTGGTCATGGCAACGACTTCCCTTTTCATTATGATGTTTTTGCCTGCCGTTAACTAAAACATTCATAACTCCTCTATATTTTATCCTAATTCAATGTTTTTATATCCGTTGGAAAGCTGAATTATCGCTCTTCAAGACCGCATAAATAACTTTTTGATTTAACACGTCTATAGAAAGTAAATAAATAAAAACTTCTAACAGGTTTTTATTTTATAATTAGCTTTCTAAATTATTTAAGGGAGTACAGTTTGTGTCATTGTATGTAGTTTATAAGGTACTATATCCCTGCAAAATTTTGTGTGAATAGGCGAAAGCATATTAAAGTTATCACACTTTTTGTGATTTTCGAAAAAAAAATTAAAGGGTCAAATTTGTAGAAACAAAATTTTATTTTTCGATCTCAATGAAAATTCGTATTCCAGGGTCTTTCGACATGCGAAATACAAATCTCAACTCTGTTTCTCCTTAAAATAATATTTCAACACACTTTACACCTTTGGTCCGTACAAATTGTTTAAATCTTACAAATTTCAAATCAATTTTTTTTTAAAGTAATTTAATATTCTTTCTAATTATCATGGGTACAATCGAGAAAAAATGAATACTTTTTGAGTTATTCGCCAATAATTTTTATTTTCCTTCATAACTTTTTTTCCAGAAATTTCTGGAGGATAGGACTATTTTTCGCATGTGAAGGAGAATAATATTCTCAAAATAAGTGGTCAATTAGTAGATTTGATGAAGTTATGGCGTACTGACAAAAAAACATTTTAGAAATAATATATATAATATTTTATTGACTCGTGACGTTCATGAGGTTAAAGCGTTTAGACGTTTCACAAACTATGTTAAAAACAATCATCTAACTTAACAAACAGCGACATTATTGCTTAACCAAACTATTTCTTTTGTTTCTCTTGACACTAACGACAGATAGAAAACATCGAGAAATAGAAACAAAAATAGTAGCATTTAAAGAATCATTTATATATTTGTTGGTCCAATAGTTTGTAAAATGTCTAAACGAAACTTTATAATTTTATTGAATTAATGTTACACAATTCTGTCATAGATGTATATTTACAAAACATAAATGACTAACCGTTAATTTGAAAACTAGACAAAGATTCACTGTAACGGTGGACAGATCTTGTCCTATTTATCTTGAAAAAAAATCAGAAGTGTAATGAGGAAAAGCTGTTGGTGCACTGTAAATAAAGAGCCTCACAGAATATGTGACGTTTTTTCTACATGTCAAACACACTTTTTTTTCAAAAAGAGATGAGTATTTTAAAAAGAAAATTATATATTATTTCATAAATATATACACTAGCGGATCCAGGATTTAATTATTTTTTTTGTGGGGGGGGAGGCTTCAGCCTGAAAGCTTTTTTTTCACATAAATGACAATAATTACTTTGGAAAAAAAGAAAGAAGCTAACTATCTATATATAATGGTGTTTAAGTGATTCTTTAAGTCCTTTTAAATGTGATTACACGAACAATAACCCTTTAAGAGATAAGTTTTTAATATATTTTTCCATAAAACATGGTTATATTTACCATTTGGGAGAGGGAGGGCTTCAGCCCGAAAGCCTCCCCCCCCCCCCCCACCGTAGATCCGCCCGTGTATATATATATATATAACTTTTCCAGCTCTCAGGAGTGATGGATTTTGACGAATAGAGATATCAATAGAAAGGGAATATCACGTAGTGTGCGAATCTTAATTTTTATTCCAAATTTTATACCTGGGCTTAAATAAAAGTGTTTGTAAAATTGGAAGATTTTAAACCATATGATGGTGCTGTCTCAACGAATCGAGACGTTACAAATGAATTCATAATTTGCGAATAACTTGAAAAGTACGCAATTTTTGGGTAATTATACGTATGAGTATTTAATAGCTTACTAAAATCCCTACAAAACGTCAACAAAAAAAATCATCGAAATCGATAAAAGTTGCGTATGATAAATTATTTTCACTGCATATATTTCCTTCCCCTCTTCATTTTTATACACTTATTTACGGTTTATATTACTCAGAAGAGCTCTATTATTTAAAGTTTATATTTAGCATATTTATATTGTAGGAGTAAAATTTTGAAATGGAACAATTCCAGCCCAAGAAGCAAAGAGGGTTAAAATATTTTTTAAGCAGAAACAAAGTTGAGATATACATTTAGTATCTCGGAAAATCACCAAATACAAATTTTTATAGCAATCAGAAAATAATTTTTTTTCTAAAATTTGATTCTCAAATTTTGAAATTTGAACGAGACCCCTTTGATTTTTTTTTTTTTAAATCACAAAAAAATTTGTAACTTCAACATGACTTCAGCTATTTTCAAGAAATTTTGCAGGAATTTAGTGCCACATGGACAACACGAAATTAAATCAACAGGACCTTCGTAAACAAACTACTTCTTCTTCTTCTTCTTTGTCTTCCTCTTATGCCATTAATTAGCGTCGAGGAGCCTCAACCAGTGCAGCCACTCTTCCCGGTCCCTGCTTAGTCGCTTCATCTCATTAAGGGTTTTGCCTCTTTTACATCCAATCCTTTGAATGTAATCCTGGAACGTGAGTCTGGGGCGTCCGCGTGGTCTCCTTCCTGTGGGTCGAGCCTCTAATATCCTTATAGGATTCAAATTCTCATTCATGCGGCAGACGTGTCCAAACCACAAACAAACTACAAATGGAGATAAAAAAAATAAAAAGCTATTAGAAGTTTTTGTTTATTTATTCCTTACGCAGGCATTAAATCATATACATCATATCAACAAAACTTTGATACGGCTTTGAAGAGCAATAACTCAGCTTTCCAGCGTATATAATAACATCGAATTCGGAGAAAACCCTGAGGAGTTATGAATGATTTAGTGGATGAATGTTTAACGGCAGGGGAAAAATTCGAATAGTGAAACGGTTTGTCGCTATGGTGACGAGATCCAGGATCCCTCTTACCACTAGCGGATCCAGAATTCAATTTTTGGGGGGGGGGCTTCAGCCCGAATGATTTTTTTTCAAATACATATCACGATAATTAATTCGAAAAAAAAGAAAGAAATTAATTACGTATATGAAATGGTGTTAAAGTGGTTCTTGAAGTCCTATTAAATATAATTACACAAACAAGAATACTTTAAGAGATAGTTTTTTAAAAAAAATTCTGTAAAACGGTTACATTTTACCATTTTTGGGGAGGGGGGGGCTTCAGCCCGAAAACCCCTCCCTCCCCGTATATCCGCCTGTGCCTCTTACCTTCTTATATATTATTTCTCAAATATCCATTTACCTTCGTTTAGTCGTAAGATATAGACATCGAATACACGTTTTTTATTTGTTTTTTTTTTCAAAAATGACCTATGTTCTAAAGGTGCTTTTAGACATTCCATAAACGATGGGAAACATAATTATCTAACTTAATTAACAGCGACATTATTGCTAAACCAAACTATTTATTTTAGTTCTCTTGATACCGACAGCACATGGAAAATTAAAAACAAGACTATTAACTAGCATATTAAAACAACCATTTAGATATTTCTACTTCACAAACTATTAAAACACAATCATCTAACATAACTAAGAGCGACATTATTGCTAAACTAAACTATTAGTCCAGTCAACGAAAAATTTTAGGAGAAAATGGTGGTGACACAAATTTGAATTTAGTACATTTTATGGATTAGTAAGGAGGTAAATATACTATAAGTCTCTGCTCCTAAGTGGTATCAAGTTTAGGGGGAGACGCTTAGGTCACTTTTTTCGGATTTTTGCTTATATCAGGGAAACTATCCATCTTGTCGACCAAAACGTTCTATACAAAATTATTCTATATAAATTTGAAATATGATTGATTATATACTCGCTTAGTTTCAGAGATATCCGTCCACAAATATGGCTAATTTTGAACAAGATATTTTTGCAAGCAAAAATATGAGGCAATTCATTATAACAATGAAATAAAAATAAAAATAAAATTCAATTAGTTATCATAATAATCTAGGTATGAAAATAATGAAAGAACGTCAATATTGTCTTCAAATCATCTTGTTGTGAGCTATTTTCAGCACAAGTTTCAAAAGTTTCTTTATAACTAAAGCCAAACTAATGCAAAATTTTCCAGAGAAGGAAAAATGAAAAAAAATAAGTCAGGACTGTAAACAAACTCTTGAAGTAATATTTGATAATCTAAAGTGGTCACTTTACACAGTCCATTACTCTCGATATGTAATATTGCATTTTAATAATTATTAATAAGGATGATAAATCATGTTTGGATATTCTTTTTATAGATACACGTCGTCATGTACGTTTCGACATTTAGAGTACATTCAGCAATAAAGTGACTAGCACAATGATTTTATCTAATAATAAATAGATAAATATCCTTATTGCATTCCGCGTTATATCAATTCGCGAATTAGAAGAAAGATACGAAAGATTATCTTTAAATCGTTGATAAATACGCAATAGTACACAACTCTATGCAGCCTTTAAACTGCGAAGAGAGGGGAGGTAACACATGTTTAAAAGCAGCGTGTTGTCTGAGATTTCTCAGTCAGACGTTGTGAAAGGTAGTGTTTGTGTCCAAGTTCTTACCGGTGTTCTTAAATATTTATATATATAAGTGAGTCCAATATTACTATTTATAAATTAACTGCTTCAAGGATCTAAATACTTTCAATATATAAAAAAAAAAAAATATAACATTCATTTAAATACTTGCTGGTCATAGTCAATTTCTAAGTGTGTATGTAGCTCATGATTTAAAATACTATTTAAATTAACTTGCTGTCTAGAACAGTTTTGAATTTCCTTTTTTTTTTAAAAAATTTCTACAACTAAAAAGTAACATTTTTGAATCCAATTACACTCTTCAATACTTCTAATTTTAATAGTACAATATAATTACATTTACAATTCTTTAATTTTGTAAATATTATAAAATTTGAAGCATATAAAACATGCATTAATCATGACAACTTGTTTTTTTAATTGCATCATCCAAACTTAAATAGGTTATTAAGTGCTTAAAATAAAACTCGTTGAATCATGATTATATCCATTGATTTAATTCTTTTATACGTTAATACATTGCATATGTTCACACGATTATTTTCTAAGATATCTTAATTAAATACTATAGAAAATTAATTAAATGCCAATTATGAAAGTCAGATTTGTTGATTCTATTAATACATTTAAATTATAAGTATCATGTTCTAAAGTATGTTACGTTTGTTAGTGTTAATTAAATTAATTTTTTTTTCTATAGAAATGACTGGTGTAACAAACGGAGTATGCAGTAATAAGGTAGGAAATGGCACTACAGAGAAGCAAGATAACGACTATAGCAGTAGAGGTTTCGAAACTAGGGCTATTCAAGTCGGCCAAAGCCCCGACCAGTGGTCTTCAGGAATAGTCGTACCGCCAATCCACACTGGAACTACCTTTAAACAAGATGGTCCAGGACTTCATAGGGTAAAATCATTTTAGTTTAATAATTTTTACTTTATTGAGTTATTCAAAGTTGATCAGTAGCATATGTTCGAGTTATGTATAATTATTTTAAAAAATTACTAAGTTTATAGTAGTAAAACAATTACAGAGGCATGATTATTGAAAAATATAACAACTTTCAAATATATAAAATAAAATTTTTAAAGATTTTTTTTCAATATGTTAATTCTGGTTATTCTTGAAAGCTACTGGTTTTCTTCAAATTTATAAAATAAGTGTTGACTTTTGTACATTCATAAATTTTTCAGGGTATTAACCCATCTTCAGGATACTATTCTAAAATAATTAAATTCATATTATTAAAATTTCTCAAAAAAATATTACATGGACTATAACAATTTTTAGAGAAGTTTTTTCTAATATGAATTTACTTATAGAGTTTTATATGTATTGTACTGAAGACAGGGAAAAAAACTGCAAAATGTTGATGAATGTACATTAAAAACAAAAATTAATGAAAATCCATATTCATGGAAATATTATTTTTTGTTTTTGTGTCCATTAAATTACAATCATAGATAAAACTATTAGTATTTTCCTATATTTATCTTTAAGATTAAGGGAAGTATACCACTGTATAAGGACTTCTTCAGAATAAAAAAATACGTCACCACTTAAAATTTTATTTTCGGCTGTCATACCATCTTCAATTGATTTTGGTGGTTTTGAGGGAAGCTGTCTCTGGTTAAATGAAATTTATACAAGGGATAAGTAAATGTATATATCCATATGTGCTTGCTTGTTTTAGGTGAAATATTTATAATGCTATAAAATAAGGCTGCGTTTTATTATTTCTTCGCCATATTTATTTCGGTCTATTTTATTTAATTAAGCTTGTTTCATTCAGTCCATAATCAGATTATGGTCTAAATGTAACAAGTATGATTAAATGAAATGGCTTACTAGCCGAAACGTAGCTGATGTATACTTAAATAAATATGATAAAGAAATAATAAAACAGTTATTTTATAAATGTATATAATTACGCCAAAACGTTGTGAAATTGAAATTTTAAGTGGTGAAGTATTTAAATCTAGGGATGAATTTATTATATCATTTGAATTAAGAATTTCCTATTATTTAATTCTTTTATGTATATATATAAAAAAATCATCTGCTTTTTTTTGTTAGAGAATATGATTTCTCTACTAATTCTTAAGAAAAAGAAACTAACAACCTATATAAAATGGTGTTTAAGTGATACTTGAAGTCCTATTAGTAATGTAATTACACGAATGATAATACTTTTAGAGATAATTTTTTTAATAAGACATGATTAAATTTAGCAATTTCACATGTATTATAATTTAAAAAATAGAACACATTATTATTGTTTATGTTTTCAGGTTACTCACCAATATGAACAAATGAAAAAAAAAATTATTTTTCTAATTAGGACGGGCTTTAGCCCAAAAGCCCTCCCTGTAGATCCGCTAGTGGTACAATGTATAGATGCGATATATGTCATTGCTTTCTTTAATAATTTTTTTAAAAATAATATATTTTTTATAATATGCTAAAAATATATTTATGTAATTTTTTTTCTATTACAATTTATAATAATTTTTAATATGCCTTTCATTTAAAAAGATGCGTCAAATGATAGAAACAATCCGATAATATTGTTTTCTTAGTTTCTTGGATTCATTTCAAGGAGTTAGGTCGTCGTGTTTCAATAACATTCAAAGCCAAAATAAAAATATTTATTCTTTTTTGAGGTCATTAATTGCTCTTACTTCTGTTAAAAGGTTAACATTAATAAAAAATTAAATATATTTTATTCATAGTTACATAGATTATATTTGTTACAAATACTTCAGTTGTTTTACTACTTAAAATAAAATTAATATAATTTTTTTTTAAAATTTAAAATAGAAATTGTGGAATGATTATATATTATATATATGGTGGAAAAATAACACAGCCGAAATTATTTAAATAATATTTTTCACTTAAATGTAAATTGACTATGGGCAACAATTCATTTGTTAAGACTGAGCAATTATTAAAGAAAGAAAAAACGATCATAAAGAAATTATATATCTTACAATTTTCTCGAAAACAGCTCTTAAACATAAATCACATGTTTCCAAGGAAATTAAATGATATTCTCTTACTAAATGTAAACGTTTAAATGTTATTGTTTTTTTTAATTTTGGAAAAAGTATTTAAAATCCACCTAATCAAGGCAATGACATTGTTTAAAATACTATTTCATTGTAGTTGTGTGAAAGAAAAGGTGAAATATAAAAAAGGAAGGAGATGGTCCGGAGTTGCGGTCATAAATAGGTTAAATAGTTTTACCACTATTTAGCCTATTTATGACCGCAATCCCGGACCATCTCCTTCCTTTATAATGCAATGGTCAACTATTAAATATTCGAAATATAAAAATATTTCATGGATATGTAACCTTAAATATATTTACTGTAGTTTAAGACCTATAGATCTATTATTATATTTAAATAATTAGGTATCTAACGTCCATTCTGAAAAAATCATCATGTGAATTTTTAGAAAATTAAATTAGTGCATAATTTGATGTATTTTCCCTTTGAGACATCCCAACAGTGGCCACTTACAATTAGTGACAACTTTTGACCTATCTATGATAGGCAATGCAAATCTTGTAATTCCATTTTATTAAACTTTACAATGGAAAATAACAGTTTAATAACTATTAGTCGTACAATCCATAATCAACTGTTGATATATTAAATGGGATTTTTGTTTTAATGGTATTAGTGATTTGTTAACTGTAAGCTTTAAGCTTTAGCTCGGTTAAAAATGCACTTCAAAAATTTTATAATAGCCCAACATTCCCATAAAATAATTTATATTCAAATAGAGTGATAAGTGGAAGTTTTCTGTTGCGCGCACGTTTTTTTATTAATGTTATCTCAAACAAATTAGATCTCATGTGATAATTGCTCAAAACAGTGATTTCAGAATCTCTTTAATTTTATATTTACTTTTTTGTTCTATATTAGTAATATCTGTTTCCTTTATTAGGGTTACGAATATGGAAGAAGTGGAAATCCAACAAGAAATAGTCTTGAAACCTGCATAGCTAGCCTTGACAATGCAAAATATGCTTTTGCTTTTTCATCCGGTCTAGCTACTATAACAGGAGTTTGTGCGCTACTGAATGCCGGTGATCACGTAATTTGCGGAGACGATGTCTATGGCGGTACCAACAGGTATGAAAAATTTTTCCTTACTGTTATGATATTGATATATAGAATTAAGAAATAAATGACATTTTGTAGTTTAAAGAATCACCTCTGTATTTTGAAGTAACTCCAAAAGATTGATCAATGTAAAAATTTGATTTTTCTTAAAGATATTTGCTATATAACATGTTATTAGTAAAAACATTATTTTGGCTTACATTAAAAAGCAAACTATTTTGTTTAATTTTAAAATTTTAATTTTAAGTTATTTAATATTAGATCCTTTTTTGTGTCTTATTAGAACCTAAAATTAAATTAAATTGATTAAATTTAATAGTATCCAAATGTGTTTTAACCATACCGGAGAATGGGTTTACAATTATAGTAGGCCTGAAATTAAAATCACTAAATATTTATTCTTGTAAATTTTTATAAGAATCCTAGTTAAAAATGTTTTATTTTAATAGGTTTACTTTTATTTTCACCTAACTAAATATATTTTATATATCTTACCGTTTCTTGCATATGGGGATTGTACCAAATGAGTGATATAGTCTAATAATCAAAAATTATTCTTATAATATTTTTATTTATTTCAAAAGCATGACTCGGATTTCATTGTTGACCTTTCAAAAATTTTGATTCATTCCAATGAATTTAAAAAAAAAAATTAAAATGGGTCTCTACTTTGTTCGTTATTCCATTTTGTTTTTATATCATCACATTGTTTAATTCAATAATTTCATGTTTGTTTTAGGTATTTTAAGAACATCGGTAAAAGTCACGGACTTGAGGTGGATTTTATCGATACTACAGTTGTTGACTTAGTAGAAAAAGCCATCAAACCCAATACAAAGGTAATTCAGAAATATTTTTGGTTATAACATAGAATACCTGTTTCTCAAAAATAACCGATCAAAACTCATAATGTACCGACCAATTTGGGTTTTAGAAAGGGCTGTAATTTCTGAAAACTTCATCTTTCCTTAATATCTTACAATTTCTAAATCATTCATTCTCTGTTCGGTAAATTATCTATCTTTTAATTATCTTTTTTTTTTTTTTATGAGCAATGGTCAGAAATAGCCCTGCATATAAAAAAGCATAAACAGAGCCATTTTCTCTCTTTCAAATGTATTTAAATCCCTAAAAAATTCAAAATTAAGTGTGTACGTACAATACTATGATAGAACCAGTTCTGATCTACGGATGCGAGGCCTAGACACTATCCATCATCCTAGAAAGAAATATTGAATAATTTGAGAGGAAAAAGCTATATCTTGAGCAATCTGGGATCAGAGTACTGAGGCATGAAGTAGGACAAATAAAAAACTGCTTACAAAAACTGGTCAATAAATGTCTTGTGATATGAAATCAAGGAGATTAAGATAGGCGAGGCATGTAGCTTGGAGAAATTGATCAGGATGCCTCTACACAACTATAAGCCATGAGAAACCCATCAATAAGCCTCTACACAATCCATGCATATAACTGGAAGTCTTAGTCTAATTTTTATGTAGTAATGATATGAAAATAAAAATTTCTGTTTGGAGAAATGGGTGGGTGCGTGCCCGTGATGTTGGCTGGAAACAGCCATGTGAACTATATGGTCTGCTGTGAGCAGCCACTATACTCCTGTACATGTCCTGCTGAGTGTGTGTATGGATAATATCTGATTACGATGACGGAACTCCTCCCTGATTCATCTGATTTGGCAATATGTGAAAAATTTTCTTGTTTCTGAAGCTTAAGAGGGGGGGAGAGCACTGTTTGGGAGAAATGGTGGCCATCTGAACCAAAATAGCAAAGTAGCTGAAGAATTTAAAAAGAATAAGACTTACATTAGTGGAAACAGAGATAGTGCAAGTGTGTTGTGTATCGGCCGTAAGTCACCTTTCACATGAAAACATAAAAATGTTATTCTTACAATACTGAAATTGTTTTGCAAATTTGCCGGAACCAGCTACAACCTAGTGAGAATCGTGTAATAAAAGCTAGGGACTGATAAGGGTTAAATTTCCTAATTAAGTGTAAAATAATTATAATTCTTTATTTTTTTATATGTTGTGTATAAGTATTCTAAAATTTGTATCATTTTCTCTTTTATTCTGATTATTTATTCTAATTCTCTTTCCTATATTTCATACCAGTACATCTATCTTTTTATGAGTTGCTTTTTGTAAGCTGATAATCTTCAGTTTCTTTCTTATTGTTATTATCTTTATAACATTGTTTTAAATATTGTTTTCAGCTAGTTTGGGTAGAAAGCCCGACAAATCCCCTCCTAAAGGTTATGGACATTCCAAGTATCGCAGCCGTAGTGAAAGCTAAAAATCAGGGAATATTATTCGTTGTGGACAATACCTTTTTGACTCCCTATCTTCAGGTAAGGAACAAGATATTAGTTGATTTTTATTTTAAATTTTTTATTTCATTTTCTCTTTAAACATATAACTAATTCTTTTTAGAAACCTCTGGAAATGGGAGCCGATATTGTTGTTTATTCTATGACTAAATACATGAATGGTCATTCCGATGTTATAATGGGTGCTGTAACGACTAACGACGAAGAACTTAGTAATAGAATAGCTTATATAGAGAATTGTAAGCATTTTAATATTTCATTAAATGCTTTTAATAATTTATTAAAACTTTTTTTATTTTTTTGTTTGTAATTTACGATTAATTTTTATTAACAGCTATGGGACTTGTCCCTTCTCCGTTTGACTGTTACCTTGTGAACAGGAGTTTAAAAACATTGGCTATAAGAATGGACAGGCATATCCAAAATGCGACGGAGATCGCCAAGTTTTTAGAGCAGCACCCACTTGTCGAAAAAGTTATCTATCCAGGTAATTTTTTAAGACTATAACTAAAAAAGTTTTTTTTTAAGAATTGTATATTCCCTAATAGTGTAAGTATAAAAATAATTTCAGCAATTTTTATCATATTACAATGATCAGTCCATTAACAGACAATGGATTCTAAACCTTTTCTAGTGGAGTTGGGACTTTCCACCTCCGTCCTCCCCAGACCTTGCCCCATCCAATTATTACTTGAATAAATGAATGAAAAAGTAATTTTATTCTGAGACTACAGTCCCCTGAGAATAATAACAGATTTACATGATCAACGACATAAGTCTGACTTAGATGAATACAAAATAATGCCTAATTAACTGTTGATTGTTATTGCAATTGTACAGTTGATTGAATTAAACAGTGTGCAGGAGCAAATAAATTTTACATGTTTGTGAAAGTTTGAATATGGAGTAGGTGGTGGAACAGGAGTTGTTTAAAGGAATTTTTGGACAAGGATTGACCTATGGAGTTAGGTAGAAAGTTCCAAAAGGAGGTAGCATGAATGACGAAGGATTTGCTGAAGGAATCAATTTTATGAGAGGGGATATATAAATCTATAGGTTGAGATCTGGTATTGAGAGAGTGGATAGAGGAGCATAGAGTAAGGATGTAGGGAGGGTTTTTGGTTCTGAGGAATTGGAAAAGGAAAACACCGAGGAGGAATTGTTGTCGGGAAGTAGGATAAAGCCACTTCAACTCGATGTACCAGAATGTAACATGGAAATGCTTGGGGACCCCAAATATGTATCTTATGAAACGGTTCATTAGTTTCTTTAATCTCATTTCCAGTCTTGCAGATAGCCCTCCATACACCAAGCTGCTATAGTCGAAGTGGGGGAATAGAAGAGAGGTTACAAGGAGCTGTCTGGTTTTTAAAAAAATACAATCACGGAATCTTAGGAGTTGTTTTAGGACAGTTATGGATTTTCGGGTTATTCCAGGAGAGGTTCTGGTCAAAGATTATTCCTAGGTTTTTGACTGTAGGAAAAAATGGGGTAGTTATTTAGGTAAAGTAGAGTAGAGGAAATTAAGGAAGGGAGCTAGTGAGATGTCTGGATCCAATGGGAATAGCCTTAGTTTTATCTGCATTCAGCTTTAACTCATTTATTTCAGCCCATCTCATGATTCAGTCAATATCCTCTTGCATCTTTCGGGTAGCCTCAGCCATCTCAGAACGTTGGAATGATTAGTAAATTTGGTAATCATCAGCATAATGCTGATAACAGAAGTGTTTAATGGTGTTAGGACGGTCACTAATATAACCAGAGAAAAACACTGGAGAGAGAGAAAGAAACCGTGAGGAACACCTCCTGTTAATTGAAGGGGAGACGATGGTGGTTTGTTTGGAATTACGACTGTCTGAGATCGATTGGATAAGAGTTACTTGTTTCTTTTGTTGAAAAATTTTCTCCAAATCTCAACAATGTTGGATAAAAGGCATAAGAAGCTTTCTGAGATATGGAAGATGGTAATAGAGCAGAGCGGTTCATATATAATACAGTAAATCAACTTTGAACAACATATGAAGAAAAATGAAAAAAACTTAAGGGACAATCTAATATATTAAATTTCATGATTATGTTCTAGGAGTTCTAAAATGGATATTAAACTCAATCCTACGTTTTACTGAAAATTTTCGATACAGTGCAAATGTCTATTATTTTTGAAGGAAAATAGACAACAATAGTGTTATAGTCATATTATAATTATGTTCTCACTAATTTTTTTTTTTTTTTTTTTCTTAGGATTGGAATCTCACCCGCAGTACAAATTGGCCAAAAGGTTATGGAAGGGAGCGTCTGGGATGATCTCATTCTATATTAAGGGAGACCTTAAAACTAGTACAGCATTTTTAAAAGCTTTGAAAATTTTCATTCTTGCTGAGAGTTTAGGAGGATTCGAATCACTTGCCGAATTACCGTAAGTATCCAATATGTAAATGTTTCATTTTGAGCTATATTAAAATTATTGAATCCAAATTTTATACTATTCAGTTATCTGTAAAAAGAGAATCATTACCAAAGATATTTGATTTTCATGTAAAATAAACAAAGCTTTAGTTCTGGTGGTGGATCTTTGCAAATGTGTTCAATTTAGTCTTTTATCTATTATTGTTTCTATTCATTCAATTAGTTAATTTTAAAAATTCTGACAGCGTATATTGACCCTTAGGTTTTGGAGTCAAAAAGTTGTTTATATAATTAAAAAATTAAAAAATTCAAACTTATCTCCAAAAGAAAATTGATAAGGAAACCTCACTGAAACAAATACTCAGCCTTGTTTTACTAAAAAATCAACTGTCATGACTTGATATCACTTGAGGTTCAGACACCACCCTCCTAAGTGTTTTAGCTGAAAATCTACTCATTTTTTCAGTATCCTTTAGACGTATAAAGTTTGTTATCTGTAAATGAGTTGAAAACTGTCTATTAGTAGTACAGTGTCTTATTACTGCTAAATTTATCTCATGTAATCATATTTTCACAAATATATGTATCAGTATATGAGAAATCTCTATGAATAGAAATTCTAGAATTTACAAAACTTTAATAAAAAATATTTAAAATTTTGAGATCGAAAAGTAATTGGCTGCTAAAATTATGAGGATGGCAAATAATCTCGCAATGCAGTCATTTTTCATGTTTATTAAAATTGTTAATGTTTCGACCAAAGCATGTGGGTCATTATGGCTAAAAATTAAAAATAAATAAATTGAAAATTACATCAGAAAAATTAGATGTAGATGGAAGTAATAATAATTCAATTGTAGACTTGAGAGTGTCAGAGTTTTATAAATAAAATATAAAAAACTTGTAAGTTAACTTCTGACGTAATTAATTTACAAAAACAAAAATTGATAACAAATTAATAATTTATATACATATTTACAGAAAAAAAATATTTACAAATGCTTGAGAACTTGATGGATAGGAAATGATTGAATAGGAAGTTTAAAAGTAGATAGGGTATTGGAATGATGTATGTAGGAGGAGATGGAATTCCATTGGGAGGAGAATCAAATAATGAAAGATCTGTAGAAAGCCGCAGTTCTGTGTGCTATTGTATATAAATCTGAAGACCGGGAATGGGTATTGTAGGAGTGAACAGAGGATTTGAATTGAAGGAGTTGGAAACGTATGAAGGAGGACAGGATTGCATGACTTTGAATGAAGTACGTAAAAAAGAGGAGACACGGGGTGAAAAATACACATGAGATTATTTTTAGCCCTAATGTAGACCCATATTCACATGCTTGGGTTGAAATGTCAACAGATTTAAGCTTTTATCGATGATAAGCGTGAAGAGAGGAACGACCTTGAGAACAGCATAAGCTGACAGCTCTCTGTGCTGCTGTGAATGAATATTTTTCATTCATAACTTTAGGCTGTTTATTTGGATCGTTGTTCCGTCTCTCTCATAGACCGCCAGTTGTTTCTGTTCTGTGCAGCTGCCTTCCATCTTATCTCAAGTATAGACCTTGCTTCAGCAGCCACCCAGTCTTCCTACCAGAGCCGTGGGAACCCAACCCGTCTGGGATCATAGAAAGTATTTCATCCGAATCCATTCTTGCAATGTGACCAGCCCAGCGAAGTCTTAATGCTTTTATGAACGTGGATTAATCCACTTTCTTATATTATTTATTAAGTTCAGCAATCGTCCTCCTTCTTCAAGTGCCTCGCTCGCATATTCCACCATGAATTCGACAAAGTACTTTCCTTTCAAACCTGAGGGGCGGACGGACTTACTCAATATTGTAGCTAACCTGAGTCTCACTATTAACACTGAGAAAACATAGTATAGGTTTGAAAGCCTAGAATCTTCCATATACTTGCGATCACAGGTTAATCAAGAGAACAGCTCAGAGGAAGAAATTCAAGACAAATCTTCTCAGCAAATCGAACCTATTTCTCCCTCCAAAAACATTTAAGAAGCAGTTCTTTGACCAAGGGGTCGAAGGAAAGAGTATATTAAACAATAATTTGGCTGGTGCTCACATACGGTTCAGAATGTTTTACTACATTGTATTGTGAATTTATTATTATCTGAAAAATACTGGTTAAAAATTGTTTATTTAGTCTTATGAAATTAACATTAAACACGTATTGCCTCATAGAAAGGGCCACGAGATAGTTTGAACGTCTCGTCATTGAAGAATTCATTACTTAGTACCCCATCATTTAGAGAAAAAGAGCATTTGTCCAATGTCCACTGCCATTAAAGGATTAATAAGCAACACAAATAACTACATCTCCTGATTATTTGTAATCCTCATTTATAATTATACAAATATATATATATAATTTAAATCAAATAAATTTCAGATCCATCATGACTCACGCCTCTGTTCCTGAAGACATGAGGAAAATGTTAGGCATCAGCGACAACTTCATAAGGCTCTCCGTCGGCCTCGAAACTGCCGAAGATCTCATCCAAGACATCGATCAAGCCTTGAAGGTTGCGACTGCAGCTTCCTAGTCATAATATTGCCACGTTTTTAATCATTGTTACTTTTTTATGATTTTATTCTTGTATCATTTTAAGAAAAATGCCTGTATCTACAATAGATTTTAATATATTTATTTATTTTCTATATAAATTAATTGTGCAATGTAACTTTTTTTTTATTATTCATAGTTTAATTCCAGAAGTTAGTGGTAGTAATAAAGTTATATTATGACTATTAATAATTTATGAAATATTTAAAATGTCCAATAATTAAGTTTTTCATTTATTATCTGTCTGTTATAATGTTTGAGAAAAGAGGTTGAAATGGTTATTCCTTCTTTTGTCTTTCAAACTTAAATTGTTATGTTATTGTTGTTACAATCATTTGTTTAAACCTTTATGAACAGTCATTCAATTGTTAACTACCAGGTTTTTTTATCATTCTATTCATAAGAGTGGTAAACAAAATAATTCACTTATAGTATTTGTCAAAAGTATTGGTTGATAGATTGCAAAATAATTTTGCAATGTCGCATTTGTATTTTTTTAAATTAAAAATGTTTTTTTCTAAATAAATGCTTTTATAAGTGTGAACAATTTTATTTTTTTTATTTTTACAATTTATCTTCCTTTTTATTATATATATACTTTTTATTGGTTTTGCAATCCTTTTAGATCCTTTGCCACCTCAACCAGCCTTCTTAACCTCTTCCTGTCTTGAGCTATTGCTTTTCATTTTTCTATATGCATCTATGTGGCGCTACGACTGAATGGGCCAAGGGCTCCTTTATAAATCTCCGTCACTCGGCTCTCTTTTGTGCTTCTGCCTTCCAGTGGATGATCCCTAGGAGGTTTCTTGTGTTAGTTGGCACTCCGTTAACCTGCCTTAACCAAGGTCTTCCAGCTCTTCGGGTCCTATGAAGAATCTCTTCAGATACCTTTCTTCTTCCCTCTTTCTAGATATGTGACCAGCCCAACTCAAGTCTCCCAAGCTTAATAGATCAGATCACGTCAGCCTCCTTGTAGATTTGTCACAGCTCGTCTAATCCTCCATCCCTCGGTACCTCTCAATGGACCAATAATATGCCCCAAGACTTTTCATTAGTTCCTTTTTTCACTTTTGGAAATGGTCTGTGTCTGTAAGGCATAGGTGTTGTATATGTATATCAAAAGTAAAAATTAATAAACGAAATAATAATTAATAAGTAAAAGCAACGTATATAAATAAAAACATTGATTATAAACTAAAATTTCAATCAGAATTATTCAAATAAAAATTTATTTGGATGGATATTTAACACTTACAGACAGAAGCAGATCCAGGATTTAATTTTGGAGGTCTTAAGCCCGAGTACTTTTTTTTTTTAAATTTATACAACAATAATTATGTTGGAAGAAAAAGAAAGAAACTAAATACCTACATGAAATGGCGTTTAAGTGAACCCTAGTGTCCTATTAAAATTTAATTTCATGAACAGTAATACTTTTATAGATATTATTAAAATATTTTTTTCATAATCAATATTTATATTTAGTAGATGTACATTCATTATAATTAAATAGAATATTGTCTGAAGTATTTAGCACTGATCACTCACTGAAAAAAACATGGACCAATGACAAAAAAAAATACATTTAGGAGGAGTTCAACCCCCCCCCCTCACCCTCTCCTAGATTCCCCAGTGCTTACAAAAGAATCGGATTCTTTTCCAATAACTCATTTTTAGAAAGAAACCCCAATAAAAATAGATAAAATAAAATTTGGATGGGAAAATATTGTTTTCTTCAAGACAATGAGAGAAGAGTTCAAGGTGACTTAAGAAATAATATTTATTGACCTTGAGGGGAACTGATAAGTTGTTTACTTCCTTTCTATTGCGTTTAATTTATTTCTAAAAGTTTTATTTTAAATCTTAATCGTTTATAACGAATGCACCTTAAATATTAATCATGAATAACGATTTAAGTTTTAATCATCAATCGTTTGAAGTGACTAAACAAAAAAATGATTATTTTCTGATCTATCGCGAAAAAGGTGGCCTACAAAATTAATGGACCGTTTGGCCTATATAACTTCGTTATTTTGGCATGTTAGGGGCGCGGATCACGCCAAACGGCCCTATATTTTTGTATGCCACTTCAACTCGATTTCGCGATCAAATTATCGTGCGATTCAAGTCACTAGCGGATCCAGGATTTAATTTTGGGGGGGGCTTCAGCCCGAAAGATTTTTTTTCCATATACATATAACGATAATTAATTTGAAAAAAAAGAAAGAAATTAATTACCTATATGAAATGGTGTTTAAGTGGTTCTTGAAGTCTTATCAAATATAATTACACGAACATGAATACTTTAAGAGATAGTTTTTAATATTTTTTTCTGTAAAACATGGTTATATTTTACCATTTTGGGGGAGGGGGGCTTCAGCCCGAAAGCCCCTCCCCCTCCGTAGATCCGCCTGTGATTCAAGTGGAAAGGAAATGTTTTGATGGGTATGTGAGCAACCAAGTTGTGTAACAGCAAAAGCGATGAGAGATTTAGATACTATTCCTTTAGATTAAAGAAATCGGGTATAGTAATCAACGACAATACAAAATTTTAAGAACTACAAATGTACCTGATACATCCTTCATATATATATATATATATATATATATATATATATATATATATATATATAGAGAGAGAGAGAGAGAGATTTACATGTATAGATAGTTTGAACAATATAATAACGAATAATATAAAAAAAAAAGAATTCTACCAATTCTCGGAATTTACATATATAATTGATCTAACTTTTGAACCGATGAAGATAAACTAGTAAAATAATATATATTATTGAAGGAAATTCAATTATTAAAAACGATTTAAAGATTTTTAAAAAAAGATTTAAAGAAAAAAGAAATACCACATTACCATTGGCAGAAAGAATGTCTCTTATTATAAATAAACTAAAACAAATAACATTACATGAAATAGAAAAAGAAACAGCCCCTTGGACCTATATACAACCTAAATTAAATCTCCAACTCACCCAATTCACCAAAGATACTACATTACCTGCAGATTACAAAGAAAAATTCCAAAATATAATCATCACGTTACCTGAACATCTTCTAATATTCACCGACGGATCCAAATCAGATACATCTACTGCTTCAGCCTTTGTCACTCCTGATACTACCTACAAATATAAATTACACCATCTTTGTAGTGTTTACACAGCAGAGATTAACGCCGTAGCAATGAGTCTCCGATACGTCATGAAGAAGCCAGTTGCAAATGCGGTTGTTGTATCGGATTCCCTAAGTACTCTGAAAGCTATGAATAACATGTATCCAGGCCATCCAGGGATACACTGCATTCTAAGTCATAAAAATGCTTCATGGAGTTGGAACAACGTCACATTTTATCTGGTCGCCTGGCCATATAGGAATTAAAGGAAATGAAATGGCTGATAGAGCAGCAAAGGAAGCTCTTACTCTTCCAGGCCGCGGTAAAGTTTTTTTGACACCATCTGAACTTGCAAGACCTCTGAGAGAAACCATATTCCAAGAATGGCAAAGACGGTGGGACAACAGCGCACCTAGCAAATTAAAAACAATAAAGAAAGAGGTGCAACCGTGGACCAGCTCCAGACGCAGCAGTCGTAGAGAAGAGGTCGTCCTCACGCGGCTGAGGATCGGACAT
Organism: Nezara viridula; assembly: GCA_928085145.1. NCBI lineage: Eukaryota > Metazoa > Arthropoda > Insecta > Hemiptera > Pentatomidae > Nezara > Nezara viridula. The sequence continues at coordinate 127,795,863 of OV725082.1, forward strand.
ACTAGACTGACTCACCTCCACCTCATAACAAATGATTCTATCCCCAGATGTCAAAAGTGTAACCAATCACTAACTATAAAACATATTTTGGAAGAATGCCCTTTTTACACCGCAAGATTAAAAGATTTTGGAATACCCCAGAATATAACAGCATCCCTGGGAAATCAAGAAGAAATAGTTACCAAAGTCATCAAGTTCCTGGATAGTGAAAGACTTAAAAAACACATTTGACAGGCTTTTTTTTTTATTTTTTTATTAATTTTTTTTTATCTATTTATTTTTATTATATTTTCTCTTATTATTATTTATTTTTTTTTCACTTGATTTCATTTCATTTTAAATTCATTTGTTTATTAATCTCAATTCATTTATTGATTCTACTGCTATTTTTTAAAGTTTATTTATTTATACATTTTTTATACATCTTATTACCTATAAATGTCTATTATTATCCTTATTTATTTATTTTATTCTATCAATCCATTTCTTTATTTATTTTATTTTATTTATTTATTTTTTTTTTGTACCAATCATCCAAATAGTATTAAATGATGTTATTTAGTTGATCGGGCGCTTATGACCTGGATGTTTTGCGCCTAGACATCGAAACAAACAAACAATTATTAAAAACTTTCTTCTTCATAACTTTATCGTAGAACGAAGCGAGTAAGAGTTAGTTAATCAAATACAGAAAAAAAACATGAGGCAAACATTTTTTTTTTAAATTAGCGATAGTTGAGGATGGATATCTCGGAAACTAAGCGAGGTAGCGAAAAAGTTATAGAACCAATCATATTACAAACTTTATCAGCTTTAATTTTGTATAGAGTGTCTTTGTCGCTGCGATCGATAGTTTTCCTGATATAAGCGAAAACTCAAAAAAAAAAGTGACCTAGGGGCCCTCCCCCACATCTGGCTCAAAATCCAGGGGAGGGGTGACTTTTAAATGTAATTTTTTTTTTTTTATTGAATATTAATACAATCTGTCACATTAAAGGTCATTAATATTAAGGCTACATCACAGGCGGATCTACGGGGGGGAGAGAGAGGACTTTCGGGCTAAAGCCCCTCCCCCCAAAAATAGTAAAATATAACCATGTTTTACAGAAAAAAATATTAAAAACTATCTCTTAAAGTATTCTTGTTCGTGTAATTACATTAATAAGACTCCAAGAACCACTTAAACAGCATTTCATATAGGTTGTTAATTTCTTTCTTTTTTTTCAAATTAATTATCCTTATATGTATATATAAAAAAAAAATCATTTTGGCTGAAGCCCCCTAAAATTAAATCTTGGATCCGCTAGTGGGCTACATGAATCATTCACACAATATGTACATACAAATAATAACTAAGATAAATGTAATTACACAAACAAAATTACTTTTCAGATAATTATTATTTTTTTCATAAGACATGGTTATATTTTACCATTTTGAGGAGATAGGGAAGAGCTTAAAGTTAAAGTCTCTTCCCCCTCCCCCACCGTAGATACGTCTGTGATTAACTTAATTTATTTTGAAAATAAAATTTTCTACTCTATCCAGTATCTCCCCGCTCTAGCTGGTCAAAAGTCAATTTCGCAAACACAATAGAGATGTAAAAAAAAAAAAAGCATCTAAAATTAAATTGTAATAGTATAAGAGATAAGAAACGTTCATATAAGGTGATCCTGGACGAGTCAAACCAGTTAAGAATTAAATCGATTACATTTAATAAGAAAATTACATTTTTCCAGGAATATTTCAATGTTATTTTTCTTTTATTCTGAATTATTAATGATATTTGATAATTATGGATTGTGAAAGCCCAGGTATGTAATTTTGTAATAACATCTTCATCCACAAATTTCCAATGTTAAAATGCATGTTATGTTATAGCCGAACCAGGATTAAATTTTGGGGTGGAGTTTCAGCCCGAAAGCTTTTTTTTTTTTATAAAAATCACGATAATTACTTTGGAAAAAAAGAAAGAAACTAACTAGCTGTATGAAATAGTATTTAAGTGATTCTTCAAGTCCTTTTAAATGTAATTACACGAACAATAATTCTTTAAACGATTATTTTTTAATATATTTTTCCATAAAACATGGCTATATTTTACCATTCTGAGGGGGCTTCAGCCCGAAAGCTCTCCCCGTAGATCCGCCCGTGCTGTAATGCAAGTAAATTTAAATATATTTCTGACAATTAACAAAATTTGTCTGTCAAAGTTTCTATATAAAATATAATTTACTATATTATATTAAAGCTTGATCCGCCAATTCTTGTAGCAGACTTAGTCTTTCAAAAGCCTCTTTTATTCCTTCTTCCCAAGTCTTCATATCGGTCTCTTTCTCTCTGTAATTCCCTCTAAGGTAGGTTCAAGTTTCTGAAATCTGCGCTGAGCTCATTGATGACCATCGGAAATCTATCAGGTTCGATGGATCGAAATATGGAATTCAGCACAAGGATCAATGCATGTAACCTCATTGTTGTTATTTCTCGATTTACTTTAAACATTAATATTCAGTTTATCTTCTATCTATATTTATTTCTGTTTTCAAACTCAACAATTCAGTAAGTAAATATTTCATTATATCGTCGGTTTATTCCCAAAACTTTGTGACGTTACATAACCTTAAATCACAAAGAATTTTGATGAATTTTTCCTCTGTGAAATAAAAAAATTGCCCACTTGTAGTTAACTATATTTGATACATTAGGAAATCTGTCTCATTTTGGTACATTTAATTTTTTTTTTTTTTTAACGATTAACAAGATAGAAATATACATAAACGCTCTTAAAAGTTCATCTCCATCAAAAACCGAGAGAACTGATTCATCCAAATATCGATATATATAATTACTATATTACAGACTATCGATTATAGACATGTTTTTGTGATATTTACATAAATTCTTTCTTTTATTTTTCCAAGATTTGTAATAGCTTTAAAAGTAACCTGAAGTAATACTTTAAGTTCGAAAAAAAAATTATATTTATAATAACGACAGCACTAACGGGTCCGCCATTTAATTTTTAAGGAGGGGGGCTTCAGCCCGGAAGATCTTTTTTTTGTATTGTATATATTACGATAATTACCTCGGAAGAAAGAAAGAAACTAAGCAGGGGTACCCATCTCCCCCAAGATCGATGGCTCAAGAACCTACCCCTTCCTCCTTCCCAAGTTATTTTATTGCTCACTTTTCTTAAAAACAGAGCAAGCTAAGGTAGAACTAAAAAAATCGTAGATCACATACAATTACACTTGCCGCGGTATGTTGCATGTTTTTCCGCTTTTCCCTTAGTCTGAAAATTCATAACCCCGTCGAAATTTTTCCCGCTCAAAAATTCGAAAACCCGTCAAAATATGACAAAAAAACCCTCAACATTTTTCTTGGCTGAACTTGCGCCATAAAACCCCCTTCTGAGCAGCCCTGAAACTAAGTTTTTTTTTTTTTTTTATTTTATTGAATAAATACATTTTGCCACACTTAAGGGCACTGAGTACTAAAACTGAGTGAGGCACATCCATACCATGTATACAATACAATAAAAAAAATAAATAATTTTAAAAAATATATAGATCTATATAACACAGGCAAAAACTATAATAAACCAAGGAAATGTAACTAGAGTTAATTTTAACTTAGAGTTAAAATTAAATAAAATACAGAAATTCGTAGCAAAATTAACTAAATTATAAGTAAAAGAAATAAATAGAAAAACATTCATTCTTAATTACAATATTTGTAATCAGGTAAGAGATCTCCGAGTGCAGCCCTTTCCTCCACGTGTGGAAACTAAGTAACTACATAAAATGGTGTTTTAAGTGATTCTGAAAGTCCTATTAAATTTAATTAGATGAACAATAATACTTTTAATAATAATAATTTTTTTCATAAAACATGATTGTATTTTACCATTTTGGAAGGAGGGGCTTCAGCTCAAAAGTCCCCTCCCCTGTAGATCCACCTGTGAGTGACAGAGAAAAAATTATTGAGCCTTTTTTTTTCTATTCAATAAATTTTTTCGAATAAACATTTATTCAATGTGATTTAACACTTTGTTATGTTGCAATACTAAAGAAGATGTTGAACTAACCATTTTCCTTCAAAATCCATTTTAAAAAATATGACATAAATAATGGACTTCTCCCAGAAAAACAATTAGGATACCAATAATCAACTTTCAAATGATTATATGATATTTTTCTATTCATAATTTTTATCATATTCTTTCACTGAAACATACTTAATATTATGAAAAGTTCTAAGAAAAGATTTCCAGCAAATTTTTATCAAAAGCATTAGAGTTGCTTCATAGAACATGTGTGTTAAAATAAAAGAAGTACATTTCTTTTTATTATTAGCCCTGCCATTTGGCAAAGAGGTTAAAAAGAAGGGAAAGACTTTTATTTCATTAAGAGATATTTTAAGGCACTTGGGAGGGGAAAAACTGTTCCCCTACCAGCAGGCTCAACTTAGGTTGTGTTTGTGCTGGAATTTTGCCAGTGTTCTAAAATAATAGCAGATATCAGTGAATTCAATGTTATACTTCATAATTTAAATTATTTATGAATCACAATAATGTTATAATAAATAATCGTAACCATTGTATGGATTCACAGCCAATTTTCAAGTGTTGAAAGTCAACAAATTAAACTTTCAGTTCAGAAGTTCAGTATAAACGCAGGTAATAATTTTTCTTAATTCCTATTTAATTAAAGTGTTACATCTCCGAATCTATTTAAAGAAACCCTTACCTTTTAAATATTTAATAGTACAATACAATTGAAGGCATGAATTTATAAAGGTATTATCTGACAAATTAGACTTAAAAAAAAAAACATAATAGTTTTTATAAAGTTTATTTTAGTTGAAAATTTCATGAATGTTTTATGAATCCTCTTCAGCCCCTAAAATTTTAACAAAAATAAATAAAATAAAACATTAAACCAGTTTCTTCAAATTAGTTAAATTGTTTGTATTCTTTAATTTTGCTTATTTTTGTTGTCTTGAGATTTTTATTTTTCATAAATTCAAGGCCTTTTTCCATCAATATTTTATTTCTTTTATAGTATCATTTTAAACATTTCGACCAGAGCTTGAGCCATTTTCAAGTCTTTATTCAATCCTCTAACGTTGTTTCTATATTTGTTATGATATTTCTTTAGCTAAGAAATAAAATGTCCCATTATTTTCGGGTTTCCCCTTCATCACCTATAGAAGGACTGATCCCGTCAGTACAAATAGGAATATAACATTAGAGGACTTAATAAAGAATTGAAAATTGTTGTTTAAACGTTGAGAAACATTGTTAAAAAAAACATTAAAATAATACTATAAAAGAAATAAAATATTAGGTCTTGAATTTATGAAAACTAAAATACATTATTTATTTTTCTCTACATTAAACCAGCATAACAAAAAGAGAGAAGGAGTTGACAAATGTGAAGATATTTTAGATGATAAGAAAACATTTCCTGAAACGTTAAACAAACTTTAAATAAATGTGATAAATGAAATAAAAGACAATAGTCACAAGAAAATTATAATTGTCTATGTTGAAGTTATACCAGATTCTTGTTAAATATTGCTAAAATGTAATCATTTTTTTTTATTGGAAATCGAGAATGACAAACTGTCAATTTATTGTAATTTTTATTTGTTTTCAGAAATGACTGATGTAACTAACAGATTATGCAGTAACGAGGTAAAGGATGCTGGTATAGAAATTCAAGGTCTCGACCTTGAGGATAGAGGTTTTGAGACAAGAGCAATTAAAGACGGCCAGAATCCAGATCAGTGGGATTCCGGAATTATCATTCCACCAATTCATTCTGGAAATATCTTCAAACAAGACGGCCCTGGACTTCACAGGGTAAAGTCATCTTAGTCAAATAATTTTCTTTACGGATAATCGAAATTTATCTTTACTATGTATTTAAAAAAAAAAACCCACGAATGTTCTTGGTTGTAGTACTTTGTAAGAGATGTACTGTTTGTTGGTTAGCTGGTGTGTAGGGAGGTGATTAGAGAAAGATCACACTCAACTGCAAGGTTTTTCCTCCTTAATAAATTATTTAATTAAGAGTACCAAGTTTATAGAGACTGAGTGTGCACTACGGTTGATCCACATTTGATGTAATGGAATAAAACTGACTAAACTTCTCCGTTCTCTAGCATAGATATTTTTATTTAATCGCCATATCGCCTTAATACAACATCAAAACCAATAACTATGCTATCATTTTGAAGATTACCTTCGTCTCCCTAATACTGAAAAATAAGTAAATCCCCTTGAAAAAGCAGAATAAAAAAGTTATAAAGAAAATAAACTGAAGTTATTTTTTTTTATCCATTGACCGATAAAAGTATACAATTTACGGTAGGCTTTACAATTTATCTCATGATGATCATTTTAAAGGTGATCAAATTATACACAAAACAAAAAAAAAAAAACTGTTTCTTGGTCAAAAATTATGCAAGGAGATGATAGAGCCTCAACTGATTGTCAACATTAACATTGCCAACCATAATGAAAATTTTAACAAATGTCTAAGGCCGGCACATGTATCTGTTTACGGGATAGCTGCTGTAATCAGTCAATTTATAAATATACAAGTAAAATTTATTATAATGAAAGAAAAAAAAAAGCATTTAGATTAACAACAATTTTTTAGTAATTGTACAGGAAACACCGAAAATTTGTTTTCAAAAGTTCTCTCTTTATTTTAAGCGAGAATAATAACATTGCATACTGATGATTACACCTATTGATGTTTCTTTGTTTTATTATTGTTATGGATTTTTTCATCAGGGTTACAAATATGGAAGATGCGGTAATCCGACCAGAACAAGTCTTGAATCCTGCTTAGCCAGTCTTGACAATGCAAAATATGGTTTTGCTTTTGCATCTGGTCTCGCTACTGTGACGGGAGTTTGTGCCTTGCTGAACGCTGGTGATCATGTGATTTGTGGAGATGATCTCTACAGTGGCACTAACAGGTATGTAAAAGAGGATCTTTATCACTCTGTCTGCATTTTTTTTTTTTATAATTTAGAGTACAATAATTGAAATATTTTAATTTTAATGAATTACCTCTATGTCTTGTGAATACTCCAAAGGACTATTAAATAAATCAAATTTTTATTTGTATTTATAATATACCATCACTACCATATTTTAAGTATAAAATTACATTTTTGAAATTAATTAATTTTATTAATCTATCTGAAATATTTTGACTAAATAATAAAGTCTTATAAAAACAAATCTAGAACTGAAATAAAAGTAAAAGGATTCAGATTTAAATTTAAAAAATCACAATTTTTTTAATTCAAACATAATTTTTTTTTGTCTCCTGAAAAGTAGCTATATTTATTTAAACATGGTAGGAATGATATTACATGTTCTTGGTAAAAAATATTCTGCCATTCATAAGAAAAAAATTACAAGCCTTTGTCATTTGTCAACACCAGCCCATATGGTGGGGAAAATGTCGCAAAAACTCTCTCCTCATAACACCCCGACACCATAAGATCAAATACGAGTTAATGAGGCTCTTTAGAAAAAAAGTGTTCACATGCATAGACGAGGTTTATTAAATTGAAATGTGAGAAATGCAATTATTGTTCCATTCCCAGATTTCAAGAGGATAGCACTGGTATTGGATCCGGTGAGTGTGTTTCAAGAACAATTACCTTGATCAGGTAGGTAGAGTAGGAAAAGAAAAGAATAGGAGAAAACTGCATAAGAAAAATTGCGTGAGACCTTAAGAGAGAGAAAGTTTAGTAGAATGCCTCTGGTATGAATCTTGCAGAACAATTATGAAAAGAACTAAGAACTTCCTAGATGATCCAGGTATGGACCTAGAAGACCTATATTGGAGAGGTTGGTGAGAACACGATACTCGATTGTCTGGGTATCATCCATTTTTATCTATATCATAACTGACGTAATTGTTTAATTGAAGTTATTTATTATTATTCATTCCATTTTATTGTATTTTTGCTTTTATCTTTATTTCCTTAATGTTCCATATGTTTCCGATTTGGCCCAATCCAGATACCTATCCTTTCATAACAAACTGCAGAACCATCTGAATCCTCTCGTTTCAAACCTTGCTTCCTCCTCGATCCGGGATCTTCGAATATAGAAATTTAATTTGAGTTCTACCAATGGTTAGTTTCTCTTCATGTTGTACATGTCATGTTACCAATGTCACATTTACTTGTTGTATTTTCCATGTAATACAGTTGTAAATTTCATTAAAATAAAAAAAAATAAATAAATAAAAATCTTTATTTATTCCTATATTTTTATTCATATTCTTAAATCTATATTGGTTGGTGTGTGCAGTATTGTAATTTTAGCATGATTAGATTTTTTTTTTATTTTGGAGTTCATATAAGTTTTTAAAGCTTGGATTCTAATTCGGGCTGATGTCAAGTAATTTTTCATCAGTTGTGGATCGACCCTGGTTTCAGGAGACTCTCCTGGGGCACATCCAGCCTCTGTAATGAGGGTATTCTTAATTAAATAATTAATTATGGGGGGAAATCTGGTGGTTGAGCATGATCCGGGCCGATCACCTCTCTGAATGTTCGTTGACCTTGAAACAGTACTTTCCTAACAAAGTACTGAACCCAAAACCCTTCATGAGTTGTAGCGGTACAGAGTTTATATAAGTCTTACTGTTTCTTACTGTTAGATTGAGTTCACTGGAAAATGGAAATGCAACATCATATAAGAGTTGATTGAATGAAAGGAGAGAGAAAAAAGATATCAGAAAATATATTATTTAGTTTAATTCTACTATTTAGTTTCTTTTTTTCTAGCATAGTAGTATGATGTATAATTCTAAATTTAGAAATACTTATAACTATTATAAATATCATTAATGTATCATTTTATAGCATAATTATAATTATATACTTTTTAATACATATATATTGTTATTTATAATGATAATATTATTTTTATTTTATTTCAAAAAGCTGACTGCAATTTCATTGACTTTGCCAAATTATGGCTCTCTTTCAAAAAATTGTAATTTTTAAAAATCAATTATTTGAAATCATTTAATCTATCGTAACTTGTTAGTTTTGTTTAATATAATATGACCATGACCATTGAATGGCTTATGACTATAACAATTTTTGTTTTAGGCATTTTGCTGTTATCGGTAAAACTAAAGGCCTGGAGGTAGATTTCATCGATGCAACAGTTGTTGATTTAGTAGAAAAAGCCATTAAACCCAATACAAAGGTAATTAGTAGTATTTTTGTTTATTGTTTTCATGAATGAACCATTGTAATCAATCAAGAAAACAAAATTTACTCCCCTAAAATTTGAAATTTTCTGTTACAAGATACTAGAATCCGAAAACAGAATACAAAAAATAACTATCTGTCCACTATCTTTGATATATTGGACATTTTAATAAATTTTGAGACTACCAGGATGATTGTTTTAAGATTCAATATTCAATTCAAAAGTTATTTGAGGATGATCTTCGTAACTTGATAATACCATTCACTGTTTCATTTCAAAATGGAGGTAAAAAAACATCTGTTTCTGTTGCAACTAAATGGCTGGAATGATTTTAATGGGACTTACCTAAAGTCTTCTTCTTGAATACCTTTAAATTCCTGTAAATAACATACTTTCATAAAAAAAAAAAAATTATTTAGGAATTATTAAAAAATATCACACTTATTGGTTGATTATGTGTGTTTTTTTGGAAATATATCAAAATTACATAAAATAAATAAATAAATAAATGAACAAAATTGTATTTTTAGGTGCAGAGATATGGATGGCCTTTTGAACTATTTGCATTTGTTTTAATGCAAAGTAGACCTTTCTTTGGTTTTATTGATAACTTGAAAGGATTAAATTTACAGAAACACTTATGATTGTCTTTTGTAACTTAATTGTACAGTTTTTGAAATTAATTTTTTCCCTAAGTATTAAGAAAAGTCATATGAATGGACCAGACATATTTGAAACATAACTATTTGGAAATAATAAACCAATTTGTCAGTAATTCGTAACATTGTTGGTTATTATTCCAGAAGGAGGGGGTAGAGTAGCGGAGCGAGTTAATGTGTATGTAAAATATCTGTTGCATGGCAACCTGATTAAGTGAAGATAATTTAACAAAATAATTAAGAGTTGCTTGGAGACCTTTTAATAACTCCCACCACCTCCCCTGGTCCGGGAAAAACCCCTGTTGCTGCAACATTGAGAAATATATTTTTTGTATTTTATTTTAATTGTAACTTAGGCTTTACATCACAATTAATAATTATTATTTAATTTTAATTTTATACATTTATTTTTATTTTTATTGTTATTTATTTTAAAGAGATTATCCAATCTCATTAATATAATGGTCATTAGCATATCCTTGATCCGAGGAAGATTTCTATTGAAACTTTCAGTTCAGGTAACAACCTCATATAGCCTAAAATGCGAGGAAGAGGAGGAAAAAAAAGAAAGTTATACTCCGGAATACTGACTTTTGATCCATAGAACATCAAAACAATAACTCTACTCCACTCCATTATAATGACAGCCTAAAATATTTAAAATTATCACAAGCTGTAAAATGAATAGTTTTCGCAGTTGAATATGTAATACACAGCCATCTACATTCCTGAAAAGATCCCAAAAGGATCCTTATCATCTTATGTTAGACAGATTATGACTGAGTTTATTTTATTATCAATAAAAGCCATTCTTGACCATACCCAGCAAAAAGTAATTACTTTTTGAGAGTATCACACTACTATACAGTACAAGCTGGTATATGCGTAATGTTGATAAATCCTTTTGTACAAAATTCTAAACTGCTTAATCCTTACATATGGCAAGGAGATTCGAATCATAACCAAGGTTGATAAATGATAATATAAGAAACAATTTTATAAATTTCATGACATTCTACATTCTTAAGTTTCATCATAATTTCAAGTTGATAATTTTGGTATAATTTATTTTATTGACATTGTTATTTATCTTAAAGATATGAATTTTTATAATATTGTTTTAAATCTTATTTTCAGCTAGTTTGGGTAGAAAGTCCCTCGAACCCTCTCCTGAAGGTTTTGGATATTCCAAGTATTGCCACTGTACTCAAAGCTAAAAATCAGAGAATATTATTTGTAGTTGACAACACCTTTATGACTCCTTATCTTCAGGTGAGAAATAATATATCTTGAGGCAAAATAGTCTGTGAACATCCTACCTGTATTTTATTGTATTACCTTCTTTTTTTTCAGTAAACCTGTTTTGTTTTATGCGTTCATTCAGTTTCTATTTTATATAATTGAGCTAGCAAAATTAAACTTGTATTCTAGGCTTTTAACTCAGGAAGGACAATGGAAATTAATTTAATAGATGAAGGAGAACTGGATGCTTACTATAGAATCCGACACTCAAGTCAAAGAATATTTGGTAACTAGCTATCCTAGTTCCACTCGAAAAAAGCTACGAGAAAAGCTTGTACTTGAACCCGAGTGTCGAGATGGAAGACACTGTCCAATTGGTTTCTAACAGATTAGGTATGGAGCTATGAGTAGCCTGCCACCATTCACCATGGATTCCATGGTCTGTTGTGTCGTAAGATCGGGTGACGTTCACAGACTTGTTTGGTTCAGTGTATTTTATTTTTATTTTATTATATTTAACACATGTAATTTTTACTATTTAGAAACCTCTCGATATGGGAGCCGATATAGCTACTTATTCTATGTCTAAATACATGAATGGTCATAACGATGTTATTATGGGTGCTATAACGACTAATGATGAAGAACTTGCTAATAGGATCGCTTATATAGAGAATTGTAAGTATTTTATAATGATGAATGTATTGTTGACTGTTTCGTTGGGGATGCAGTCACAGATGAAATAAAACACTCAAATAAGAAATTTTATTTTATCGTGTACCAACGTTTCGGCCTTAGATTCACAGTTAATTAGAAACAAAATAACAACCAACAGGAAAAATAGTACAAAAAAAAAAAAAAAAAACCTCTAATTAACCTCTCCTGTAGTAAGCATTTTAATTGGCTACTAGCATAATATAACCAGGCATCCCGCTTTTAGCAGAACATTCCCGATATTTAACAATTTATCCTAACTATTTATTTACCTATCACCTAAGTCGCTGTTTAAATCCTCATAAATTGTTTAAATCAGTCATGAAATCTAGACTCTCTAGCTTTTTCCCTCATATCCGCTTTAAAATTATTTTCTAATTTAGTTATAATATGGGAAATTATTTTATTACAAATGTATTCTATTGTAATATTAATTCTGTTACAGAGCTAAGAGTTTTCTTTTTGCCAAAATATTTTCTGTTTTATTATTACTTTAGCCAAAATTTTCAGTAGCCTCGTTGTAGGTAAAGAAAGTACCCATTGTTTATAACGCAAATGTAAAGATTAAGTATTTTGTTTGAAATAGTAAGATTAAGTTACTAGTTTAAAAGAATATTTGTTTAAAATTGTATTCTAAATATAAAATATAACGAGGTGAATTAATAGGAAGAGAAAACAGCTTCTTTATGAAAAAATATATCCAGCTTTTAGATTTCTTCAAAACTATGATATCCCCAGACTTGGCAAGCATAATAAATTATTGATCGCACAACACAGTAAAAATCTAATTTTTTTTTTTATTTGTTATTGAGAATCTGAACATTTGTTCCCGGATCCATTATATACAATAATTAACTTTTACATAACAATATATAAATATATTCTTTATCATTTGAATAGCAGCTCAAATTTATATGATTTTTTTTTCTCCAAATCTGAATTATTTTATTCGATCTTTTTAACTTATTCATATGTAATGTATGGCTATTTATTTTTTTTAAATAGCTATGGGACTTGTTCCATCTCCTTTTGACTGCTACCTTGCGAACAGAGGTCTAAAAACATTGCCAATACGAATGGACAGGCATATTCAAAATGCGACTGAGATTGCTAAGTTTTTGGAGAAGCACCCATCTGTCGAAAAAGTTATCTATCCAGGTAAGAAAGAATACCTATAGTTATTGTCTTATAGTTGCTGTGTCATCATATTACCTTCATTAATAATAATAATAATATTACCTTCATTCCATCCTTAGCCGTTCACTCAAGATTGCTTGTCTTCATGTGTCCAAACTCTAGGGGTTGATTCGAAACAAAATTTCTAATAAAATATTTTATTTGATACATTTGCCGATTCCAAACAGAAAAGGAGGACCAATTTTGGGATTTTCTTAAGTTAGTCATGTTTTTTATTGAATAAAAAGGATTGCTCAAAAACCGTTCAAGATAATTAAATAGAGTACACTATCGTAAACAATTTTTTTTAGAAAACAGTGATTAAATTTAGTAAGGTCAATGATAAAAGGGACTTTAAATTTACTAAGGTCAATGATAAAAGGACATTCACTTTCCTAAAAAAAAAATTTGTCTACTTAACGATGGTGTAATTTAATTATCTTGAACAGTTTTTGAGCAGAAAAGGAGTTAAGACCAATTTTGTTAGTCTCAAGTACTCACCTCAGTACTTGAAAGCCTTCAGTGCTCGAACCATGCCCTGAAGATGTTTGGGTTGAAACGTTGGCACAAATAAAAAATAATTTTTTTTTTAAAAGACTGCGTCCTGAATATTTATCACCCATGATATGTAGAACAGTCGACTAGCTTCCTTCAATAATATATTGATGCTAAATTATTTGGCTTTAGCATTAAAAAATAGGATTATATAAAAAAAAAATATCTACCTTATTATATAAGGAGTATTGTCCATTTTATTTGACAGTGCTAAATAAAATCATGAAGATATTCTGAGAAGTCAAAAAGCAGCAAGTAATAGACCAGATAGAGACTAAATGAAATACCAGAAAAAAAAGGGTTAAAGATGTAATTAGAGAAAACAAAAATTCATGACCAATAATCCAGAAACTGAAAATAAGATAAAACTAAATACAGGGATATCCAAACTGTAAAATAGTTCAGATACTTAGGAGAACTTGTAAAGTAAAATGGGAATGATTTACAGTCAATAAAGAATAGAGAAGTGAAGTTAGACAGACTTAGATATCTAGTTAAGATCCTATATAACAAGGAGAATCTTTCCAGAAAAGCAAAGATCAGATGCTATGAAACAGTAGTTAAACATTAAACTTCTGTAGGAAACAGAGAGGAATATACTAAGGTGTATCCATGGACCAAGAAAGATGGGAGATGAGCAATGGCCTAGAAGAATAAGGAATGGTATGAAGATGTCGAAGATCCATAAACCATAAACATCAGCTGACAAAAAAGTTTTATTTTTTTACTTTAGCCTTAAATGGGGGGCAGTGATAGAGTGGCCTAACATTTGTGCAAGATACGCCTCGCCAATCTAAGTAACTGAAGATAGTATGATAAAATAATCCCGATTAAACGTCCTGGTGTTGGGGGGATTTTAACGCTGTCATTAATTCCCTGGCCTGGAAAAAAAACTGTGTATAAGTCAACAATTAATTTCTTTTTGAAATTTAAAATTATTAAAAAAAAGTTTTGTTCCTTCATTGTACATAATCTATTTCATTCCAAAATAGGTATATTTCATAATTGTTAAAATTCCTATTCTGAGATATATTTATTTATTTTTTTATCAATTTAGTAATTTTGATCTTAATATTATAACACTTTTTATTTCAGGAAAGTGGTAATAAATTGATTTAATCTTTTTTTTTTTTTTATTGTTTCTAGGATTGGAATCTCATCCACAGTACGAATTAGCGAAAAGGTTGTGTAAGGGAACGTCTGGGATGATCTCGTTTTATATCAAGGGAGATCTAAAAACTAGTACGGCATTTTTAAAAGCTTTGAAAATTGTTACTCTCGCTGGAAGTTTAGGAGGCTTGGAATCACTTATTCAATTACCGTAATTCTGATCCATTACTATTACATTTTATATTATATTAAAACTACAGAATGATAATTTTACACTATTCAGTTATCTGATAATTCATATTTCATCACATATTTAGATATTTTAATACTGTGTATTTTCATTTTGGAATCTCTATTTAGAAATATATATTTCAAAATTTGCTTTAATCATCAGGACTTCAAAATCTGTAATTATCCAATTTCTTTCCAAATTTAAATATTTGTCACAAATTTATGTTATTTAATTCTTACTTTTCCAATTTATTTTCTTTATTTAATGTACTTTTCTTTTTTAATTTAAAATATATATCTATTATATCACTCCAATGTTGATATGTACTTTAATATGCGATATGTCTTAAGATGACACGAATAGAAATTCATGAACCGATTGTAGAGTTACCATAATATGGATGGAACTTTTTCAGGATGAAATTTGGATTCTAAAAGATTGGAATTTAGCTTTAATTAAATCATTTCATTTTTTCCTTGAACATATTTTTATAAAATAAAAGATATATCTTTTATAATTTAGAAATATATCAATAAAATAGAATATTTTTTAAAATTTGAATCTAATAAATTTCAGATCTGTTATGAGCCACGCTCCCGTTCCCGAAGACATGAGAAAACAGTTAGGTATCACTGACAACCTTGTAAGGCTTTCTGTCGGCCTTGAAACTACCGCAGACCTCATCAAAGACCTTGATCAAGCCTTGAATATTGCGACCGCAGATTCTTAATTATATTATAAAAACTGTCTACCAATAAATCCTTCTTGCTGCTTCTGACTGCAATGCAAAGAGACAAAACTTAAATGGAAAAAAATGTGAAGGAACCTAATAAGTATGAGAAATTAAGGAAAAAAGAACACGCACAGCATAAAACTCCTAGTGAGAAAGAAGCAAACAGAGAAAAAAATAAAATAAAATTTGTGTACATTTCGGCCTAAGTTTCTGGTTTTCATCAGGGCTAAGGAAAGGCCATACATAACCTTGTTCCTCTTTGAGATTTCAATTTTTTGTAAACAAGTAAATGATTGTTTAATTTCAAATATTTGAACTCTTTTAAAAACTATTTAATTTATTGGTAATACCCTAATAAAAAATAATCCCACACATGCATTCCTTTATCACTACAACCTCAGAATCCTTGACAATTTTAAGCCAAGTACAGATCTTAAAAATATTATTTTTATAGGTTTTGTATATTTTAAGTATGTTAACTCAATTAACATTAAATATATACTTAGCATAGTAATAATGCTTTTCTATACAAATAAAAATAGGAAGCCAAAGCATATTAAAATAGGAGAGAAAATGTATTGAACAAATTACTTCGTTTTGTCAAATAGATTTTATTATCACTACATAAAGTTATGCTTTGAGCATAAATTGACTAGATATAAAAATATCTAATTAAGTTCTGCAAACTCTAGTTCACAAACTAAACTACTATGGTAACGAATGAACATAAATTCTTTATATTCATTACTTATTAATTTATTATAAGTACAATTAACTTTGGTAAACCAGTCTTACTGTTTTAAATATGTCTAATATGAGACATTGACTTGATAAACCTTTAATGCCAAAAGAATAAACAAACCGGACATTTTCTTACTTTAAATGAAGTTTAAACATTCCTCATCTCAATACTTAATAAAATTTAAATAAACAAAACCAAAATATTCTTTTGAAGAATAGAATAAAAAAAATTAATTCTTTAGCAACATCTCTCAAGTTATACGAATATATCATAATTAGTACTTTTGAAAATAAGAGAAAACATGAAACAAGAATAATTAGTTTTAAAAACTAAGAAATAAATAAAACATTTTTCTACAAAGAAAACAATACAAGAGAAAAACATAAATGATTTCTAAAGATCAATATTTTAAAATGCATTAATAAATAAATCATGCTACGATTTCAGTCGAAGAGACCAAATCCCATATCCTCATCGGATTCCTCTGATTCTTCTTTCACTTCAGCTTTCTTCGGAGCTTCAGCAGGAGCAATGGTAGAAGCTGGTGCTGCAGGTGTTTCACTGGCAAACTTAGATGGATCTTTCAAATACTCCTTCAACTTTTCTGCTTCTTTAAATTCAACATCAGTAGCAGCAGCGATGGCAAAGAGATTTCGTAAGCCGTTAGCAATACTGTGAGGAGCAGAAGCAACAGTCGGATATCCTATTACTAAACATACAGCTGCAAGTCTTGCAGCTCCCTCGATGAACTTCTCACGCAAATCTTCTGGTTTGATATCTAAAATCCTCGGTTCGAATATGGTACCAGAATCATAAACCATTTCTACAACTAAGCCATAGGAAAATGGGGAAATATTCAGCATGTTGAGAAGAGTGGCTTCCGAAGCTCCGACTTTGTCACCTTCTTTGAGAATGTGAACGTCATTGATGATTTCGATAGTACCTTTAGATATTTTCGTCGGGATTGACAGAGCCTGGAAGAAAGATGTCTTTTCAGGACCAAGTCCTGTATTTTGTGCTGGGATAATTACCGGACAAGGAGCAATGCCTCCAGCTCTGGCTGGGGCTCGAACTTTGTTTTGTAACAGCTTTTCACGGATTTCAACAAGCTCTCCTCTGGTGAAGACAAATCCTACATTACCTCTTATGTGAGGGAGTAATTTTTCCAAAGACTGATTCCTCTCAACATGTCCTCTGATTGCTTTTCTCATCATTGTGTTTTTCCCCATCAGAACAACAGCTGCTCCTCTGAGGGACATCCTAATTTGCTGCATTTGTTTGGAGCCGACATTATCTGCCCCGACGATAAAACACTTAGGATATTCTTCGATTAACTGAATTAACTTACTAAAATAGTTGCTTTTCCAAGTGGCTTTATCTTCTCTACCCATTTTACCGCCCGACAAGTAATAATTACAAATGAAGAATATTCAATATACGCAGTAGCAATTGAAACCGCAGTATGAAAATAACCTTACCCCAGGAACCGGTGAAAAATTTGAAAAATGTCAGATCGACTTTAACTCGATTTCTTTAAATAATACTTTTTCAAAATTCCGTATAATTTCATCAATTAAACATTCCATCACAATTTATAAAATGTTTAATAACTTATAGTGGTATAATATTTCCTAACAAAACATTAATGTTATTTGGCCTTTGAACTTGATCAATATCAACGCAGAATTATCTAGACACCCTTGATGAAAATACCGCGAAACTGTGGCTAACAAATAACAAACATCCTTTTCTTTGTTTTCGTATCTTCACCAAATGATATTTTAATTAAGACGAGCTCTTAAAATATATAAAATTCTGGAATTAAACGGCGTTAATAAGGACACATTTAAGTTATTCTAATGACGATCAATATTATGAAAAATGAAGTGGTTTGAAGAAACCTTCGGTGTCATTTGTTTTTTTATTGTTTACAAATTAAAACAATAAAAGGTAAGTATATTGTATTTTAAATAGTTATATAATATTATACAAATAGTAATATTTTAAATACAAGCAATTCGCCTTCCTCATAACCTGCATCCAGAAAAGTTCGAAAAAGAAATACTAACAACTCCACTAGCGGATCCAGGATTTAATTTTGGGGAGGCTTCAGCCCGGAAGTTTTTTTTTTTCATATAACGATAATTACCTTGGAAAAACAGAAAGATACTAACTATATGAAATGGTGTTTAAGTGATACTTGAAGTCCTATTAAATGTAATTAAACGAGCAATAATACTTTAAGACATATTTTTTAAATATTTTTTTACCATAAAACATGGTCATATTTTACCATTTTAGGGGAGACTTCAGCCCGAAAGCGCCCTCCGCCCCGTAGATTAGCCTGTGAATAACTCTAAACTAAATAAAATGAAAACATAATTATATTTCACCATACAGATATATTAATATAATAATAATTTTCATTGAACTTTGATTAAAATTACTAATGGTTTTAAGGTAAGGCTTTAAAAATTAATGCAAAAAATAAATAAATAAAATGTAGTGTTTATTAAAATAAATACATTTTATTTATTTCCACTAATTTTGGGATGGGGGGCTTCAGCCCGAAGGATTTTTTTTTTAAAAAACATAACGATAATTACGTAGGAAGAAAAAGAAGGGAACTAACTACCTATATGAAATAGAGTTTAAGTGATTCTTTAAGTACTACTAAATGTAATTACACGAACAATAATACTTTTAGAGGTAATTATTAAATTTTTTTTTCATAATACATGGTTATATTTTTCCATTTGGGGGAGAGGGGCTTCAGCCTCAAAGCCTCCCCGTTCCCGTAGATCCGCCCGTGTTTATTTCTAAAATACTTTTATTTATAATACTTACAGAATTGTTGTTCATATTCTCATGAAAAAAAGAAAGAAAAAAAGAGATTGAAGTCATCGACCGCTTAGGCCTATGAGAAAAACAGATAATTTAAATGAATTGAGGTCTTCTGCCAAGACCGATTTATTTATTTATCAAGCTTTTGGAAAAACAAACACTAATTTATTCCAAACAAACAGGATAAATATATCTTTCAGATTAGTAAACATAATAAATATGTTTGTTTTTCACGTAACTATGATGAAGAATGGCTTTTTTTTTTTATTTAATGGAAATATTTCTGTTTTTTAAATCGATATTTGTAAAATAAAAATAACAAAAATATTGTAAATAAATATAATTATTTCAAATAAACAAAATTAAAGTTATTGTACAGAAATCTTTTTTGAAAATTCGACGCTTAAGCACTCTCGACTTATTTTAAAAATGATAATATCTAGGTGTTATTTGATACAATTTAATTTTACATTGGTATAATGAGTGGAGTCTAAAAAATAATGGTAAAAATATGTATGACAATCATTCAATGATATGAAATGTCACTTTCAGTCAGTTGATTTTATCAAAAAAGTTGGTATAACATCCCAGATATAAGTCTAAATTAAATAACATAATTTCAGAGTTTTATGTTTTTGTGCGTTATGCTATTCACATACAGACACTCGTACAGAATATTTAGCTTTATTTGGACAAGATGAGCTTAAAACATGTATGTTTGTTGAATATTCGAAATATTTCACGATCGCAATTCATTTTCTTACTAAAGGATGATCGTACTCCTTTATGAAATAATTTCTAAAGGGTGTTACTTCTGGGACCGAGTCCTCAACCAGGAATCGAAACTTCTAACAACTTTTTTATTTGTTTCTTGATAAATATTACAATCTTTCTCAATTATGGACACTTATCATAGAGTTCAGAGAGCACATTTACACCATATTTACATAATCATAAATAAATAAGGTAATAACAAAATAATATGCAGCGAAATAAGAACAAAATAAAATATCATAATGAGCACTAGCGGATCCAGGATTTGATTTTTTGGGGATTATGGGGGGGGGGGGGGAAGGTAGAGGCTTCAGCCCGAAAGCTTTATTTTTTCATATATTAAACGATAATTACTTTGGAAAAAAAAAATAAAGATACTAACTACCTATATGAAATGGTGTTTAAGTGATTCTTGACGTCCTATTAAATGTAATTACACCAACAATAATACTTTAAGGGATAATGTTTTAATTTTCTTTTCCATAAAATATGGTTACATTTTACCATTTTTTGGGAAGGAAGAGAGGGCCAAAGCCTCCCATTCCCTAAAATCCGCCTGTGATAATGACGAAAGGAAATAATAACAATGAAATTAAAATTAATAAATAAAATGTTCTTAAAAAATAAAATAAACATCTTAGACGCAGGTATACACTATTTACAATAAGCAAGGGGAACTGCAAACCAGACTTGTTCTCCCTCTAGTGGAGGGAAGAGCGAGGATTCGGGAGATCCCAGTGCTTCTCCCTGAACCACTTCACTGGTATTAAAAGCCAGCGGAGATTGAGTAAGGGCCCTAGCAACTATAGAAGTGAACATTGTTCCAAATAGACATTCGAACAATGAACAATTGAGAGGATACATGGTAGAAGTGGCATACTATCCTTTTTTTATTCTTTTTTTTTTTTATTGAATATTAATACATTCTGCCACATTAAAGGGCATTAATATTAAGGCTACATGAATCATTCACACAATATGTACATACAAATAATAACTAAGATAGAAATAATAAAGAAAAATAAATATAGAAAGGAGAGAGAATCACTTTATTATCATAAAAGGGTGCTGTCCAATTACATTGGGTTGCTTTAAACACAGCATACTTATTAATCGCTACAGACAATTTTCCAAAACTAATATACAATTATATAGTATTAACAACATGTATGAGCATAATATACAATTTTTTCTTTTTTTTTTTTTTTTTTTTTTTTTTTATCTATCTATATATATTTTTTTATCATAATTTTTTTCCTATATTTTTATTTATTTATTTTTATTTTTTATTTATTTATTTATTGTTTTATTTTTACTATTTCTTTAATTCATTTATTAGCACTATACATCCCTTTCTGTTCCTTCTCTCACTCTATTTTTCTCGTTCCCTAGATTTTCTCCTCTCTTTTCCTAACCTAATTCATAACATGCATACAAATACATAAAGTGCAGTGGACGTGGTCAATAAATAATGTAAAAATGCTGTAAAACACGCATGCCTCCCCCCATGAACAAACTCTCTATCCATGCACATGGTGATGGATAATTCCCAGGGAGTCAAGGATTATGTTCTCTGCCAACCTTGCCACGTCCTTTATGTCGACACGTAAATAAGTAAATTAATATGTCTGCGTACAAAAAATGAAATAATAGATAAAAGCTAAATAAAATTTAAAGTAAATAAAACACATTCACACCTATATACAATATTTACATTCGCCAGAGGCACTAGCGGATCCAGGATTTAATTTTGGGGGGGGCTTCAGCCCGAAAACTTTTTTTTTCATAAAAATAACGATAATTACTTTGGAAAAAAGAAAGAAACTAACTACCTGTATGAAATGGTGTTTAAGTGATTCCTAAAGCCCTTTTTATATTAATCACATGAACAATAACACTTTAAGAGATACTTTTTTAATATTTTGTTTGATAAAACATGGTTATATTTTTCCATTTTGGGGGGGGCTTCAGCCCGAAAGCCCCCCCGTAGATCCGCCCGTGGCCAGAGGACTTTGAGTCATGGTTTATCCCCCGATGTGGAAGCCAAGGCAGGACTACAGGAAATCCTAGTGCTTCTCTCCCAGCATATTAGAACCAGTGAAAATGTTGGAGAACTACATGAACTACAGCAACTGACGCTCAGGACCTGAATGGAGAATCTGGCCATTGCCAGAACTCCAATATATAAATATTTACAGAAGTTCGCGGGGCCACTGCTGTTTTAACCTCCCGGGAGGATTGCAGAGATGGCTGGAGCCAGATAGGGATTGTGCTATAGGATTTGGATGATGAGTGAGGTTCTGGTGAAATTTGGAAAATTTGTCTGGGATTAGGTCAAGAACAAATGAGATATTAAGGTGATTATGGAGGGTTTTATTGGATACATAGAAGGGAGCATCGACTATTGTACGGACGACTTTAGATTGAAAGGATTGAATGCGTTTGATGTTAGATAGTTTTGTTGTCCCCCACAGTTTGAGTCCGTAGGTCCAGATAGGTTTCAGGATTATCTTACGATACTTCTAGCAAAAGAATATAAAGTGTCAAGAATACAAAGAAAATTTAATTTTATCCTATTAATAGAGCGAATTGATACTGTAATCTATGCGCAAAACGCTTTATTAATTCCATATTAACCAGACAATCTTTCATTGAGCATTTCATTACGTCTTTTCAATCTCTATAACCTTTACTGTAACCTAAAGGTTTTTTACATCATGCTGGTTTTAAGTTACAGGTTTGTACTAAAGGCCATAGAGAAGAAATGAAACATCGCATATTTCATTTTGTGGGATCAGAATATGCGACAAGATAAGATTGACTAGAAAAGCTCAAAACATTAATTTCCAAACAAACTAAGTTATGCTTTAGACCACATATAGAAGTGAAAACACGAAAAATGCGAGATTAATAATATGAAATATAAATTATAAATAATATCCTCTTATAAAGAGAACGATTTGCTCAACTTTCCCCTCGCTTTTAGTATGCAGGTTCGATTTTTAGTTTCTCAAATATTTTAATTCGTATCTACAATGAAACTCGTTATTTGGTTTTTGACACTATTTTTTCTTCTTCGCCTCTCTGGGACTGCGCACCCTCCCAAAAACTAAATCCTGGATCCGCTAGTGGAAATAAATAAAATGTATTTATTTTAATAAACACTACATTTTATTTATTTATTTATTTTGCATTAATTAGTAAAACCTTGCCTTAAAATCATTTGTAATTTTAATCAAAATTCAATGACAATTATTATGATATTACATATAACTGAATGGAGAAATAATTATGTTTTCGTTTTATTTAGTTTAGGGTTGTTCACTGGCGGATCTACGGGGAGGAAGGATTTCGGGCTGAAGCCCCCCAAAATGGTAAAATGTGACCATGTTTTATGGTAAAAAATTATGTCTTAAAGTATTATTGCTCGTTTAATTACATTTAATAGGACTTCAAGTATCACTTAAGCACCATATCATAAAGTTAGTATCTTTCTGTTTTTCCAAGGTAATTATCGTTACATGAAAAAAAAAACTTCCGGGCTGAAGCCCCTCAAAATTAAATATTGGAGCCGCTAGTGGAGTTTTTAGTATTTCTTTTCGAACTTTTCTGGATGCAGGTAATGAGGAAGGCTAATTGCTTGTATTTAAAATATTACTATTTGTATAATATTATATAACTATTTAAAATACAACATACTTACCTTTTATTGTTTTAATTTGTAAACAATAAAAAAACAAACGCCGAAGGTTTCTTCAAACCACTTAATTTTTCAGAATATTGATCGTCATATCGTCATATGGTCAGTTAGGGAAAACTCGCGACATATATTTAAATCTTTCTAATTATATTTATTTTTTTAGGACTCCAAAAACTAGATAAACTGTTTTATTGATACCTTGTGTTATTCATGGAGTATTCGAGAATATTTTTAGTTGGCACAATATACATTTTTCACTGTTTTTATTCAATAGTTCAATAGAAAAAAAAAATGATTTAACCGATGTCATAAGTTTTCCCCGCCCCACTGTGCGGCGTCGCGTTAAGATACAATTTTGAATAATAGCTCATTACAAAGAGTGTTAAATGATGAACATTTTCCTCTCTAACAATATGCATGTCCGATTTTTTTTTTTCTAAGATATTTTAATCCATATGCGAAAACATTTCAATTACTCGACTCCAGCTGACTTTATTCAGCGTTACATATCGGAGATATGACGGCTCAATCTAATTCACTCTCTAAAAAAAAATTCAAAACGCGCCTAAAGAAGTTTACAATTCAAAAATCCGTCCTTCTGAGAGGCAAGGGCGGATGGCGATAGATAAATATAATATGTAAGTAAAAGTATAAATATAATGAAGAGATAAATTTTCGAAATTTAAAATTACATCCAAAATTCAAAAATATATTCAAAAGAGACGAAATAAAGTATTCCTTTCCTGATTGTCCCTAGACGAGGCCGTATATTAATACCCTAGGCTGACCAAGGTGCCAACTGCACACAACGCTGTCAGCTCTGTCCGCTCTGTAAACAACTGGGGCGAGCTGTCTGGTTAGCCGTATCTATCATTCAGGAATATAATTATTATATTTATAGTAATTTAATGTAATACCATATTTATAGTAATCCGTACATATATTATTACAGTAAGGCTCGAAATCGGTTTTGTACCAAATATAAGCTCCTGTCATGCTCAAATACCATGAATGGGGGACCGTTGGATTCAGAATTTCACGGGGGGTTAGCGAATCGTATTCTCCACTTTTGTTTTTCTTTCTAAAACAATTAAAGTCGATACAAACATTTTGCTAGGCTTCAATACCTGAACGGTGGTAGGTCTGTAGATCGATACGGGACAAATTGGATCTAGAAGATTTTGATGCGTACAGCAAGACCTTTCGGAACTATCGGATCCTGCGTTTTTAATCCCAAAAACGTACTATTTTCGAAACGCATAGGGTTCGCATCCACACAACATTACATCAATTGTAGTACTGTCATTGAATACATGTCTCATTTCGTCGACTTGAGGCCTCTATGATCGAGAGAGGAGAAGTTTATATTATTTATCGATGGTGTTTTTGTTCGGCAAGCCATATCATCGTTAATTCTTCACCAAAGCTCAAGATTGAGCCACCAATATCGAAGGCTCCCTTCTCCCTCAGGCGGACAAAATAGTCCAATCATCCCGAAAATTCAAGCAAAAAAGTTATGAAAGTGTGTCATTACACACTTTACTTAATTCCCTGCACATTAAAAAAAAAAAATCTTTGAAATCGGACAATTTTTAGCAAAGACACAGCTTAATGAAATTTTTAAACATGTTGGTTCCAAACAAAAATGAAGATTTAAATTAATTTTTGTTTTGTTTGTCGATTATATTTATCGATAAAGGAACAATTGATTTCTTTATCTTTTGATTGCATTATTTTATTGTCTTATTAATCTGGCATTTGATAACAATATGCTGTGCGAATTTTTCGCAGAGGCCTACTAGTTTCTAGTAATTTAATGTAATACCATATTTCTAGTAATGTAATATTACTGCTATATTACTACTGCGTGGTGTAGTCCCCTTTTTAGCAAATTATTGACATCCACCTGAAACTTCGTAAATAGCTTCATCTCATCGTAACACGGGCAGATCTACGGAGGGGGGCTCAAAACGGTAAAATGTAACCATATTTTATGAAAAAAATTATCTTTAAAAGTATTATTAAAAAGGAAGGAGATGGTCCGTGGTGGCGGTCATAAATAGGGTAAATAGTGGCAAAACTATTTTATTAAAAGCCAACGTTTCGATCCGACTTTGCAGGTCTTCTTCAGGGAGGTGTGTTCAGCAAAGAGTTTCACTTAAAACATTAAAGTAAACATAAATAGAAAAGTATTATTGTTCGTCTGATTACAATTAATAGGACTTCAACAATCATTTAAAGACCACTTCATATAGGTAGTTAGTTTCCTTCTTTCTTCCGAAGTCATAATCCTAATATATTTATACAAAAAATAAATCTTTCAGGCTGAAGCCACCCCTCCCAAAATTAAATCCTGCATCCATTAGGGCATCGTGACCTATAAATCTTCTTTTTTCGAAACTTCTCGGGATTCGGACATTTTCAATCTGGAGACCGGTAAACTGTATCTATTTAATTAGGTAACTAAAAACCCGTAAATACCCATTTGCTTTCCACTTGAATCGTAAGATAATTTGAGCACATACTCTAGAAAAAAGGTGGCCTTAAAAAATATTGAACCGTTTGGTCAATATAACCTGATTATTTTGACAATTTGGATATATAGGTCACGCCAAATGGCTCAATATTTTTTCTCCACTTGGTGCTCAAATTATCTTACGATTCAAGTGGAAAGCAAATGGGTATTTACGAGTTCTTAGTATTTAATTAAATAGACATATTTTTTCGAACTCCAGATTGAAAACGCCCCAATTCCGACAATTTTCATAAAAAGAACATACATACAAAATCTCATTACTCCATATGTTTTTGTAAACCACATAGCTCCACTCTTTGAGCAATATATATGCCTTTAAATTTGAAAGTAAATCTCTATATTCTATCTATAAATGATTATAGATTGTATGCCTATTATTTATTAAACTGTTATTTTCCATTATAAAGTTTACAACAAAGAAATTATGAGAATTTCATTACCTGCCATAGATAGGTCAGAAGTTTTTACACTAATTTAAAGCGGATAATGTTTGGATTGCGCAAAGGGAAAATTCATCAAACTATAAAAAATTAATTTAATTTTTTAAAAGGTTACATGGCGATTTTACGGAATAAACGGACGTTGATAACTAATTATTTAGATTAAAATCAGATCTAGAATTATTAAACTACAATAAATGGATTTAAGGTTATAAACATATGCTTTATACATCCATGAAATATTTTTATAGTTCACTTCTTCTTTCGCACAAGTACAATGAAATAGTATCTTAAAAAATGTCATTGCCTTGATTAGTAGGGTTTTAAATACTTTTTTTCAAACTTAAAAAATGTTTCCATTTAGTTAGTAAATTTCATTTAATTTCCTAGAAATCATATGATTTGCGTTAAATAATATTAGTTTTCACAAATTATTACTTATAATTTTTTCTCATTCTCCATTACCTTTTACGACTTCTTATATTAGATATTGTTCTTTTTTTTCCAAAATTCACCGCTTTACAACGATATATTATACGTATACCTTCTGACTAGTATTTCCGGAAATTCATTTTCTCCCTAAATAAATATTCTCCCTTTTTTCTCCATTTTCAATTATCATCAGATTCTTTCAAAAGTTATATTTAGAATTTTTCCGTAACTCTTAATAATGAGAGATGGTTAATTATATAAAATAAACCAAATTAAAGGTACCTTGACATTTAAGCTCTATAAACTGACATCAGTGGGGATAAGACCTATATGATATTAAAGACCACTTAATTATACAATGATACACAGAGTTTAATCAAAATCGTTAGAGCCGTTTTTGAGAAAATTGTGAAAATGTGTTTCAGCGTTGATATGAAGTGGCACTTCCGGTTAGTAGATTTTAACGAAAAAGTTGCTGTCAGAACCAAGGTATATACCTATATTAAAGACGTAATATAAATTGCGTTTTTGAGCTAGACTTACCACATACACACACACATACAGACTCACAGACCATTTTGCGGGACTGGGTTATTTAGACTCAGGGGCCTTGAAAACGTGTATTTCCATTGAAAACTCAGATTAGAAAATTTTCACGATCGCAATACTTTTCCATACTATATATTACATATATAGGTGAGTGAAAGTAATAAAGAAAAATGTTGAGATAAATCGAAGTAGTTAAACATAAAAGGTCTCCTTTACTTGAAAACATTTCTGGGCAAAAAATAAGTTTTTTCAGCTTCTCTTCATTTTCCAGGCTAAGTACAGTGATCAGCTCCTCATGAGGTTTTCCTGGCCACGAGCGGATCTACAGGGGGGGAGCTTTCGGGCTGAAGCCCCTCCCCCCAAAATGGAAAAATATAACCATGTTTTATGGGGAAAAAAATTTAAAAAACATCTCTTAAAGTATTATTGTTCGTGTAATTACATTTAAAAGTACTTAAGGAATAACTTAAACACCATCTCATATAGGTAGTTAGTTTCTTTCTGTTTTTCCAAAGGAATTATCGTTATTTTTATGAAAAAAAAAGGTTTCGGGCTGAAGCCCCCCCCCAAAATTAAATCCTGGATCCGCTAGTGTTCCTGGCTGTTCCTCATGCAAGACCTAAAGTACTTCAGAGCCAATGTGCCACAGTATCATCTCCATTTGCACATAAGGGGCATACTTTTTATGCTTGAAAAGAAAAGACTGTACCCTGAGTGTAAATCCTTGCATGTTTTTGACCTGTGAGACGAAGTTGTAATACCAGACGAATCATCCAAATACTTCGCCATCAAAAATTTTGTGAGGGAACACATTTTGACTGGGTTTGGAATTTTTGAGAGGGGGCGCATTTTGACGGGGCTATGAATTTTCGGAATGAAAAGTTTCAAAACAGAGAACTAGGAGAAAAACATAGTACAGGACACAGTAAGTGTTATTTTTATTTTGTCTACTTTCTCTTTTAATGTTTTTAAGAAGAGGAGAGAAATATAATTTTTGGAGGACGGGATGGTTCATGCGCCATCGACCTTGGTTTCGCTTTTGGGCACACGTGTGTACAGCATCCCGCGTTGCTCGGCATATTGATGAACGAAGTTAGAGGTGGAAAAATAATTACGATTTCAAATACCGGAGACCGGTGGGACTTTTAACTCGGTATCATTCCCCCGTCCCGGGAAAAATCCCGTGTAGCCTACAAGACAAGAAAGGGGAAAACATATGATTATAAGATTTATAATTGATAATTGGTTGACTGTCGTGGATAATGAAGAGAAGAATAGTTGGGGTGGTCAGTCAAAAGGAAGGCAAAAATAAATGTTAATATTTATTTTTTACATATGCCGACGTTTCGACCTGAAGTTCAGGCCTTCATCAGGGCTAAGAAAATAACCAGATAACAAGGTATGATGATAAAAAAGATAATAAAAAATAAAAAAATTAGAAAAAATAAAAGCGTCTTGATTATAAGATTTTTCTATCATGTATCATATTAGCTCCTTGTTCATTACTCCCTGCTCCTTCGAAATATCTTCGAATCCCAAGATGTATAGATGAGTCCGTAATTTCAACGCCCAGTCAAATAGAATTATTAAACTTGCTGTAGTCTTCATCAGAGCAATATAGCAGGGTCTAGAAAGATCCGTGTTCGTATCGATTAAATTTCAGATTTTCAGTAACTGAAACATTCTAATCCAAATGCAACAATTAGTCGATTTGAGCGGACTTTATCCCAATGAGGACCACATAGCCGAAGATAACAGCTGTTTCTCATTGAAGACACAAAATAAAATGCTAAATAAGCCTAAAGAACTTTTCATTTCAATAAAAACAGTGACGCCATTTGACACATAATACAGTGTGCTCTTGTAAGGTATGAGCTATTCGGAACTAGTAACTTTAAGCTTTAAACAAATTTTATAGTCGGATTTAGGTCGTGTTGTCCAACGAGATATAAGGAGCCGCTTCTAAATGCCTTTAGAATATCACGAAGGCAGTGAATAGATGACAGATACAGATGGCAGGTCAAACAGCAGCGTTATTATCAATCGTCCCATCCGGGAGATAATTGTTTGTCAACCGGTTCTGTCCCGTTTCAATATGGACACGTCACTCACATCAGTGTCACACTATTACTGTAACCTCCATAGCTGTAACCTAAAGATGTTCCTCATTTTGTATGCTTTGCTTCGTTGTTTGTCAAAATTATCTGTTAAAGGTGCGTTAAGACATTTCGCAAGCAATAGGAAAGTTCATTGATTCTCTTAACTATATATGTAATATTT
This sequence comes from Nezara viridula, assembly GCA_928085145.1. Classification (NCBI taxonomy): domain Eukaryota; kingdom Metazoa; phylum Arthropoda; class Insecta; order Hemiptera; family Pentatomidae; genus Nezara; species Nezara viridula. The sequence goes on from OV725082.1 coordinate 127,825,843, forward strand.
AGTAAGGGTAAGTATTGCGATCGTGAAGATTTTTTAATCCGAGTTTTTAACCCAGATTCCAAAGTCCACTGAGTCCAAATAACCAAGTCCCGCAAAATATTCTCTGTGCGTGTGAGTGTGCGTGTGCATTAATATAGATTGCAGTTTATGATACAATTAATTGTATAGATTACAGAGATATAATAATTAAAATTTGTGAATTAGTCTGTGGTACAGACAGCTTCTTATCAAATTATTAACATCCGTCTGAAACTTCGTAAATAGCTTCATCTCATCGTAACCTACAACTATTTTATTTACGAAAATTCATGGAATTGTATCGCTTTAACTATTTGCTTGCCACTTGTATCGTAATATAATTTGATCGCAAAATTAATAAAAATGGTGGTCTACAAAAATATTGGGCTATTTGTCTTGTTGTGTGCAGGACACGCCAAATTTTCCCGATTTTGTGCTGAAAATACATTACGATTCTGGTGGAAAGAAAATGCGTATTTACGAGTTTTTAATAACTAATTAAATAAAAATAGTTTGCAGACCAGAATTGAAAACGTCCCAATTCCAAGAATTTTAGTAAATAAAATATTTGTAGGATACGATGAGATGAAGCTATTTACGAAGTTTCAGGCGGATATTAATAATTTGATAAAAAGAGGCCTGCACCACAGACTATACATGTATCCTTATATATATATATATATATATTAAACAAATAAAAATATTCACAGTGAAATATAAAACAATATAGCGTATATAATGTTTACTTTAACTTATTATTTCTCATAAAAATACTCATTTCTGTTTAGAAGAGGGTGGTAAATGAAAGTCGTGTGATGCGCGTACCAGAATTTTCTCCATGTTAGTTTTTGTTTCTTGTTTTTGATGTTTTGCTCTCGGTATCTTGAGCAAAAATAATGAGACAAAAAAGAAAAATTGACTTAGCTCTAATGTCGCTATCATATGCGCTTCATAGACTTCTGGGGAAGGGGAGAATGGGAGAGGGTGTGTGCGAACACTGCCATCAATAAAAATGTTGAGGAGCAAAAATATCGTTTCGCCGCCTCTCAAATAATTTGAGGTAAAAAAAAAAATTGAAATCGATAATAAATAACCTACATGAATGAATAAAATATGTAAACTAAAATCGATTAAAAAAGTCGACTATGTCGGTTTTACTCTTTGTATTTTTTCAAGAGTTTAGCTCATATCATGAAAACACTTTAATTGGATCACGCAAGTCAGATCAATAGCTGCTCATTATGGCTGTAAAGAAGAGTTCGATAAAGTATACCCAACTCGATTATTAAAATACACTGATGAAATATTGGAAAAGCTAAAAAACCATAACATATCTACGGACATCCATTTATCCATAAATTCCAACAACAATCCCATATATAGAACTATTTCCAGCCCAGAGTCCTATTTGATGTATAGAGCTAACATGAAAAAGCTAAGATCAATAAGTCAGCTAAGGGTTCCAAATCCCGAATTAATTAAGGTCTATACGAAAAACAAAAGTTTCTACTTCAAAGCCCATGAAACCTGCACTTTCTGTAACCAATTCATTTCTAACAGCCTGTTCTATATCCTTCTGTACTGTGCAAAGCTAACAGACAACAGACACAAATATTTACGAGCATTTCTCTCTGCGCCACGTGATGTAAACAAGATACAAGACATACTTGGAATCGATAATTTTGGATAACAAAAAAATATTGGATTGTTTGTCTTGTTGTGTGCAGGTCACGCCAAACTTTCCCGATTTTGTGCTGAAATTATTTTACGATTCTGGTGGAAAGAAAATGCATATTTACGAGTTTTAATAACCTAATTAAATATACAAATTTGCCGGCCAGAATTGAAAACGCCCCAATCCCGAGAATTTTCCTAAATTAAGAATTTGTGGGCTACGATGAGATGAACCTATTTACGAAATTTCATCCGAATGTTAATAATTTGATAAAGAGAGGCCTGTAACACAGACTACATATATAAATTTTAATTTTTATATCACTGTAATCTATACAATTAATTGTACCGTAAACTGTAATCTATATAATTAATTCTATCGTGAACTGTAATCTATACTATTGCGGGCATGCACACAAACACATACACACACAAACACACGCACACAGAATATTTTGTGGGACTTGGTTATTTGGACTCAGGGGACCACCAAACGTAAATTTGAAAACCCAGATTCAAATATTTTCACTTATATATAATTCATTAAACAAATACAAATATTCACAATGAAATGTAAGCGTCTATCATTTTTACTTTTATTTTAATAAAATTTACTGGTTCATAATGTCAGCGTGCAATTCACTGGATTCCTTAAGCTCTGGTGTTCCACACACCAACCAAGTGCTATGACTAAGGATAATTGTTGGTCAGTTCAATTAATTGTTTATTTCTTTTCTTTTTTTTTCTTATGGTTATATTGATAATGTAGATAGAAATTAATTGGAATGTAATGAAGTATTATTGTTTAGTTATTGTTTTTATAATAAGTCAATGTACAGTTATGATAAACTAGACTCATGTAGGTGAAATAAAGTTATTCATATATGTATGATTTGTACAAGATTGTAAAATAATCTTTAACAAATAAATTTAATTCAATTCAATTCATTCATGGAAACATAAAAATGGACCATTGTTTAAAAAATAATTTTGTGGGGGGGGAGGAGGGAGCGGGCCCCATGTCCTGTTACATCCGCGCCTCCCTAATTACGCCACCGAAGAGTGGACAGAGGAAAATGAGTACTTAATTGCCCCCTCTGGGCCGGAAATGCCGCCTCGTTGGAGCAGAAAAAAGAATACGAACGCAAATTTCTGGAGCCTTACTCATCAACGGCCCAAGCGAGGATTCTAATCACTTTCTCAGTAATGACTGCCCATTTCTTTTTTCTTCCAGGAGGAAAAACGAGGACACGCGCCTTCAAGAAGGCTCTGCTTCCTGGAACAGAGCTTCCACGAAACAGTTCGATTCCATAGAGTTGTGACATTAATTGATTAATTTGTCTGGGAACTGTTCGTCTAATAGGAAAATTACAAAAATGAATAACGAATGTTTCCGTAAACAAATTGAACATGGAAGTGCCTTCTGATGAGATCTTATCATCGCTGTTCTACATTTTGAATGTACAGGATGTTCCGTAAATACAGGAAAATTTTTGATTGGAGTAATAGCAGATCACAAGAGATAAAAAACGCTCCAAATTATTTCACAATGGTTTATTATTTAAAAACAATTATACATCTAAAGTAACATTACTTTACTAGTTACGAAGAATAATAAATAAAACGTCATTCCAATTATTGGACTAAACATTCCAATTTTTTTTTTAAGCATTAGTAATATGCTAAAAAAAAAAAAATAGTTAGCATTACTTCAGTAACACATTCAAAATTTAAAAACCAAACGAAGGATATAACATTTTTTTTTTTTTTTGGAAATTCCGTAAAGTTTTAAATAACCATATCATACAATACAATTTCAACAAAAAGGGTATACTTTTTGAGTTATTGAAATTTAATTTTACCATCCCTCGTAACTGTTTTTCCAAGCTTCTTTTCGTTGAAGTATGTTATATATATATCAATTTAAAGGGCGTCGAGAAAATGACTTTAGCGAAGTTTTATTAAAATCATTTCAATTCCTGTACATTCGTTTAGGCGCTACAGTCTACAGCAACGCAGGTTTTTCGGCCGCCATTTTGAAAGTATAAGGCAAATAGTAATGTCGATGAAGGAGGATCATCCTCGGGTGAACTCTGATTTTAAATCAAATTTAAAAAAAAAAACATCGGTCCATTAGTTTCGGAGAAAATGCGAGGACGGCGGACGGGCTAATTTGTATTCCTTTTTCGAATTCCACGCATCCTGAAACATGAAACCTCAAATTTTGAGAGGGGGTTAAGTTTTTGAATTTTTTGGTCGATCACAATGGTTCATTATTGAAAATAATAAACCAAAAAGTTCATATAAAAAATGGAGCTATCTTCAGCAGAAAATCAGGAAATGCAAATTTAGTGTTTTTTAAGTAAGTCATGTGTTTATTGAAAATGATTCCGTAACTAAAGAAGTATTTTATTTAAATAATCAACGATTGCTTCACTGTAAACCAGAGAAAATTTACTTTAAGGGAAAATAGAGTTTGTCATTGTTAAAACCATTAAAGATGACTTTTAACCGGTTGGTCTCCACTGGATTTAGCCCCAGTCACGCGGTTGAGAGAGAAGTGCAGGGATCTCCTAGAGTCATGCTTTTCCCTCCAACTGTGGAGGGACAACCACAGTTGGAGGGACAAGTCTGGCTCGGAGTTCTCTCGCCAGATTGTAAATAATGTATATAGGTATGTAGGTGTCTGGGTGGGACAACATCCGTGCTGGGCTATGCTGATGATCTGGTACTGTTAAGCGAAGACGTGCAAACTATAAAACTAAATACGACAACGTTAATGAAAGCCGGTAAAGTACTAGGACTCGAAATAAACACGGATAAGACGAAATATATGGTTAGCTGCAAAAATGGCGATACTACTGGTGATTTCGATATAGATGGTAATATGTTTGAACAGGTAGATAAATTTAGGTATCTAGGTTCTACGATAACTAGAAAAAACGAAATTGAAGAAGAGATTAAGGTTAGACTGAAGGCGGGAAATGCTTGTTATTTTTCTGTGACAAAACTACTTAGCTCGCGCCTCTTGTCCCGGAACTTAAAAATTAGAATCTATAAAACCATTGTCTTACCTACAGTTCTTTATGGTTGCGAAACGTGGCCGCTTACATTAAGGGATGAGCAACGACTTAAGGTTTTTGAAAATAAAGTATTGCGTAGAATATTCGGACCGAAGAAGGATGAATTAACCGGAGGACGGTTACACCACTCCGAACCGCGTGAACTATATCCGAGTAATATAATTGAGGTGATTTCATCCCGGCGTATAAAATGGGCCTGCAAAATTGTTGGACTTAGTAACGAGAGAATTCCTAAACGGTTAATATTTTCTTTACCGAATGGTAAACGTCCGAGGGGTAGACCGAAGCGAAGGTGGGAAGATTGCATTAAAGCCGATCTGAAGGGACTAGGTTTGGACGGCGAACGGTGGAGGGAGGTGTGTAATGAGCGATTGGTGGTGTCGGCATCGAACCTTCGGGTTCGCTAAGCCTTTTATTATTATTATTATTTATTATTAAGGATGATCCTAGAAAAGACTATGGAGCGTAAGGTAGTCACCCACCATTTATTCCTGGACTTTAAAGCAGCATACGACAGCGTTGATAGAACGCAACTATACTGTGCCTTGGAGGAGCTAAGCATCCCTCAGAAGCTCGTACGCCTAATCAAGATGACCATGGACAGCTCGAGATGCAGAATACGCGTCGGTTCTGACGACTCCGAAGAGTTTAAAGTGAGCAGTGGGGTTAGGCAAGGGGATGCCCTCGCCTGTCTATTGTTCAATTTGGCAGAGGAGAAAGCTGTAAGAGACTCCGGTATTCAGACCAAAGATATAATCTTCAATCGCCTGACACAGCTTCTTGGTTTTGCTGATGATATCGACATAGTAGGTAGGTCTGAACGGGCTCTCAGAGAAGCGTTTATAAGCCTTGAAGCAGCTGCAAGACCACTTGGTCTAGAAGTCAACGAGAGGAAAACTAAGTATATGAGAGTTGGCGGTGAGGTTGATCTGAACTCTCCATTTGAGGTAGGTTCTTTTAAGTTTGAGAGAGTGAAAAGTTTTATATACCTTGGGTCTGAAATCAATAGCAAGAATGACATGGCTCAAGAAATACAAAGAAGGATCACGGCTGCCAATAGATGTGTCTTTGGACTTAGCCGACACTTAAGAAGTAGGTACCTCTCAAAGAAGACCAAGCTGATCATATACAAGACCCTTGTTCGGCCTGTTTTGACATATGGCTCAGAGGCTTGGACGATGACCAAAAGGGATGAGATGAAGCTGAGTGTCTTTGAGCGAGGAGTCCTCAGAAGGATTTATGGTCCAGTAAAGGAGGGTGATGTCTGGAGGAAAAGAAAAAATAGGGAGCTCAGTTCTCTCTATGCAGACATCGACGTAGTCACGTATATTAAACTGGCCAGACTAAGGTGGGCAGGGCGTGTGGCCAGAATGAGCACCCTTGAAATACCAAAAAAAATAATGATGGAGGAGCTGCACCTCGTAAGACGGGTAGGAAGGCCGAGGACGAGATGGTTGGACAACGTGGCCTATGATGCGAGAACCCTGCTTGGTGTGCGGAACTGGAGAGCTGCAGCAGAAGACAGAGCCAACTGGCGGAGGCTCTTGGAGGAGGCCCAGTCTCGGTGACGGGATGTTGTGCCATACATGCATGCATTTATTATTAAGTATGTATATTATTTTTCTGTATAATTTATTTTATTTATTGTACATATAACAATATTTATGACAAGACTAGGTACATACAATCAATATATGTATGTACATTATATAAGGCAATGTAAACTTATATATATATTGGCTTATATAATGGTTAAGAGAATTAACTTTTTCTGATAATATCGAAATTTAAACATAAAGTTATAGTTGCTGTAGCTTTTGAATGGTTGAAGATAAGATAGTAAAGTAATATATATTATTAAAGAAAATTTAATATTAAACAACTTTCTTCTTCGTGACTCTTTCATAAAATGAAAAGTTAAAGTATTAGTGAATCAAATAATGATAAAAATGCAAAGCAAAAGCAATTGTATCTTTAAATTAATCAATTACAAGAACGGAATATGATCTCTGAACACTATTATAAAGGTCCTTTGAGACAGATTGTAATATTTTTGAATAAATAAGTTTTAAAAAAAACCGGCTAAACTAGGTTAAGTTCTTTTAAAAAAAAAATCATAAATTTTACGCTATTGATTCCTCACTACCGAAGGTAGGGAAGCATTGTATTCGTGCGAGAGGTTAAAACAAATTATGTGCTCAGAATCGAAAATTTCCACTCGCGTTTTACGTTTCAGACATCAAGGATCAAATTTGGTTCGGCGTCTGTCTGTCTGTCATCTTTAATCCGATTTTGATGAAATCCCATATCGATTTTATGGAATTCGATTTATCACTTCCGCTTGCGTACGCGTAAATGTATTTTCATATATATGCCTATATTCCAAAAACAGCCCGTTCGATTTGGCTCGAAGTTGGATAAAAAGTAAGTATTAGTGAAAAAATAATGTAGTGTCAATTTTATTTAATACTGTCAAGTACTTTCTCTTATATATGCGCAGACGTGTTTCCCTTGATATGTATATATATCTTAAACCGCCCGTTTGATTTGCCTCAAATTTAGAGGGAAGTTAGAGGTCGGAAAAAGGGTCTATTACTTTATTATGAATAGTGTAGATTTTAAGTAAAAATTTTCTTGCCTGTTATTTCTATACATTTAGTGATACTATCATCGTTTCTTCGAATGGTATTGAAAAAGTGCAAAAGATGGTACTGAAGATCTTGGCATTGACCAAGAATATTTGAAAAGTAATTCGTGAACATTATCTTGATTTTTTTTCCTTTTCAGAGTTGTAGATATCACTTCAGAAAACTGATAGAAGGAAAAAAAAGTAAAAAGAATTGTTATAAGAATGGTCAATTGAAACAAAAAAAAAAAAAAGAAATTCTCATTGTATTTTATAGATCATGGAGAAATATACGGAATTACAAATAAAATTAGAAAGGTGAGACAATATAAAAAGCCATAAAGGTCCTGGAAATATAAAAGATAGAGTGAGTCCGCATTTATGTTGCGACATTAACAATTCTTATGAGTCGAAAGGAGTTAGCAATAGGGACCTAGCTTGAGGAAACAATGGAATAACCTACAAAAGAAAAAGTAGTCCGACAATAAAGAAAAGAAAATGTAATGGAAATAGTAGTTCTTATTCTTGGAGAGGTTGTGCTCTGAGAACAAAACTAGTGAACATACGGACATGAACATAAAACAGCTGTTATTGCATTTATTGCTACAGTTTAGGTCCTTTCTTATGTGTCCAAGAAAAATTGTGAGGAAGCTATTATATGACGGAATGGAAGGGAATATATAAAAATATTAAGGAAGCGAATTTTTAGTTAAGGAATTTTATTTTACATTATATTTGCAACTGCATTGCAAAATATCAAACAAATGTGTTTTCGTTCGTTCTGTCTGCTATTCATTGCTAATTATTAATATTGTGTTTATTGAGCAGATCTCTAACCCACTTCCTTTTCAGTGTTCGTTGAGGCTCAAGAGGAAGAAAAAGAGAGGATTTTCTTTAGGTGATCAATAGCTGAAGTGTGGAAGGTGGGATATTTGTTAAGTATGAAAAATTTTACTTTTGGTTCATGTCGTTGTGTATGGTGTGACTTGAAATAAACCAAACTGTATTTTCTATTTTTACTTTCACTTACCTATATATATAATATATAGTAAGGAAAAGTATAGCGATTGCTAATGAAAATTTTCGAATCTGAGTTTTCAGCGGAAATACACATTTTGTCAAATACACATACCTGAGCACTAGCGGATCCAAGATTTAATTTTGGGGAACTTCAGCCCGAAAACTTTTTTTTTCACAAAAATGACAATAATTACTTTGGAAAAAACGAAAGAAACTAACTAGCATTTCCAAGTCAATTTCAACCTTTTCCAAATCAAATTCAACTTTCGAATTTTGTCAATTTTCGATTTTTTTCGAAATGAAGGCCACTTACTATATTATCGAAGGCATAGCTTTTGAAAAATACAAAAAAAAAAAAATTGATAACGCGGTTGCATATCCATTTATTTTAACATTTTAGATTTTTTCAGTGTGATATTTCTATGTCATATTCAATTATTTCCAAGTCAAATTCAACCTTTTCCAAGTCAAATTCAACTTTTTTCAGATCAAATTAAACTTTTTCCAAGTCAAATTCAACCATTTCCGTTTCAAATTAAACCTTTTCCAATTCAAATTCAACCGTTTTAATTTCAAATTAATGTTTTAATTTTTTGTAAATTTTATATATTTTTTTTAAATAATGGCCATCCCCTCCTCCCCTCCAATTTGAAAGTCTATTATTATGCTCTCCTAAGTAGAATTTTCACTTACGGATATCGATTTATTGTACCTATTCGGATTTATTAGGGACTAGTATTATGCTGTCCTGTACCTAGTTTTGAAAATAACCTCCATTTTAAGATTACGTGACTGCTTTTCGAATCATTTAAGTTTTTTTGACTTATTCGATATAAGGGTGTATTTTTATGTTTTCCGATCAGTAAATTTCGAAAATGATATCCATTTTATATTTACGCCACTGTGTTTTGACTTATTTAAGTTTTTAGAATTTATCCAATATAAAGGTCTAATTTTATGTTTCCGGAGCCGTAGATTTCGAAAACGACCTCCATTTTAAGATTAGGCCACCGCGTTTCGACTTATTTGAGTTTTTCGGATTTTTTTCATATGAGGGTGTATTCTTATGTTTCCGGAGTCGTAGATTTTGAAAACGACCTCCATTTTAAGATTAGGCCACCGCATTTCTATTTCTTTAAGTGTTTCGAATTTTTATCATAACAGAGTGTATTCTTATGTTTCCGGAGTCGTAGATTTTGAAAATGACCTCCTTTTAAGATTACGCCACTGCGTTTCGGCTTATTCAAGTTTTTCGAATTTATCCAATTAAAAGGTATACCTTTATGATGCCGGAGCCTTGGTTTTTAAAACGACTTACATTTTAAGATTAGGCCACTCTGTTTCGTTTTTTTTTTAGTTTTTTTGATAGGCTACATGCTGGCAGGCGTTTATTTTTTTAATCAGGACTATGGACATGGTCAATTAATTAGAACAAATTTAAGTATTAAATAAGACACCTGTTTTCCACGGCCTCCCGGACTATTACGTCAGGATACGAAATCAGTAATGAGAAGATAACGTGACCAGGTTTGCTTTCATTAATTTTTAACATACTTTTTTAATCTCAATACCACAACAAGTAGTGTTAATTATGTTTTCTCAGATTTTCCGGTTTAATAGTTTATTAGTTCAGATAACGGAAGCAGTGGGATGTTGTAAGAGTTCTGACGATGTGAAGGAATTCTCGAAACGTCAATGACTTTATCTAATAAAAAACTGAAAATAAATAACATGTTAATTCCTGGTTATTATTTAAATTTTTTATATGTTTGTATTTTTTTCCTCAATCTTAGAGAAAAACAATTCTAGGAAGTGTGACAAGAAAGACGTACACTATTGTAACCTTGGACGTTGAGAGAACTAGTTTAATGAACCGTCCCTCCGTTATAGTGTCAATTATCAATTTCGTCTTCGAGAAGATACGCCACGAGCTGCGACCGATATACCAAACACTTATGACCCAAATAGACTGTCAGGGGTCAGAGATGACGCCATCGATGAAGGTCAACAGCCTCCGAAGGAAGAGAAGACGACAACGAACCAGAGCTCGCTGGTCGTTCGCAGAGGTCACCTTCAATTTACCAGTTCGTAAGAGTTGGAAGTAAGAGTACATCGCCTCACTAGCGGATCCAGGATTCAATTTTGGGGGAGGGGTCTTCAGCCCGAAAGATTTTTTTTTTCATATACATATTTTTTATTTTTTTTTATAATGGTTTATTGATAAATATTACAATCTGTCTCAATAAAGGACATTTACAATAGAGTTCTGAGAGCACATTCACACCATATTCACAAATTAAAAAAAATATAAATAAATAAAAAAAAAATAAGCTAACTTCAAATAATATAAGGCCACAAAAGAACAAAATAAAATATCATAGTGAGAAAAAAAAAATGAAAATAAACATCTTAGACGCAGGCATACCTATTACACTATTTACAGTCGGCCATAGGAACTCCGAACCATACTTATCCCCCCACACGTGGAGGGAAAGCAAGGCTTTAGGAGATCCCTGCGCTTCTTCCTCAACCATTTCACTGGCATTGAAAGCCAGCGGAGATTGAGTAAGGACGCTACAACCACGGACACTCATGACTTGAGTGGAGAATCTGGCCATTGCCAGAACTCCAGTATATACATGTTACAAAAGGTCACGGGGCCACTGCCGTTTCAGCCTGCGAGGAGGATTGTAGGGATGAGTGGTGCTATATAGGGATTGTCATATACATATAACGATAATTCATTTTTTAAAAAATAAAGAAATTAACTACCTATATGAAATGGTGTTTAAGTGGTTCTTGAAGTCCTATTAAATATAATTACACGAACAAGAATACTATAAGAGATAGTTTTTAATTTTTTTTTCTGTATAACATGGTTACATTTTACCATTTTGGGGGGGAAGCTTCAGCCCGAAAGATTTTTTTTTCATATACATATAACGATAATTAATTTTTAAAAAATAAAGAAATTAATTACCTATATGAAATGGTGTTTAAGTGGTTCTTGAAGTCCTATTAAATATAATTACACGAACAAGAATACTATAAGAGATAGTTTTTAATATTTTTTTCTGTAAAACATGGTTACATTTTACCATTTTTTGGGGGGGGGCTTCAGCCCGATAGATTTTTTTTCCATATACATATAACGATAGTTAATTTTTTAAAAAATAAAGAAATTAATTACCTATATGAAAAGGTGTTTAAATGGTTCTTGAAGTCCTATTAAATATAATTACACGAACAAGAATACTTTAAGAGATAGTTTTTAATATTTTTTTCTGTAAAACATGGTTACATTTTACCATTTTGGGAGGGCTTCACCCGAAAGTCCTCCCCTCCCCCGTAGATCCGCCTGTGCCCACATATATTATTTTAGTGAGGCTCAAAATCAATTTCGTACCAAATATAAGCTCTTTTCATGAATTTTTCAAATACTATGAATGGGATACCGTTGGATTCAGAAATTCACAGGAGATTAGCGAATCGTATCCGCTTTTGTTTTTTCTTTCACTTACCTATTTATAAAATATATTAGTCCGTGGTACAGACCCCATTTATTGAATTATTAACATCCGCCTGTAACTTAGTAAATAGTTTCATCTCATCGTAACCTATAACTATTTTCATTTCGAAAACTCTTGGAATTGGGTCATTTTCAATCTGGAAGGGGACAACCATTGTTTATTTAATTAGGTACTAAAAACTCGTAAATACACATTTGCTTTCTATTTGGATCGTGAAATAATTTAATCAAAAAAATAAATAAAAAAGGTTGCGTACAAAAATATTGGGCCGTTTAGCCTACACAACCTCGTTATTTCCATATTTTGGGGTAGAAGGTCATAGCTCAATTTTTTTGGAGGTCATCTTTTTTATTGATTTTTGGATGAAATTATCTCACGATCCAAGTGGAAAGCAAATGTGTATTTACGAGTTTTTAGTACCTAATAAAATAAACAAAGTTTGCTCCCCTCTAGATTGAAAACAAAGAATTTTCGAATCTGAGTTTTCAACAGAAATACATGTTTTGAGGTTCCCTGAGTCCAAATAAGGTAGTCCCGCAAAATTGTCTGTGTTTGCACTTGCGGATCCAGAATTAAATTTTGGGGGGAGAGCCTCAGCCCGAAAATTTTTTTTTTCATAAAAATAACGATAATTACTTTGGAATAAAAGAATGAAACTAACAACCTATATCAAATGGTGTTTAAGTGGTTCTTGAAGTCCTATTAAATATAATTACATGAACAAGAATACTTTAAAAGATAGTTTTTAATATTTTTTTCTGTAAAACATGGTTACATTTTACCATTTTGGGGGTCTTCAGCCCGAAAGCCCCCCAGTAAATCCACCTGTGCATTGCCTCAGTCAGTCAACTAAACGCTAGTTAATTTTAATCGTTAACATGGGCGCTAGCTTTCCATTTTGAATGAGGATTTCATCAAGCGATGTATTAGTTCTTCGACAAGACTTCTGGAAACCATACTAGTTAATAAATAACTATCCACACATATATTACTACAGTAAGGCTCGAAATTTGTTTTGTACCAAATATAAGCTCCTGACACGCTCAAATACCATGAATGGGGTACCGTTGGATTCAGAATTTCACAGGAGATTAGCGAATTTTATCAGCTTTTGTTTTTATTTGTAAATTAAATAAAGTCGATACCAACATTTTGCTAGGCTTCAATACTGGAACGGTGAGTTTGATACGTACATCCCGGTTAGTCCCATCGCAACAATCGGGCCCTGCTTTGTTTAGCCCCAAAACGTACTATTTTCGAGTAATGCAAGCGTTCGCATCCACACAAACATATGTTAATTGTAGTACTGTCATTGAATACATGTCTCATTTCGTCGACTTGAGGTCTCTATGATCGACAGAGCAATTTATATTGCTTATCGAAGGTGTTTTTGATCGGCAAGCCATATCATCGTTAATTCTTCATCAAATCCCAGGATCGAAGGTTTCTTCCTTCTTCAGGCAGGAAAAACAGTCTAATCACCCAGAAAATTCAGGAAACAAATTTAAGAAAGATAACAATCTTTATTTGCGAATAACTCAAAAATTACACACTTTTCCTTCGGTTATGTTCATTACTATATAAAATTACTAAATTCCCTACAAAACGAAAACAAGGCTCTCGCCACTTGTTCGGAAAAAAATACAAAATTGAATATTTAATTGTTGACCGTTGCATTATAAAGGAAGAAGATGGTCCGGGGTTGCGGTCATAAATAGGCTAAATGTTGGTATAACTATTTTATTGAAAGCCGACGTTTCGACCCGACTTTGCAGGTCTTCATAAGTATATATGAAGGTGTGTTCATCTAGGAGTTTCACTTAGAACTCAAAGTGAAACTCCTCCCTCAGTTCTAAGTGAAACTCCTAGATGAACACACCTCCCTGATGAAGACCTGCAAAGTCGGGTCGAAACGGTGGCTTTCAATAAAATAGTTTTACCACTATCTAGCCTATTTATGACCGCAACCCCGGACCATTTTCTTCCTTTAAAAATACTAAATGTATTAAAACAAATTATTTTAGCATATCAATACAGCAACTCTATTGGATTGATGTTGAATGAAATAAAATTCAAATATTACACAATTTAAAACAACTTAAGAAATAAATTTAATTTCTTTTAAGAAGGAGGGGGGAGGAGATGAAGTCATTGCCTGGGGGCGCCGAATGTCTAAGGCCGGCACTGAATATTAGCAAAAATACAGGTTATTGAAATTTGTAAACATGTTCACGAGGAAGTAACATTGAATTTCACTATCTTATTACACGTTACATTATTTTATTTTATTTTTAATCTGTCATTTAGACACAGTCCGGTATCTTGGCTTTCTCTTAGACCGACGACTAACGTGGAACCCTAATACTAGACTTAAAAGACAGGAACTAAACCGACGATACGGCCAACTATACAAACTTCTAAATAGAAAAACTAAATTTTCTTTTGAAAATAAAATTATCTACAACACAATACTGAAACCTATTTGGACCTACGGACTTGAACTGTGGGGAACAGCAAAATTTTCTTACATCAAACGCATCCAATCCTTCCAATCCAAAGTCCTTCGAACAATAGTCAATGCTAATTTCTATCTAACCAACAAAACCCTACACCATGACTTTAATATCCCATTTGTCCTAGACTTTATCCCAGAAATATTCTCCAAATTTCACCAAAATCTTACCTATCATCCGAATCCCCTTATACAATCCCTATCCACAGACCTTTTATAGTTTGTAAATATTGGAGTTCTGGCAATGGCGAGATTCTCCATTCATGACATGAGTGTATGTGGCTACAGCACTCTCGCTGAATCTTCTCTAGGTTTATCCTCAGTGACTTGGTTGAGAGAGTTCTGCAGGGATCACCTGGAGTCATGCTTTTCCCTCCACAGTTGGAGTTTCCTCCCCTGATTCTAAATGATGTGGATAGTTACATATGTGTTCTTTTTTATTTATTTATTTTTAGGTTATTTTATTCTTATATATTGTTTACGTATTATTTTTCTGTATAATTTATTTGTATTTATTGTACAAATAAATAAATAAATAAATTGTGCTGATGTACCCATCGTTGACGGGTGTATAGTGAAAATTTGAGAATCTTTTTTTGAGAGGGATATTGTATATAGTATTATGGGGGGGAGAGGTAATTTTAATTTTGAGGATTTTTTTCTTCCGATTTTCGGCTAATCCGTTTGGTTAATCCTAAAAATGTATACGACCGCATTTGTTAGACTCTTAAATTGAATCGAATGACACCTTGAACGGGAAGATCGGACAAATTAAAAAAATGAGTGTTTTTTAAGCGAAAGCGCGTTACCGATGTTCTTTGGCATTTTGGATTTTCCCGTTGAGTTGTGAGAATTTTTTTTATCAGTTGAATAGTTCAACTTTTAAATGTGACATGCGGTAGAGTAGTTCAGGATGAGAATAGAAATAACGGCCTAACCGAGATCTCTAGACAAATTACTCAAGAATTCTAACATTGGTTATACTCATTATTATGTTTTCATTTAAAGCCTATGTTTTAAGTCAAGTAAACCTTAATATAATGTAGACATTTCAAAAGTCTACAATAAGCCATTGTTAAGCTTACCCTGGCAAAATTTCTTTGCAATGTGGACATACATACAGACAAAAAAATGTTTTAAAAGTAGATTTGGTGTCTGTTATGTATGAAACGGAAAGATATCATGAAACGGGTTGATTCTATTCAATGCACAGACAAAATCTTTATTTTTTTTTATGTAGATGGATGTTCTTTAACCTATAAACATATGTTTATTTTTAACATTTATTATCAAGATTAACCGAGATCTCTAGACAAATTACTCAAGAATTCATAACCTTGGTTCTATTTAATATTTTGTTTTCATTTAAAGCCTATGTTTTAAGTCAAGTTAACCTTAATATAACATGAAAATTTCAAAAGTCTACAATAAGCCATTGCTGAGCTTACCTCTGACAAAATTTCGTTGGAATGCGGACATACAGACAGAAAAAAAAATGTTTTAAAAGTGGATTTGGTGTCTGTAATGTATGAAACGGAAAGATATCATGAAACGGGTTGATTCAATTCAATGTACAGACAAAATCTTTATTCTATTTATATAGATGTTTTTTAACCTATAAACATATGTTTATTATTAACATTTATTATCAACATTAACCGAGATTTCTAGACAAATTAATCAAGAATTCATAAGTTGGTTTTATTCAATATTTTGTTTTCATTTAAAGCCTATGTTTTAAGTCAAGTAAACCTTAATACAATGTCAAAATTTCAAAAGTCTACAATAAGCCATTGCTGACAAAATTTCGTTGCAATGCGGACATACAGACAAACAAAAAATGTTTTAAAAGTGGATTTTGTTCTTGAGACAGATTGTAATATTTTTCAATAAATAAGCTAAAAAAAAAAACCAAAAAAAAGTGGATTTGGTGTCTGCAATGTATGAACGGAAAGATATCATAAAACCGGTTGATTCAATTCAATGTACAGACAAAATCTTTATTTTATTTATATAAGGTGTGGGAAGATGTATAAGGAGAGGGAAGGAAGAGAAAGGGTATAGAATGATAATAAATGAATGAAAGAAATAGTAAAAAGAAAAATTATAATAATAATATATATATATATATAAAATATTGTATACTATGCTCATACATATTATTAATCCTATATAATTGTATATTAATTTTAAAAATTGTCTGTAGTGATTAATAAGTATGCTGTGTTGTTAGCAACCCAACGTAATTGGGCAGAACCATTTTATTTTATGATAATAAAGTGATTCTCTCTCTAGAGTGTGAATGTGATCTCTGAGCATTATTATAAATGTCTTATGAGACAGATTGTAATATTTTTCAATAAACAAGTTAAAAAAAAAATTGTTATTTGATCACTGAATTGATACTATTCGCACGGACCAAATAGTTATTAATATTGTTTATTTAACATTTTATAGCCTCCATTGTACTACATTATTTCAAAAGACAAAGACAATATGTCTTAGATAACCTATCTTCGATCGATGGCGCCTACCAGCCGCTATCAGACCATCCCCGAAGAAGGTGATGAACTGTTTAACTAGTACATTCATTGTAACCAGATGGCGCCACTTCTTCGGTATGACTCGGAGGAACTGTGGCAAGACATTGTGAGGAAGTGGCGCCCGTCTGTCCCGTCTCAAATTCGTACAAAATAACCATTGTTTGTTTGACGCAGAACAATATTTTGTTGTTTACAATTCTGTAATTACGCATGGCGCCATTTCAAACTAGTATTGGCTGGGTGAGGTAATGTCGAATTTCTAAAACAGTAGTAGGCCCGTGCGAAAAATTCGAACAGCATATTGTTATCAAATGCCCATTTAATAAGAAAATAAAATAATGCAACCTATCAAATAATGCAGGTAAAAACAAAATAATTATTCGATGTTTCGCCACTTCATGCATCATCAGGACAGAAAAGAAAGTATATCTCATCCCTCCACGACATCCAAATACTTACTATAAATATGGGGACTAGAGCTGTACACCGTTTATTATAATAAAATATAATAAACTGCTTATTTTTCTTTCTTTATCTGTTCGGATGCCATAGAGTGGTGTGATATTGTTTTTTCTACCTGATACTTTATTGGAGTCTGTTACTAGGTAACAGATCCACACAA
The DNA here is from genome assembly GCA_928085145.1 of Nezara viridula. Lineage (NCBI taxonomy): Eukaryota > Metazoa > Arthropoda > Insecta > Hemiptera > Pentatomidae > Nezara > Nezara viridula. Next base: position 127,843,471 of record OV725082.1, read on the forward strand.
GTATCAGTATAAATTATTAGCTGGACCGTGTAATACACATAAAATATAGTTTTTTCGTTTTGTAGGGAATTTAGTAAATTTTCAAATAATAATGGGTCTAATCAAGAAAAAAATGTATATTTTTTAAGTAATTCTTAAATCAATTTTCTTTTCATTCATATTATTATTCATAAATTTGAGGTTCGTTCAGGTTTAAAACAGGGGGATTCCCTTTCGCCTGTCCTGTTCAATTTGGCATTAGAACATGCCATTAGGGAGGTAATGCGTACCGAGAAAGGGTTGGATCTGGGTGGGACAACATCCGTGCTGGGCTATGCTGATGATCTAGTACTGTCAAGCGAAGACCTTGAAATTATAAAACTAAATATGAAAACGTTAATGAAAGCCGGTAAAGAACTAGGACTCGAAATAAACGTGATAATAAATATGGTTAGCTGCAAAAATGGCGATACTACTGGTGATATCGATATAGATGGTAATATGTTTGAACAGGTAGATAAGTTTAGGTATCTAGGTTCTACGATAACTAGAAAAAACGAAATTGAAGAAGAGATTAAGGTTAGACTGAAGGCGGGAAATGCTTGTTATTTTTCTGTGACAAAACTACTTAGTTCGCGCCTCTTGTCCCGAAACTTAAAAATTAGAATCTATAAAACAATTATCTTGCCTACAGTTCTTTATGGATGCGAAACTTGGCCGCTTACATTAAGGGATGAGCAGCGTCTTAAGGTTTTTGAAAATAAAGTATTGCGTAGAATATTCGGACCGAAGAAGGATGAGTTAACCGGAGAGTTCAGACGGTTACACAACGCCGAATTGCGTGAACTGTATCCGGGTAATATAATTGAGGTAATTTCATCGCGGCGAATCAAATGGGCTTGTAAAGTTGTTGGGCTTAGTAACGAGAGAATTCCTAAAAGGTTAATATTTGCTGTGCCGAATGGTAAGCGTCCGAGGGGTAGACCGAAGCGAAGGTGGGAAGATTGCATTAAAGCCGATCTGAAGGGATGGGTTTGGACGGCGAACGGTGGAGGGAGGTGTGCAATAAGCGATTGGTGGTGTCGGCATCGATCCTTCGGGCTCGCTAAGCCTTTTTATTATTATTATTATTTCATTCATAATGTTTTTCCCTGAAATTTCGGGTAGATGTTACTGATGTTTCGTCACTGCTTTATTTAATACCCTTTCGTTTGATACATATTCATCAAAATACATCGGTCCTGAGAGCCGGAAAAGGAATCGTTAAGGAAAAAAACTGCCGTATTATATTATAAGATAAGTGAAAATAATTATAAACCAAATCTAAAATTTATTCATAAAAATTTAATTTTGCATACGTACTAAAAAATGATGAACGAACAAAGAGGTTGGCCGATCCTCGTAGCTCGTACAAGTTAAAACTTCGTAGAACGGCAACACTGATAAAAATCTCTAATAAATTTAGTAACCCATGGCAACGACGCCTTATCCCGGCCATTCAGTATCTTAATTTTTAAAATGTTTAAAATTCGACAGGAATGCCTAAGAATTTAAGGATCGAATTTGAAATTCGTCATTTCTCCATGAAATAATTTTATGTTGGTACCTAATTTTCATAATACATAGATAATGAGAACTCTATACTACTAAAATATATGTGTGTAGTCCTCAAGAACTGTCTAGACTTACATAGACTGACACATATCTTATCAGTAATATGAGAATTATGTACTTCAGGTAGAAGCAGGCCTGGAAATAAAATACTTTCTTATCCAGACCATAGACCTACCAGAGATTATGCAGAGAAAAAAATAATCCTCTTAACTTTTATAAACGATAAGAAAAGGATTAGAATATGATCTGAAGATATAGGAGTTGTTAAGAGGACTAGAAACAAAAAAAAAAAACGAAAACAAACGAAGGCATATGCATATACATATACACAAAAGTGCAGTAATGTATTCAGGATTTTTCTACAATAAATACCTCACATAGGAAGTAGTTACTAAAGAGAAAAAATACAAATAGAATAAAAAATAATTTTATTCTGGAACGAAGTCGCTTAAGAATAACAGAATATTAAAGAAAAAAAAAGGATAACATCTGACAAGAAAACTTGTTACATTAAAAATTAGCTAGAAAAAAAGCTTTAAGTAAATAAACTATATTATTATTTTTTTATTAATTCGCCATTTGACCACTTAACAATACACTGTGCGAAATTTTCGTATTGGTCTTTACTTATTGTGGTTACAAGAAATCTTTAACAATGTTTCTCAGTTCAATTTCAGCTAATGTCAGGATAAAAGTTGTAATTATAACCTGTATCAAAAACTGTCATCGTCAATAAATATTAAAATTTATGAAGTAAAAAAATTTTCAAAGGAAATAATAACGAAAATAAAGTAGCACTACTCAACAGTAGTCATAGTTTTGAGAAGAAAAAAAAGAAACGAACAATTTGACCCCTTAACGGCAATTGTTTTCAAAATATGGTTTCAAAACAGGCAAAGAAATATCCGGAGATCTTGAAGTTAGTAATCTGGTAAATAAAACGAAAATCAATAAAATTTTTACTAGGAGATGCAATTTTTATGACAAAAAAAACATGACAACATTCAACTTGTTTTTCAATGTTTTTCAACATTTTCAGTTTTCCTAGATAAGAAGGTTATGTTGGTTTAATTTAAAACACATGTGCTTATGTTATGATCAGACATTGAATTGTAAACGTTAACATGCTTATAAATTCTTTATTAAATAAATAAATTTTTACTTTATTGTTTTCAAGATACTTGTCTTTAAATAATAAGATATTTCAAGTTAGATTATGACGAATAATAAACAGTTACTAGTAATGGGTCAATAACAGTTACTAAAAATAACAGTTATTGATTAAGGGCCGAGGTAAGGGGATACGTCAGTCCAAAAATCAGGAGCGTTCTCTATTTTGACTAGTTCTGTATAACCAAGGTTTTCACCAACTTCCTCGAAGTAGTTGCAAGTCCGAGGACCGACGCCTTCGATCGAAGAAGAATATGGCGGCGCTAGGACATCGACGAACGCAGCACCATCTTCTTTCGCTTGAAGCTCGTGGATGTTACCTTTACTCGGGGTCAGAAGAACAGCTGGGTCTTTTTCGGTGAGCGTCCTCTCGGGTTCTTTTACGGTCAACAACCTCTCCATTCCAAGAGTGGAGAACCCTTCAGCGATGAGGGAGAAGTTCTTGATGTTCACTTTTCCAGAAACCACCTTACATATCCCATGCATCGCAGGGTGATCGTGGAGGGGGAGTTTGCTTTCCGGCCTCAGGACGAACATGTTGATCACATATTTGGTCGTCTTCAGGATCTCTATGTAAGTGACAGGAGCCAATCGATGAGCCTTCAAGAGACTCTTGTCTAACTTGACGTCTTCGGCAGTGAGCTTGTCCATGACAGATAGAAGATTTTTCAAATTTTTTTCAAAATTTTCTCCCTTGTTCGGGCCATTGGAAAATGTCTGAAACACTCGTTCTCGAATTAGTTCAATTCTAGGTATAATTTGAGATGAAGCACGCATACTGGTATTAGATTGAAAAAACATTATGTAACCCAACCTATAACATATAACCACTTAAGGAAGGTATCTATAATTTTAATCCCCATAGAGGATAACAAAGTTCACATGAGAAAAATAAACTATTTTTATTTGTACGCTTTTACTAAAGACGAACATTATCACGAGAAATTATTCTAATGAATTGTTAATAAAATGAATTTGAGCCTCAATAGAATTCAAGCGATAAAGAATCTATTTAAGATTAATACCACTTTTGAAATAATAAATAAGGTTTATATTGAAATAAATATGCGTCTGTTGGGTTATGGTGGGTAGTGGGTATATGGTCTGAGTCTGCAGAACAAGATACTATCGAATATCCTTTAGCCCTACTTTTTAAACAAAATAATTTTATTCAGAGAAGACAAGATGAGAGAATAATCGGAACGATGTTTTTCTTATTTTATTCATCATATTGACCAAAATACAAGCATCTGTATTTTTAGTTGCATCTATCATAACCTTACATAGGATAACTGAAATCGTTCAACATTTTGCTAGTTATTTAACACATTAGGTTTTTGACAAATTTAGTAAAAATCAGCGTTGGTTGACCGAGGTTTTCCACCATTACACTTTTCCTATTTATTAGGTTTAGATACTCCTTCGACGCGCAATTTAACGTTCTTTAATATATTAATGAATACATTTTTCGCTTTGATGCATCGTTTGGGAGCTATGGGTGAAAAAACAAAAAAAGATCGAAATAATCTGGCTTTTTTGGCTATAAAAAGTTTTTCCTTGGTGGCCACGTCAGCAATTTTATTTTTACACATCTCGACCATTTTTTTTTTTAATTTTTCACAATGAATTTCAATTCTCAAATTACAGGCCTAATATTCTTTAAATCAGCCGGCATTTTTTAAAGCTGTGGCTCTGGAACGTCAGGCCTTAGTCATTTTTCTCATGTTTTGACAAATTTGGTAAAAATCAGCGTTGGTTGACCGTGGTTTTATTCCTTACCACGTCACCAAATTATAAAGTTTATATAATCGTTCAACGCATAATTTAAGGTTCTTTAATTTATTAAAAATTACATTTTTTTTTCTCTTTAATGCATAGTTTAGAGAAAGCGTAGCCACTTACGGATCAAAAGTCTGGACACTGACAAAAAAGATGGAAAATAAGTTGCTTTCCATGGAAATGGATTTCTGGAGAAGAAGCTGTGGCATATCCAGAATCGAGCGGATCCCAAACGCAGCAATTAGAGACAAGGTTGGATGTCAAAAGAACATCCTTCACCTGATCGGGACCAAACGGTTAAAGTGGTATGGCCACTTAATGCGGATGGATGAGAACCGCTGGCCAAAGAAAATTTATAACTATGTGCCACCTGAAAGAAGGAAGCGTGGAAGGCCAAAGAAGAAATGGATAGAGGACGTGGAGGAAAGCATGGCAGCCAGAGGGCTTCGTGAGGGAGATTGGATGGACAGGGAGCAGTGGCTTTTGGGTATTGGGGATATGACTCCTTGAGTTGTATAAAACCCAAATAATAAAAAAAAAAAAAAAATGTATAGTTTAGGAGAAAAAACAAAAAAAAATTTTAAAAATCTGATTTTTTTGGCTGATAAAAGTTTTCCCTTAGTGGCCCACGTTAGCAATTTTGTTTTTTATATGTCTAAACCCTTATATACATATTAAAAAAAATTCTTTTCTCAATGGATTTTCCGTTTCAATCCTCAAATTACTGGCCTAATATTATTTAAAACAGCCGCCATTTTTAAATGAAGCGGCTCTGGTACGGCAGACAAGATTCTTTTTACTTAGAATAACACACACTTTCGTAATTTACAATCGAACCTTCGCCTGCGATCAGTTCGAATTTTGGGCCCTGGTTCTAGGGCTATCTGGGGTTGGCAAAAATAACTACAAGGCCCATTTACAGGTACCAGCACCAGTAGTAAGGTTGAAGTTAAGATCTTCTTGGTTCAACTGTCGCGATGTGGTCTAACGTTCCCTGAAGATTTCGAACTATCGATATAACGCCAGATAAGCCTGTTACAATATTTTTCATTAATAGAAGTTCCTTGTCAACAGGATACAACGCAGTAGTTTCCGATGCAAACGACCTCTTTATTGGAATACTGCGAAGAAAAAACACTTTGATGGTAGTAATTATATTAAAGGAAGAAAACAAATTACCGACACGCTAACAAACAGGTCTGTTACATCACAGAGCGGCCTCCTTGATCAATGGGTGCGTACTACGAAGTGGATAAGAAGCGACATCTTGTTTAAATATCGATGAGCTTCGGAAGTGCGTAGCGGCCTCCTAAATACGCAATCTCTGGTTAGACTGAACTCAGCGTTCTTAGGCCGAGTTCGTCTGAGATAATCGATTATTAGTTATCTGGTTAGCAGTGGTGTATGTATTAATAATATTCCGTACTCTCTTAGTCTCCACTGGTTTCCCATCCCAGTGATGCGGCTGAGGCACTGGGATCTCTTGGAGTCTTGCCTTATCTCCCACACGTGGAGAAAAGGGCCCGACTCGGAGTTCCCAAGGCTGACTGTAAATATTGTAAATAAGTATGATTTTTTTTTTTTTAATTTTATTTATTCATTTTTTTACTTTCCTACCTATACTAGGTAAGGAAAGTATTGCGATCAGGTCAAATTTCCGACATGCGGTTTTCAACGGATCTATACGTTTCACAGTCCCCTCAGTCCGAAAAACACATTTTTAGCCATTGGTCTGTCTGTGCCAAGATTTTCTCGGGAACTATTGAACCGATTTTGTTGCTTCTTTTTTTATTTTGTTGGATTTTGACTACTAATGCCTATATCTTATAAATGAAAAACATGTTTTTCTATAGACTATAGCGTGAAAACGATTTTGATGAAACTTTTCTATGATGTTCTAATCATTGTCCTTTCAATTTTCATATACAGACTAAATTCCCGAAAAATTCAGAAAAAAAGTTATAAAGAAAAGAAAAATGTTATGTGGCCTAAACTCCCTAAGTATATATTATACGGTAAAATTTATAATAAAACTTTTGAAAGGTATTTAAATTACCAACAAAGCCATATAAAAATTGTTCATTTTGGACAACTATTAATGAGGTTACAGCTATTCAATTTCCAATGTAAGATTACCAGTTCATATCATCGTGTCAGAAAGGAGCGAATGAGAGAACAAAGATGACTAAGTGAAAGTAAGAAAATCTGTTGCCTGCATCAAACAAGCTACACTATTTGCTCTACTTTTAACAGAAATTCTTTGACAATACTAAGCTATGGCAAAAAGTTTTTGATCAGCAATATTAGGAAGTATTGAAATTTTTACACTGACCAACCTTAAGTCGGTTTCATTGCTTTAGTTTATGAAATAAATCGTACTCAAATCTTTTGTTTGATCAATTTTCAGAAAAATAAATTTAGTTTAATTGTTTTATGTTTGTTCATGAACATATGTAAAGATATAAATACTTTTCTGAAATATATAGGAAAGTCGTGTGAGTGGACACACCAGATATTTTTATACATTTTATTTATTCATTTTTTTTTTTTTACATATAATGTTGTCTCGTACTTGATTTATTCTGTTATTTCAAGTTTTCTTTTCTTTTCTTTTGTTATAACTTCCTATTGTTTTTATTTTATTGTATTTATGTGAGGATTGTTTCATACATACCAAAAACTCAATGCCCTTAATTGAGGCAAAATGTTTTTTTTTTCTCAATAAAAAAAAAACAATATTTCCCAAGTAATACTTAGATCTGAAATGGATCCTTATTCTAGAGATTTAAGACGGAAAATCTCGAAGCTTATCAAGAGGTAAGTCAGGAGGTATTCTCTTCGGGGAAAAGAATATACATGTCCGAACATTCTCTAATATTATACTCCGTACCTAGATTATGAGTTAAAGGAGGAAGATTTATTTAGAGCTCCTTAAAAGAACAACAGAGACATCCTCGTCCGATTAAACAAAATTTGTTTTTTTATCCTTTAACCTTGACAATATTACAATGCCTCTACCATGTGGCTAGGGTGGCCCGGCTCTTTCAAGGGCGATGGCCCCAATCCAAGAAATTTTATTGGTCTTCTCTTCTTAAAATCAATGTTGTAATTGGTTCCACGTTTTTCCTTTCTTTCCATATTCTTCATTTAGAACCTCCCACAAATCAAACTCCACAAAAATATGGTTACCCACGAAAATTCATAAACCTGTCAAAATTTATATATATATATATATATATATATATATATATATATATATATATATATATATATATATATATATATATATAAAATTCAACATTATTCATCCTTATCTACATTCAAAACCCTCCTATTCCAATTCCTGTCCCAAAAACAGTCAGACACCAGCTAACCTTTTATATAAAATTACATATTATCTATAAGAACATATTCACATATAGCTCATAACCTAAATACTTATTATAGATTCGAATTCCTTTTTTTCTTTTTCTTTTTTTTCAACAGAAACAGATTTTACTGTTAAGAAGAATTTACATTTATTTTTTCTGTATTTTTTATTTTTTCTAATAGGGTTTATTTATATTTTAACATTGTACATAGTTTTAAGTATCTTAGTATGGTTTCAAGAGTTCTTTATATAGATTTTTTTATTTTATTTTGTATATAGTATGTATAACCAATATATTTTTTTTCTTTTTTTTAATGATCTATCTTTATCTTAACTTTTTATGTTTGTTTTTATCTGGCCAGATATGAAATTTTAATTTCTGTACTTTTTTGTTATTCTGAAGGGACTTCGTCCCAGAGTAAAATTATTTTTCTATTCTATTCTATTCTATTCTATATATATATCCGTAAAAATGTGCTCCCTTCAAAAATTTTGACCACACAACTTGCCGCTTCTGGTCATCCATATTAAATTAAGAACACAACGAATGGGTTTATTGGGGCCGTGAAAAATTTCGAATCCAGGTTTTAAAAAAATGAAACTCTATTGAAATGCATGTTAATAACCAAGTCTTGCAAAAGGTCAGTGTCTTGGTGTACGAGAACAACCTAGCTCAAAAACGTTAAGTTGTACAAAACTGAAACAACTTAATTAAGGTAGACATATTCCTAGGATGTTACTGAAAATCTTTCTTCAAATCGATTAACCTGAAATTTTACTTTATACAATCGATTTTACACATTTTTACTATTTTTTTTAACTATATAAATCAAATTCATAATGATGTAGAGATGGTTTACCGTGATATAATATGAGAAGGAGTTGATCGGGGGGCGCGGTCAAATAAATACTAAATTATACAAATAGTATTATTTAATTTTTTTTTGCCGACGTTTCAACCCACTTTCCAGGTCTTCATCAGGGCGACATCTGGAGATCGGCAAAATTTGTTTATTTAATGAAGCACTAAAAACTGATGATCACCCATTTTCTTTTCACTTGAATCATAAGATAATTTGATCACAAAATTGAAAGAAAATATTGGGCCATTCGGCGTGACTTCCACCCCCAACATGTCAAAATAACTAGGTTATATAGACCGAACAGCCCAATATTTCGATTTTGTGATCACATTATTCATTGTAGTACCTCATTAAGTATATTAATTTAATGAGAAAACGTTCCATTACTGATGATTTTCATTGATAAAAATTTGTAAGTTACGATGAGATGAAGACATTCAGAAAGATTTAGATCGATGTTAATAATTTGATAAAAAGGAGTCTGTACCACGGAATAAATCTGACTGGGCTTAATAGAGAATCGATTAATAGGCAATAATAAAGAACCGATTTACAGTAGGAACTCTTAACCAAATTTCATACTTGCTCAGGTTACCTAAGAAGTAGGTTCATATCAGGATTTGATCCAAAGAGATTCCAATAGCAGAGAGGTCAGATATGAATTGTCCACCATTATGCACCAGACCAGCACTTCCTGCCTGCCAGATCTAAATAATCTCGACAAGACAGAAGTCGCATCTCATATCGAACTGTTTATTCCGATTCGATGGTAATACCGCGTGTGTACTGGCAGCCATTGCAAATTCTATTCAGCTAATGGTAAGTAGTTCGGTTGAAGAAAACGCACCCATTCAAGTACACACAGCCAGCCATCAATGTCATTGCTTCCTTCGTGTCTTGGAGGAAACCACTGACGTTGAAGATGTAAACAGGATACTCGATATTTCAGGAAGCTAGACTAGATATATCAGTGAGTAAAGCACTATGCTCCATAGGCGTACTTTCCTTTTTGGTTGGGGAGTGGCTATGTACCCCCCAAAAAAAATTCATGGGAGTGTATATTGTGTATAAAAATAATGAGCAGAGGTGCCCTCCCCTCCCATGATATTTTATTGCTCTCCTTTTTATAAAAACAGAGCAAGGAAAGTATAATTAGAAAAATCGTAGATCATACACAATTACACTTGTTACGATATGTTCCATGTATTCTCCTTGTGCCTTATTCTGAAACTTTTCATCTTGAAAATCCATAACCCCTTTGAAATGTACCTTCCTCAAAAATAGAAAAAACCCGTCAAAATATGAACCCTCTAAAAAGTTTAATGGCTCAACTTGGGCCATAAAACCACCTTCTGGGCATACCTGATAATGAATGATAAGTAAATAATTACTGTAAAACATACAGTATTTATAATATTTAAAAATTAATTTTATATACGTTTATAAATTAGTTTTTTTTTGGTTGCGTAGAAGTATTGCGTATTGCGTATTGCGTAGAATATTCGGACCGAAGAAGGATGAGTTAACCGGAGAATTCAGACGGTTACACAACGCCGAATTGCGTGAACTGTATCCGGTAATATAATTGAGGTAATTTCATCACGGCGAATCAAATGGCTTGTAAAGTTGTTGGACTTAGTAACAGAGAATTCCTAAAAGATTAATATTTGCTGTGCCGAATGGTAAGCGTCCGAGGGGTAGACCGAAGCGAAGGTGGGAAGATTGCATTAAAGCCGATCTGAAGGGACTGGGTTTGGACGGCGAACGATGGAGGGAGGTGTGCAATAAGCGATTGGTAGTGGCGGCATCGAACCTTCGGGTTCGCTAAGCCTTTTTATTATTATTATTATTATTATTATAAATTAGTTTTTATGGGTATATTTGAAAATATTTTAACAAAGCAATTCAATATATGACATGTTTTTATATTTATTTAAAGGTTTGATACTTTTTGGTCTACCATTGAAGCATTCATTTCTATGTAGAGGCTTACAGATGAATTGTTCCGACCTACATACCCCCTCCATCTTAATCCCTATGCCTTCATTTCATGAGATATTGATTGACCATTTTCTGTAAGCAGTTCTTTATTGGCGTTTCTACTCCAATCGTTAGTACTCTGAACCCAGCTCGCTCCGTTTATTGTGAGGAGGATTTTCCTTCAAATCGTCATATAACAATCATATGTGTATGTATATATATGTGTATGTATATATATATATATATATTTTTTTTTTTTTCAAGGAGGAAAAAAAGTATAAAATAGCTTGTCAGCGCAAAGGAGACTGACGCAACAGACACAAGCAGTTAGGCGAGCCAAATAATAAATTTACGTTTGAAAATATCAAATTTAGCCGGGTTCCTCTGAGAGGTGTCTCGGCCCATTTCCAAGGTGGCAGCCGCCCAGCGGCGACCAGACAGGCTGTCTAGGGCAGTGTGTTTTTCGCCCTCAGGCCAAAGCCGAACACAAACAGTCTTCACGAACTGTCTAAATGAACTTCATATTGATTTATTTAATCGATCGAACGTGTGTCTCGAGCTATCGATTCCTATCACTATCGATTATATATGAGCTTAGGTTCCTTAGTAGGATTTCGTAATCTGGATGTTGCTTAAACCTTCTGAATATAGAAGTAGCGGCAACGCCAAGAAGACCAGACTGAATTATTGCCAATGTGTCCAGTTTTTATTTTGTTTGTTAATCCACTAATATATATATATATACATATAAACTTTGAAAAAAAAAATCAGAAAAAATATATTAACATATTTAATGGCACATTAAGATAAACGAATCCAAATGTAAACACATCACCTTCACCCTACATCGTAAATCCTGTCCACCAGTTTATTTTAACACCATCCAGCTTCCTTTCTCAGATACAGTCCGGTATCTTGGCTTTCTCTTAGACCGACGACTAACATGGAACCCTCATACTAGACTTAAAAGACAGGAACTAAACCGACGATACGGCCAACTATACCGACTACTAAACAGAAAATCTAAACTTTCCATTGAAAACAACAATACTGAAACCTATTTGTACTTACAGACTTGAACTGTGGGGGAAAGCAAAATTTTCTAACATCAAGCGCATCCAAACCTTCCAGTCAAAATTCCTTCGTAGAATAGTCGATGCTGCTTTCTATGTAACCAACAAATCCCTACACCATGACCTCAACATCCCGTTTGTCCTAATCCCAGAAATCCTGTCTACCCGTTTATTTTTACACCATCCAGCTTCTTTTCTCAGTTACAGTCCGGTATCTTGGCTTTCTCTTAGAGACTAACATGGAACCCTCATACTAGACTTAAAAGACAGGAACTTAACCGACGATACGGCCAATTATACTGACTACTAACCAAAAATCTAAAGTTTCTATTAGAAACAAGTTACTGATTTACATAACAATACTGTGGGAAACTGCAAAATTTTCTAACATCAAACGCATCCAATCTTTCCAGTCAAAATTCCTTCGAATAATAGTCGATGCTCCTTTCTATGTGACCAACAAAACCTTACATCATGACCTCAACATAACATCTGTCCTTGACCTTATCCCAGAAATATTCTCCAAATTTCACCAGAACCTTACCTATCATCCAAATCCTCTTGCACAATCCCTATCAACCACCACGCATCCTTATAATCCTCCAAGAAGGTTGAAACGGCAGTGGCCTCGCGACCTTTTGTAGATTGTATATATTGGAGTTCTGGCAATGGCCAGATTCTCCACTCAAGACATGAGTGTATGTGGCTTAAGTGCTCTCGATCAATCTCCGCTGGCTTTAGTACCAGTGAGTCGGTTGAGAGAGTTGCGCAGGAGTTCCCTCGCCTGATTGTATATAGGTATGGAGGTGTTTTTTTGTTCAGTTTTAATTTTCTTATTTTTAGCTTATTGTATTTTATTATTTACTGTATATACTTTTGATTATTATTTTGCTTTTCTATTTATTTTATATTTTTCGTACATATAATGTGAATGTTATCCTACCTCACAATAACCAATGTCCAAGAGACAAATTATTGTAGTACTCAATAAATAAAAAATATATATATATTTAAAAATATACATAAAAATGTAACGTTGAACATTATTTTTATTTTGTTCTTTAATTTAATACTTTTCTGTTGTTTTTTCTTCCTTACTATCGAAGATTGGGAGACTTTATTTGTACAGGGGACAGACCCAGACTTTTCATTTTGACACAACAGCCAGGAAAGGTGCCTACTTCAACTGATCAGGACTCGTCAGGGATATGTTCGGACCCTTTTAAACAAGCGGAAGTTGATGTAGCTAAGAAATTAAAGCCCCCATTTTAACTGAAAGATAGTTGAAAAACAGCTCCCCAACCGACATCAAATTTAAACTTCTTTAATGGTGTAAAATTTAGGTGCTTCTCCTCATAGTCCGTGGTACAGACCCCTTTTTATGAAATTATTAACATCCGCCTGAAACTTCGTAAATAGCTTTATCTCATCGTAACCTACAACTATTATATTTACAAAAATTCTCAGATTGGGGCGTTTTCAATCTGGAGGTTTGCAAACTTTGTCAAATTAAGTATAATAATAAAAGGCTTAGCGAACCCGAAGGTTCGATGCCGACATCACCAATCGGTTATTACACCTCTCTCCACCGTTCGCCGTCCAAACTTATTCCCTTCAGATCGACTTTTTTTTTTTTAAACTTATTTATTGAAAAATATTACAATCTGTCTCTTGGACATTTATAATAGAGTTCACAGATCACATTCACACTCTATGTACAATAGATAAAATAAATTATACAGAAAAATAATATATATACAATCACTAGCGGATCCAGGATTTAATTTTGGGGGGGGGCTTCAGCCCGAAACCTTTTTTTTTCATAAAAATAACGGTAATTACTTTGGAAAAACAGAAAGAAACTAACTACCTATATGAAATGGTGTTTAAGTTATTCCTTAAGTCCTTTTAAATGTAATTACACTAACAATAATACTTTAAGAGGTATTTTTTAAATTTTTTTTCTCATAAAACATGGTTATATTTTTCCATTTTGGGGGGGGGGCTTCAGCCCGAAAGCCTCCTCCCCCCGTAGATCCGCCCGTGTATACAATAAATAAGAATAAAATAACCTAAAAATAAATAAATAAAAAGATCACATACACACCTATATACAATAAGATCGACTTTAATGCAATCTTCACACCTTCGCTTCGGTCTTCCCCTCGGACGTTAACCATTCAGTACAGCAAATATTAACCTTTTAGGTATTCTCTCGTTACTAAGCCTAACAATTGGATACAGTTCACGCAATTCGGCGTTGTGTAATCGTCTGAACTCTCCAGTTAATTCATCGCTCTTCGGTTCGAATGCTCTACGCAATACTTTATTTTCGAAAACCTAAAGCCGTTGCTCATTCGTTAATGTAAGCGGCCACATTTCGCAACCATAAAGAACTGTAGATAAGACAATGGTTTTATAGATTCTAATTTTTAAGTTCCGGGACAAGAGGCGCGAGCTAAGTAGTTTTGTCACAGAAAAATAACAAGCATTTCCCGCCTTCAGTCTAACCTTAATCTCTTCTTCGATTTCGTTTTTTCTAGTTATCGTAGACCCTAAACTTTACCTGTTCAAAGATATTACCAACTATTTTGATATCACCAGTAGCATCGCCATTTTTGCAGCTAACCATGTCTAATTAATTAGGTACTAAAAACTCGTAAATATATATAAATATGAGTATGGTAACATAGTATGGGTCTCTTGAAATTTGATAAGTATAAAGTAAATATATTTACACATAAAGAAAGAATATATTCAGAGACAAGTGGGATTGGGTAAGTCCCTGAAAGACTTGGCAATATAAAGAGGTGAACTTGCCATTTTGCTCTGCCAAACTTTCAAAGCTGATGTTGCAATAGCAAAAAGTATCAAAACCATGTCTAGCGGATAAATGAGAACAGCTGTTCTTGATTAAAACATTTCCACAATTAATTAATAGATACTTATTTATATTATTTAGTTTTATAATATGTCCTGGTATTTTTTTTTAAACCATGGAATATGCCCAAAATTATAAATGTTAAACAATGTTACTATTTCCATATCTGAAGAAGTGTGATATTTAGGACTTCACATGGACAAAAAAACTGACGTGGATAACTCATACTACAGTGAACATTAAACAATGAACAAATGATGTGTGTTATTATCTAGCTTTTTCGAAAGACGCTCAAATTACCCTTATCTAACAAACTTAACATCTATAAATTAGTTGTAAAACATTTATGTACTTACGAGATTGAGCTAATGGGGTGCTGCGAAAACTTTAATCATTCTCTAAATTTAAACATTTCAATCGAAAGTTTAGAGAAACATAGCAGAAGAACCAATTTATGTAAAGACAGATTGCTACACAAGGACTTGGACAAAACGGTTTCAGATACTGAAACATAATAATAATAATAATATAATAATATTATTATACTACCATTAGTTTATTCTTCTTCTTACGTGACGTTACATCTCGCGTAGAGATAAGGCCTATCGCAGCTTTGGATCCCAAGCATGGATCAAAAATGTCCACTTTATAGATGCCGAATTGTGAAAATAGTTTTTATAGAGCTTCTGGTTAGTAAAACAGTACTATTAATATTGTCCAAATGCAAGACCAAGACTAGTCTTAATTAAATAATATTAATTTTCTTTTAGGTAATGATTTTCCTACTCTTGATGTCACTGAACGCATTTACTGGTTGTTTGATGATGCATTTATATATAAATCAACATTTAAATTTTAAAAAACCTGTATCACTACAACTCATGAAGGGTCTTGGCTTCAATACTATTTAGGGAAAGCACTGTTTCTTGGGTCTACGGTTGTGCAAGGAGATGATTTGACCGAGATCACGCTCAACCGCCAAATTTTTCCCCTTAATTAATTATTTTAATTAAGGGTACCCACTTTATAGCGGCTGGGTGTTTCCCTAAACAGGGTCACCCCACGGCCATTGAAACAGAATAAATAATATTTCTGTCATGAGCCGGGATTCGAACCTGAGATCTTTAGCATTGGAACAGCAGTACCCTACCACAGAGCAGTACCTCTCCCCCCCCCCTTCCAGAACATTTAAATGATAATGTATTTATATATTGATCAGACACTTGATATTGTCAGATTCAGCTTTCTGTTTTCTTAATAGAAACACAAAGCTTATTTTAATGAAGAATTTAATATATTTTTCTTTTTTTTTCTTTATTCTTTTCTTAAAAGTGTATACTGGTCTACCACTGCAAATAGCTTTAAGTATCTTTTCATAATGTTAATTGTTTTGTATATATTTTCGTTTGCTTTGTATATAGAATGTTTACCTTATATTTTCTTTACATTATTTCTTTTTTTCTATTGATTATATTTAGGCCAGATGTAATATTTTAATTTTGTTCTATTTTGTTATTCTCAAGGGACTTTGTCCCAGAACAAAGTTATTTTCTATCTATATCTATCTGTAATAACTAAAATTATGTAGTATTAGCAACTATTTTCTTCTATTTTTTATTCACAAAAAAACTTTTTTTTACCACTCTTGGTCTTGGAACAATGAATGAGGCGCTCTTGATCTTGGTCTTACAATATGCAAGACCATGACCAATTCTGGACGACACTAGATACAACGTTCCAAGATGCTAGTTTTAGGTAACCCATATTCTGTCCGACTGATCGTTTTGCAAGTTTCGGGATATTGGTAGTTTAAGGAGAGCAGGTTATCAGCCAACTACCCCCGAGTCACGTGCTGGGACTGCCTCCTCACAGCGCCCTAATTCGCTTTCCCTTCGGAGCGGCTAGCTAGGGGTGGAAACGCTAGGGTGTGTACTGTAATGTCTTAGTCTGTAGTATGGGGGTGATTGTAGTGTGCTGTATCAATGCACTGTTTATGTATGTCAGTGTACTGTACCCCCAACCTGGAGGACCAGTGGCTGATTGCGGTACAATGACCGGATGGATGGGACCGCCACCTCCCTAGGCCGAATTAATCCGTTTGCCCAAACATTTATTTTCACCGCGAACCTGTCAACCCCACCACAACAAATTTTAAGGAGGTAGTCAAGAGCTTAACTCCAATCCGAAATCCTTCGTAAAATCTTCAATGATCCTTGCTTTATTACAAATAAAATCATCCATAACCACTTAAATGTTCTTTATATTTTTAATTTGACTCAATCCAGATACCTATCCTTCCATAATAAACTTCAGAATCATCCCAACCCTCTCGTTTACAACCTAGCATCCTCTTCAATTAGGGATGCCCAGAAAGGAGTTTCATGGCGGAAGCTGCGGCAAATTTTTTAGGGCGCATATTTTGACTATTTTTTTTAATTTAGAGTGGGCACATTTTTACAGTGTTATGAATTTTCGGAATGAAAAGTTTCATACTAAGGAACAAGGAGAAAACATGGAACAGACAGCAGCAAGTGTAATTGTATATGATCTACGATTTTTATAATTCTACTTTACCTTGCTCTGTTTTTAAGAAAATATGAGCAATAAAATATCTTGGGAGGAGGGGAGCAGGCAGGTTCTTGGGCTATCAATATTGGGGGAGGGGATGGACATCCCTGTTCTAACTGAACGATGTTTAAGAGTTGGCTTTTTGAGTATGGACAAATCTAGGAAGCTAATTTCAGAATCTTTTAGGCTGAGATGCTAGCGATTAATTTCTGCCCAATTGTACGCTATTGTCTGATGCTGGTAGGGGGAGGGGAAGGGCACCCCTGTCTTCCATTATTGATAACTCTTTAAAGGTTCTGAAAAGAAGATGGCCAAGTGATCTCCTAATGTAGACATATCGTAGAGTGCTGCCAGTGGGTAGTTTTTCAACAAGTGTTTTTATCTCATCATATTCATTTATTAGATGTATTTTTATTTTTTAATACAGTTGTGAAAATCGTGAAAAAAATTCAATACATAATACTTTTATCCTTTATTTTTTTCTTCACCTTCTGTTTTTTTTTTTTTATTTCAAATATCCATCACGACTGAGTGAAGGCGCTGGGATCTCCTTGAGTCCTACCTTTCCTTCCTCGAGTGGGGAGAAAGGCTTGGCTCGGAAGTCTTGAGTGAATGAATGTGTATACTTAAGTACTTATTCTGATTAGTTTAATTTATTTTAGTTTATATGCATTTATTTTTAATACTATTATTTTGCTGTTTATTTATTGTACATAGTGTGAATGAGCTACTCCTATATCACTATTACTAATGTCCTTAAATGTATATATCTTAATAAGGAATTTTAAAAAACAAAAACAATTATCTTCTTTCTTTTGTTCTTTTTTGGCTTTAAGACTTGTAAAGGCATGTCCTATTTTGCCAGTAAAATATTTTGTCATACTAAGATGAAATTACACTGAATATTTATTAATTATTTCTAGATTGATGATCACTGAATGTAACTAAATATTGAATATAACTTATATAGAACTTAAACTATAAAGACTAAAAGTTAAAAACTGAGGTGGCAGTAGTTTCATAACAATTAAATGAGAATAAGAGGCGACTTTTATTATATAACTGCTTTTATATCATTCATGAACGCGTTATTTTTGTTCATCGACCGAAGAAAGTCAGCTCCATCATCCGTAGTTTGCGACCCTAAACTAATTCTTCTTCGCTTTTCGAACTTTTTGAACTTGAAGGCAATGTGTCTTGGATCCTCCAAGCATTTGCATGTTGGGCAGCGACCACTCTTACGTTTATAATTTTTTTTTTTGTATATATATTGTTATTGAATATTTTGTATATATTTTTTGCATTTTACTTAATGTAGTCTTTAGTATTTCAGTTTATTTGTATATACTTATTATTCCGAAGGGGTCACAAAATAAGTTTTATTAATAGATCGGTTCGTACTATTTTATGGCTAACACTGTAAATCACTACGCCAGCTGTTAGTCTTCATTATTGTGATGAAAATAGAAAAAATATCCCTTGACAACCCGATGGCAGGTTGTAGGAGGCAGGAAGAACGAAAATAATAATATTCGGACAACTTTCATAAGAAATAAAAATTTTCTCGATCGCAATACTTACACTTACTATATATTACATATATTCGTAAGTGAAAGTAAAAATATTTAAAAATCGCGATATCTCTACTAATAGTGCTTCGATTTCGATGAAACCTCTTTTGTTTTTTAGGCAACTTAAATACCTTTGAAACATCTTATCACAACATTATCAAAAAAGTGTATACTTTTTGAGTTATTCGGAATTTAATTTTACCATCCCTATATAAATTTGAAGGGTATCGAGAAAATGACTTTAGCGAAGTTTCAATAAAATCGGTACATTCGTTTAGGCGCTACAGTCTATAGCTACGTTTTTCTGCATATTTATTTTTGTCTCCTTTATTAACTTATCAAATTCTTTCAAAAGTTATATTTAGCATTTTTTCGTAACTCTGAATAATGCGAAATAATCAAAATAATGCGATATTTTTGGTTGAAAAAGTTATCTATTCAGACAATGAGTAAGTTGATTCCTGAGGTGGTGATTGCAGTGTTGAAATATAGAACTGAGAATTAAGGTATAAATTTAGGTACTTATTTCTTATTAAAGATCTTCTTAGGAAAGATACTTAAGATATTAAATATCTGTAGAAAAAAGATTTTTTTTGTCTCAACAATTAAAAAAGTATATTTTAAATTTATCCAAATTTTCCCCTCTTATAGGAAAAAAAACTAGAGACCATATCTTTTCTCCTAATTGTCCGATTTTAACGAATTTTTCTTATTGTTTTTTAGGAAATTTCGTAAAATTAAAAATAAAGCAATTATTATTGAAAATAATAAACCAAAAATATTTTAAAATCGCGATATCTCTACTGATAGTGCTTTGGTTTCGATGGAACTTCCATAAATTTTTAGGAAATATAAATACCTTTGAAACATCTTATCACAATAGCAACAAAAAAGTGTACACTTTTTGAGTTATTCAGAATTTAATCTTAACATCCCTCGTAACTTTTTTTCCAGGTTCTTTTCGTTTAAGTATGTTATATAGATAAATTTAAAGGGTGTCGAGAAAATGACTTTAGCGAAGTTTCAATGAAATCGGTACATTCGTTTAGGCGCTACAGTCTATAGCTACGCAGGTTTTTCTGTATTTTTTTTTTTCTCTTTTATTAACTTATCAGATTCTTTCAAAAGTTATATTTAGCATTTTTTCGTAACTCTAGACAATGCGAAATAATTATCTTTTTGAAATAAACCATATTAAAGGTACTTTAGAGGATGACGTATATGAACATCGGGCATTTAAGCCCTGTAAAGTGACATCAATGGGGATAAGACCTAATTTATATTAAAGACCACTTAATTATACTATGATACACCGAGTTTAATCAAAATCGTTAAAGCCGTTTTTGAGAAAACTGTGAAAATGTGTTTCTGCGTTGATATAAAGTGGCACTTCTGGTTGGCCGATTTTAAGGAAAAAGTTGCCGTCAAAACTAAGGCACATACCTATCTTAAATACGTGATATCAGTTTCATAGGACATTTCGTTTTTGAGCTAGACTGCTAACATACAAACACACAGACCATTTTTCGGGACTTGGTCAAATCGACTCAGGTACCTCAAAACGTATAAATCCGTCGAAAACTTAGATTCAAAAATTTTCTCGATCGCTATATATTTTTACACTTACTATATATTACATATATTCGTAAGTGAAAATAAAAAAAATACATAATAATCTTTAGTTCATATTATTCACTTTTATTTTTAATGCACAAGATCAAAAGAGATAAATAAAGATGTTACGTTAGGTCAGGAGTTTCAATTGGCAGAACACACCTGGCCATTACCTAACCGCTATTTATACCTTGTGTCTGTCTCGCTCCGTCTCTGTCTATATTTAGTGTACTCACTTCTCGAGGTATCGTGCTTTCTGCCGTTCAGAGCTCGGGCAGGAAATGTTAGTTATATTATCGTAAAATCTGTAGAAGCTCAAAGAAAAAATGTCTAACAGAAAAAAATTTTATTTGATGCATGGACCGATATCGAACAGAAAAAGAGCTGAGACCAATCTTTATTTTATTTATATAGATGTAAACTTTTAATTTTGTTTTCAAGTTAAGTTTTACTCATCACAAATATACGGCATCGCTAAAAAGACCCACCTACAAAAACTTCAAACGTTCCAATCAAAATTATTGGACATAACAAAAGCACCTTGGTACGTGACTAACAAAACTCTACATACTGACTTCCACTTTCCAACAGTTGACCAACATATAAAGACCCTATATTAACGATTTCACACAAATTTAAATGGACATAATAACAGGTTTATAAGAGACATGGCCACAGCTGACATACCTCAGAACATGAGGAGGAGACTAAAAAGGCGTTGGATGAGGGATCTCCTTCCTTAGACAACCTAAGTAATTGGAACAAGTTAGGGAAGAGGTACTGCTGAGTACTTTCCTTCCCCATGCCTGTCATGTCATTATATCATTATCGCCATCACATTTGCTGATTGTAAACTTATTGTTGACAGGCGCAAATACATATTTTATAGACAAAAAAAAAAAAAGTTTGAAAATAGTATTTAAAATCCACGGGATCAAGGCAATGCAATTTTTAAAACACTATTTAATTGTACTTATCTATGTATGCAATATACTAAGAAATTGATAATTGAAAATGGAGAAAAAAAGAAAAATGGTTATCTAGGTCGAAAATGAATATCCGGAAATAATAGTCCAAACATATACGTATAATACATCGTTGGAAATCTGAAAATTTTAGAAAAAAAAAATAATAATAGCTAATATAGAAAGTCGAAGAAAATATTGGAGAGCGATGAAAAATTTTTGAAAACTAATATTATATGACGAAAATCACATGTTTTCAAGGAAATTAAGCGAAATTTATTAACTTTTAATTGTTTTTTAAGTTTGAAAATATTATTTAAAAACCACGGCGTCAAGCCAATGAAATTGTTAAAACACTATTTAATTGTACTTGTGTGAAAGAAGAACTTAAATATAAAAAAAAAATTAAAAACAGATGTCATGGATATGTTTATGACCTTAAATATATTTACTGTTGCTTAATAAATCTAGATCTGATATTATATTTAAATAATTAGGTATCTAGACAATACAAATTTCTCAATTCCATTTTAGTAAACTTTGGAATTTTAGAAAAATTTTAGAAAAATGGAAAATTACAGTTTAATAACCAATAGTTATATCTATATATATAAATAGGTAGAACAAAATTAAAAGATTACATCTGGCCAAAATAAAATCAATCGAAAAAATTCATAATCCATCGTATAATCCATAATCAACCTTATAACATAATAAATAGGATTTTTCTTATTTTAATGGTATTTATGATTTGTTAACTGTAAGCTTTAAGTTCCAGCTCGGTAAAAATTCACTTTAAAAATTTTGTAATAGCCCAATATGGCTAGAAAATAATTTCCTTTCAAAGTTGAGCGGTAAGTGAAAGTTGGGTGTTGCGTGCACCAGATTTTCCTTTCTTTCCCATCTGTCATTGAATTCATTGATGCCAACAATCTAGTTATAATATCCACGATGATAGTAAATATTCGAAAAGAGATTAGAGACGAAATGTTTATAAAGAGATAATATTTATTTATTTGTGTTTTTCTTAAAGTAGTCACGATTTTTATTGAATAAGAAGGAATTAACTAAATTTACTGAGACCAAAGATAAATGGACTTTCAGGAGATCTAATACGATCGCAGTACTGAGAAATGCTGCTCCAGTATGCATACCGTAACTATAGTAGTACAGTTGCAGTAACTATACAATTCTTCCTAATTATCTCATCTAGATTTAATTATCTTGAATTGTTTTCGAGCAATTGCTTATAAATTAATAAAATCCTTCACCTCTCAAAAAAAAAGACGACAGTGTGTCCACTCACACGACTTTCCTATTTCAGAAAAGTTTTTATATCTTTACATATGTACACCAAGAATTATAATTATTATAAAAGGCTTAGCGAAACCGAAGGTTCGATGCCAACACCAACAATCACTTATTACACACCTCCGGCTTTTATGCAATCTTCCCATCTTCGCTTCGATCTGCCCCTCGGACGTTTACCATCCGGTACAGCAAATATTAACCTTTTAGGAATTCTCCCGTTACTAAGCCTAACCATTTTACAGGCCCATTTGATTCGCTGGGATGAAATCACCTCAATTATATTACTCGGATATAGTTCACGCAATTCGCCGTTGTGTAACCGTATGAATTCTAATGTTAATTCATCCTTCTTCGGTCCGAATATCCTACGCAATACTTTATTTTCGAAAACCTGAAGACCTTGCTCATCTCTTAATGCAAGCGGCCACGTTTCGCAACCATAAAGAACTGTAGGCAAGATAATTGTTTTATAGATTCTAATTTTTAAGTTCCGGGACAAGAGGCGCGAACTAAGTAGTTTTGTCACAGAAAAATAACAAGCATTTCCCGGCTTCAGTCTAACCTTAATCTCTTCTTCAATTTCGTTTCTTCTAGTTATCGTAGAACCTAGATATAAACTTCTCTACCCGTTCAAGCATATTATCATCTATATCGATACCACCAGTAATATTACCATTTTTTCAGCTAACCATATATTTTGTCTTATCCGATGTCCACCAAGAAACAAAAAAAAAATTTAATTAGATTTATTTTCCTGAAAGTTGATCAAAGAAAAAATTTGAGTACTATTTATTCGATAAACTAAAGCAATGTAAACCGGCTTAAGGTAGATCAGTGTAAACATTTCAATACTTCCTAATATTGCTGATCAAAAACTTTTTAGCATAGCTTAGTATTGTCAAACAATAATTTTTGTTAAAAATAGAGGAAATAGTGAAGATTGTGTGATGCGGGCACCACATTTTCTTACTTTCACTTAGTCATCTCTTTTCTCTCATTCACCCCTTTCTGACACCAGGATATGAACCCGCAATCTTACATTGGAAATCGAATAGCTGTAACTTCGTTAATAGTTGTCCGAAATAAACGATTTTTCTATAGTTGGGAATTGTTTCTATACAGTAAGGAATTTCATTACTTTTCAAAAAAAGAGAAGGGGGCTCTGAAACGCA
The DNA here is from genome assembly GCA_928085145.1 of Nezara viridula. NCBI lineage: Eukaryota > Metazoa > Arthropoda > Insecta > Hemiptera > Pentatomidae > Nezara > Nezara viridula. Next base: position 127,867,381 of record OV725082.1, read on the forward strand.
TAATTATTTCCTCAAGAAGTTCCTGCGTGCTGCTATTGATGACTGGTGATGGAGATTAAATACCTATGTCAAGGCAAAAGGGGGACATTTCGACATCTGTAAATTCGTTAATAGTTGTCCGAAATAAACGATTTCTATATAGTATTATAGAGAATTGCATTACCTTTCAAATTTTCAATACCCTCTAATATTGCTGATTTTCTTACTTTCACTTAGTCATCTTTTTTCTCTTATTCATCCCTTTCTGACACCAGGATATGAACCCTTAATCTTACATTGGAAATCGGATGACCGAAATGAACGATTTTTATAAATTTTAGTAGGGAATTTCATTACCTTAAAAAAAAAACAGGCGATGTTTTTCGGACTCAGGGGGCTCTGAAACGTATAGATCCGTCGAAAACCGCATTTCGGAAATTTGATCCGATCACAATTCTTTCCTTATCTAGTATAGATAGGAAAGTAATAAATTAAAAAAATGTGTAGAAAATAGAATAAGCTGTATCATATGCTAATACTGGTTCGATTCCGAAGAAATTTAATTATCTTTTAAAAGTTTTATTATACAATTTTACCATGGAATATAGCGAGTTAGGCCCAAAAAATTTTTCTTTTTTTAATAACTTTTTTTCTTGAATTTTATTAGGAATTTAGTCCATGTATGAAAATTGAAAGGACAATTATTACAACATTATAGGAATGTTTCATCCAAATCCAAAGAGTCCTTTTCGCGCTATATTCTAAAGAATAACACGTTTTCCTTTATTGCGCATGGAGCACCTAATTTCTGTCACAGGCATCAGTAGTCAAAACACTACAAAATAAAAAAAGAAGTAACAAAATAGGTTCAGCAGCTCGATAAAATCTTGGTACAGACAGACCAATGGCTAAAAATGTGTTTTTCGGACTCATGGGGTTCTGAAACGAAGGGATCCGTCGTAAACTGCATATCGGAAATTTGACCCGATCGCAATACTTTCCTTACTTAGTATAGGTAGGAAAGTAAAATATAACAGGAAGTTATCAATATTGTGTTAGACCGTTCTCGTTTCGGCCATGTTAGCCAATTTAAATTCCCAAAGGATGGTCAATGACCAGATGAATTCGTACATGTTTGTTGACACGTCGTGAGGTTGCGTAACGACCAATTGCCCAACGACAGCAGTGTGGTTCCTCTTTGTAAACATTTCGTCTCTAATCTCTTTTCGAATATTTACTATCATCGTGGATATTATAACTAGATTGTTGGCATCAATGAATTCAATGGCAGATGGGAAAGAAAATAAAATCTAGTGCGCGCAACACACAACTTTCACTTATCGCTCAACTTTGAAAAGAAATTATTTTCTGGCTATATTGGGCTATTATAAAGTTTTTAAAGTGAATTTTTACCCAGCTAAAACTTAAAACTTACTGATAACAAATCATAAATACCATTAAAATAAGAAAAATCCTATTTATCCCGATTATGGATTTTTTCGATTGATTTTATTTTGGCCAGATGTAATCTTTTAATTTTGTTCTATTTTGTTATTCTCAAAGGACTGTATCCAAGAATAAAGTTATTTTCTATCTATCTATCTACGATCCGTTGATTGTACAACTATTGGTTATTAAACTGTTATTTTCCATTGCAAAGTTTACTAAAATGGAATTAAGAAATTTAATTTAATTAAAGGAGCTAAAGCTTAAAGCTTACATATAACAAATCATTAAGACCATTAAAATTACAATAAGTCTATTTATTATATCAACGGTAGGCATTAAAAATCTAGTTACTCCATCTGCTTTTATGAACCACACAACTTCAGTCTCTGAGCCTTTCAGTTGACAGAATGACTAACTCCAATTTCAACATTTTTGAGTAATGCCATTTTATTGATATTTCTAGTTGAAAAAGTTATATCTATACAGACAGTGAGTAAGTTGATTCCGGAGGAGGTGATTGCAATGTTGAAATATAGAACTGTGAACAAAGGTATAAGTTTTGCCTACATTAGTACATTTTTAACCGAGCTAAAACTTAAATCTTACAGTTAACAAATCATTAATACCATTAAAAATTCTTTCATCCAAAAATCCTATTTATTATATCACCTGTTGATTGTACGATCCGTTGATTATGGATTGTACGACTATTAGTTATTAAACTGTTATTTTCCATTGCAAAGTTTACTAAAATGCAATTAAGAAATTTGCATTGTCTTTGATAGACAGGTCAAAAGTTGTCACACTAATTGTAACTGGATTCTGTTGGAATATCACAAAGGGAAAATTTAGCAAATTATTCACTAATTTAATTTTCTAAAATGCTATATGATGATTTTTCGGAATAAACGGACGATGGATACCTAAATATTTAAATATAATATCAGATTTAGAGTTATTAAACAGCAGTAAATATATTTAAGGTCATAAACATATCCATGAAATATGTTTTTTATTCTTATTTATATTTCACTTCTTTTTCCCACAAGTACAATGAAATATTTTTTTTTAAATGTCGCTTTGATTCCGTTGATGTTAAATACTATTTAAACTTCAGAAAAAAAAAAATCAAAAGTTTACATTTAATAAGAAAATTTCATATAATTTCCTTGAAAATGATTTTCGTTTTATAACATAAGTTTTCAAAAATTATTATTTATAATTTTTCATCGCACTCCAATACTTTCTTCGACTTTCTAAATTAGATATCATTTTTTTCTAAAATTCTCAGATTTCCAACGATATATTATACGTATACCTTCGGACTATTATTTTCGGATATTCATTTTCGACATGGATAAGCATTTATTTTTTCCCCTTTATTCAATTATTAATTTTTTTTTAAATTTATATTTAGCATTTTTTCGTAACTTTTAATAATGAGAAATAGTTAATTATTTAAAATAAACCTAATTGAAGGTACTTTAGAGGAAGACGTTTATTAACATTGGGCATTTAAGCCCTGTAAAATGACCTCAATGATATTAAAGATCACTTAATTATACAATGATACACCGAGTTTAATCAAAATCGTTAGGGCCGTTTTTGAGGCCGGCGTTGATATAAAGTCGTACTTCCGGTTAACCGATTTTAAGAAATAATTTGCTGTCACATCAAAGATGTACAGATCAGATATACCTATCTTAAATACGAAATATCAGTTTCGTATGGCTTTTCGTTTTTATGCTAGCCTGTTCACAGACACACAGATACACAGACCATTTTGCGGAACTTGATTATTTGGATTCAAAACTTGTAGTGTTGAAAACTCAGATTCGAAAATGTTCACGATCGCAATACTTATACATATATTTATTTGTATGTATATTACGATAATTACTTCGGAAGGAAGTACAGAAACTAAGTACCTATACTAAGTGGTGTTTAAGTGATTCTTTAAGTCCTATTAAATGTAATAAGACGAACAAGAATACTTTTAGACATGATTTTTTTCATGAAACATAGTTATATTTTAAAATTTTGGGAGGGGGGCGTAGATCCGTCTGTACTTTTCCTAAGTATATATTGCATTTATAGATAAGTGAAAGTAAAAATATTTGGAATCTGGTTAATAACGAAATGTTCAGATTAAACATTTTTTTAATCTCTTAATATTCAAAACTGATTCACTATTCCGAGATAACACGTCCATTGATGCGAATTACTGACTTTCCACAACCCGATGGCACTTTAACCTCGAATACTCCATAATCGAACGCATTATCAACGTCTAGCATGAATTAAAATTAATAGCTAATCGTAATTAACACTAAAATTGCAAACGAATCAGTTTCAAAATAGATCATATTGTTCTTACACACTTTATGCTCTATAACCTTTGTAGTACAGTCATCTCTCATATGAATGATATTAGAATATTAAGCTAGAGATATAAATAAATTGCCATTTTTTTTAGGATTTTCACAAAAAATACCATAATTTATTGGGTTGGCAAATAAGTCCTTTCGGTTTGTCTGTTTATTTTTATGTCACTATGATACGCTGCTTATCTGATGAATTAATCTCTAAGGTGGATTGTTTATCCTGTTTTTAAAACGTCAACAACTATATCTGTTAACTCTTGTTGAAACTAGCTTAGTATTGTGTTTGCTATTGCACTGTGAATATAGAAGAAAATATCATTCATAATCGGCATATATTGTTGTATTATTTTAAAAATGGAAAGCGTGCTGCAGAAGCTCATAGAAAATTGTTTATGGGGTGATGCCTTAACCGAACGCATCTGTCAAAATTGGTTTGCCATCAATGATGCTCAACGGTCTGGTCGCCCACATGAAATTGAAACGAGCAATGTTAAAGCCATTGTAGATCAAAATCCCATCCAATTAGTGCCAGAGATTGCTTTGGCCCTAAATGTGTCGCACACAAGCGTAGAAAACCATTAGCACAAGCTTAATGTTTGGATTCCACACATGATTTTTTTTAAGAACAAACTACAAATAGAGGTAAAAAATAAACATATAAGGAGTTTTTGTTTATTTATTCATAATGTATGCATTAAATCATTCATACCACTGTGAAGAGCAATAATTCAGCTTTCCAACGGATAGGGTAACATCGAATTTGGAGAACATCCTGAAGAGTTATGAATGATCGGCAGGGTGTTTTGTTTCACCAAGACAACGCTAGGCCCCACACTTCATTGTTCAATCACAATATATTATTGAGGCTTGAATGGGACTTTTTCCTCCACTCTATTCACCAGACCTAGCTCCAAGTGACTACCACTTATTCCGGTCTCTGCAGAACTCCATGAATGGAAATAAATTCCAGAAGAAAGAGAAAATCATAAACAACTTGGATCAGTTCTTTAATAATAAACTCCAGACATTCTATGAACATGGCATTATTAAGTTAATGAAAAGATGGGGAAAAGACATATTAAATAATGGTCTATACATTGTAGATTTAAATAATTGAAATAGTCAAGCAGTTTAATTACCAAGAGGAAATCGTGAATTATAACAAAGGGGACATTGATGAGCAAACGTAGATAAAATAAAATAAAAATTAGAGAAAAAAAAAAATTGGAACATTCGACAAATGATGCCTGTGATAAAAGAATGTTTTAAAAAAATCAGTAACGGGAAATGGTATTTCTTGAAGATTTTTTTTTTCTTTGCTAAAGGGAGGAATAAATTATTGGTAAAAACGGTATTTCCCCTACATATCCTGCTATGACACAGTTTCAAAGATATAAGCGAAAGACAAAAGAAACCATAAAATCATCGATGACTCACCGGTGAGTTTAGGAACTCATTTTTAGGTTAAGTAGGTGGAGAAAGCTATACCGACGAGAAATGAGGGAAAAACTGAATCTGTTTAATTTAAACAGCTTTCCGAAACAGATACAGTAGCTGTTTAATTTAAAAAGATACAGAAACCTGTTTCATTAAACAGCTTCTTTCAACACATACGGAAACAGCTCTCTGAAACAGATACAACTCCACACTAGCGGATCCAGGATTTAATTTTTGGGCGGGGTTTCAGTTCAAAAGCTTTTTTTTCATAAAAATAACGATAATTACTTTGGAAAAAAACAATGAAAGTAACTACCTACATTTTTTATTTTTTATTTCTTAATGACATTTACAACTGTATTACATAAATACATCTAGTAAATTTGGACATAATAGATATAATGACATGAATACACTTGCTGAGTAACTACCCAATGGTAGCACTCTAATGATATGACTACATTAAGAGATCACGGGGCCATCTTCTTTTCAGACGCCTCGGAGGGTTATCAGGAATTGATGAGGAAGCAAGGCTAGAAACGAGAGGGTTGGGATGATTCTGAAGTTTATTATGGAAGGATAGGTATCTGGATTGGGCCAGATCTGAAACATAAGGAACATTAAGATCTTTATGGATAATTTTATTAATGACAAAGTAAGGAGCATTGAAGATTTTACGAAGGATTTTGGATTGTAAGGATTGGATGCGAGAGGAATTCGATGGTTTATTGGAGCCCCATAGGTCAACTCCATAAGTCCAAATAGGTCTTATTATAGTCAAGTATATGAGTCTTTTGTAATTAATGGGAAATTTAGAGCGTATGTCTAGTAAGTGTTGGAGTAGTCGGAAACGTCGAGCGGTTTCTTGTCGTTTCAGTTTGGTATGAGGATTCCAAGTTAGTCTCATGTCCAGGTGGAGTCCTAGGTATCGGATTTGCTCAACAGGGATAAGTGGAGTATTGTTAAAGGAAACTGTAGGACAGGCAGCCGTTGGTTTATGACAACTACCGACATGAAATGGTGTTTAAGTGATTCCTAAAGTCCTTTTAAATGTAATTACACGAACGATAATACTTTAGGGGATAATATCTTAATTTTTTTTTTCATAAAACATAGTTATATTTTACCATTTTGGGGGCTTCAGCCCGAAAGCCCCCTTTCCCCCTCGTAGATCCTCCCGTGCAACTCCATGCAACAGCTCTAGTGTAATTTAAACTATTTTGAAAGCAGTTTCAAAGAATCACTGGCCAACTTTCTATGAATCGAACTGATACAACTTATAAACAGCGATGCAGTTTCAATGAACACTTTATCAACTCATTTTCTAATCTAATTACTATTTTCTCGTTATTTTATTTATTATCTTTAAAATATGTTATGATACGAGATTAATTTAACAATTAAATCAATAATTACTTTGTAGCACGGGCGGATCTACGGGGAGAGCTTTCGGGCTGAAACCCCTCTCCCAAAATGGTAAAATATAACCATGTTTTATGAAAAAATATATTAAAAAAATTATCTCTTAAATTATTATTGTACGTGTAATTAAATTTAAAAGGACTTTAGGAATAACTTAAACACCATTTCATATAGGTAGTTAATTTCTTTCTTTTTTTCCAAAGTAATTATCGTCATTTTTATGAAGAAAAAAAAAAGCTTTCGGGCTGAAGCCCTCCTCCCAAAAATTGAATCATGAATCCACTTGTGCTTTGGAGATAAAAATTATATTCATATATTTTTAAAATAGTGTAAAGGTTACAGAAAACAATTTTTATTTTTATTTTTTACTCGCTGTTTTGAAACAGTTATATCTGTTTTTAAACTGTTTTTTTTTTAAAGTAGTTAAGTACTGTTGTAACTGCTACTCATGATAAACAATTTTGCCGATCACTAGTGGAATATGGCCGACTACCCCACACTCCAAAGAGGTACTATTCTCAGTACTCAGGAGGAGGCCCGAAGATGACTAAGGCATTACGTAATGGTTATTCAGATATAGGGTGCCTATTGAACTCATTTCGATTCAGTCAACATCCAATATCCAGATAGCATCGTTGTAACGAGCTCTTATCGCCAGATAGGAGGATGTTTGTCGAGAAAAAACACTAGAAAATAAGAGTAAAAAACTAATCCATTATCGATCATCAAAGGGTGATTAATTAATGAATGAATTGAACATTTACAATTGCCATCGCGAGGGGAGAGCTGTTGCCCAACAATGTTAAATGTATCGAAGATAAACAAAAATAAAACTAGTAATGGCGCCTTGTTCCGTTCTCGGTAACTGACTGGAACAGCTTCCCAGAAAGGTGCTGTGATTGTTGTAAGTCTCCATGGCGACGGATCTATCTTAATGGCGTACCGTTAACTTCTTCCAAGGTCAAACGACTAAAACAAATAAACAATATGTCCCACAACAGCTTCAGCAAAGGCTTCCAGGTAGTACGTGTTTCTCCATAGGTAGTCCCTGATAGCGGATCCAGGATTTAGATGTTGATAATTACTGAGGAATAAAATGAGGGGAGCTAACTACTTATATGAAATAGAATTTTTTTTTTTAGCTTTAATGTTTTATTCACACCTGTCATAATGGTAATGACAACCAGTGAATGTGAGATCGATTGCTGCTAAATATAATGTCATGAAAGGCATGAGGAGGATCAGTGCCCAGCGGCACCTCACTCGGCGTGATATCTACATTAGGCGAGGAGGTCCCTCATCCAGCTCCTCTTCAGTCTTCTACAGACGTTACCTAGCATATTCGTAGTGGCCATGTCATTTATAAGTGTATTAGAATGTCCTTGTAAGTTGTCATGGAATCGTTCGTATTGAGTTCGTAAACAGTCGGCATATGAAGGTCAGTATGTAAGGTTATGTTGCTAACGTACCAAGGTGCTTTTGTAATTGTTCTGAATGTTTTTGCTTGAAAGATTTGAAGTTTGTTTAAGTGAGTCTTTTTAGCAGTTCCAAATATCTGAGATGCGTAAGTCCAAATAGGTTTTTAGTAATTGTATGTGTTCAATTTCTGTCTAAGTTTTGGTTTTGAATTTTTCGAAAGAAGTGAACTCAGAATTCTTAATCTTTGATTTAATGTTTTTTGTTTTCTGATTATATGTGGGCCCCACGTCATTTTTCTGTCAAATGTCAGACCAAGGTAGTGAACAGTGTCTGTCAGTGGAATCTGTGTATTGTCAAGGAATACTGGAGGGCATGTTTCATGTCGAAGCGTAAATGTAATGTGCTGTGATTTGTTTTGATTTAGTCGGATTTTTCAAATTTTAAATTGTCATGTAATCTTGTTAAATACTGTTGTAGGGTCTGTGAGGCGTATGTTGGATTTTTGTGTCTTGCTAAAATTGCTGTGTCGTCTGCATATGTCACTGTTAAAATGTTGGGACTACAAGGTATGTCATGGGTGTATGTGTTATAGAGTAGTGGAGCGAGTACTGAACCTTGAGGTACTCCTGCTGAGATAGACCTGATGGAAGATAGTTCTGACCAGTGTCGGACTGAGAAAAATCTATCCTAAAGGAAGGATTGTAGAATTAGATAATATGTAGGTGGGAGTATTGTCTTGAGTATAAAGAGAAGATCCTGGTGCCAAACTCTGTCAAACGCTTGAGCAACATCCAGAAATACGCCAGTTGCATATACTTTCTGCTCTAGTGCTGTAGATATGTAGTCCGTTACTCTATGTAGTTGGTGTACAAATTAAATTTAATTAAACGAACAATAATACTTTTAGGGGTAATTATTAGATATTTTTTTCACAAGACATGGTTAAATTTTACGATTTTGAGGGACTTCAGCCCGAAAGCCTCCCGTCTCATCCCCCGTAGATTCGCCAGTGGTAGTTTCCACTTTTTCATAGTGTTTCTAGCCCGATAGTTCGTCTAATAAATAGACTTATTCATACACATACATATAAGACTTTGTGAATAACGAGGTTCGATGCCAAAAATACTTTCCTGTTTTTTTCACGTTGAGCTGAGACTCTCATTGGATGACGGTAACAGTCTATAAAAATGAAACAAATAAATAACTGGACTAGAACAGAACCGAAGAAATAAGAAAAAAACCGTTGTTATCTATTTGAAAGAACAGTTCATTCATTTATAATCAAGAACTGTCATTTTTAAACGTTTGGTATGTCTCTCTTACCCTGAGTAGCAATTATTAGCGGATCTAGGACTTTATTTTTTTATGTTTTTATTTTTTTGGTGGGATCCTGCAGCCCTGAAGTTTTTTATTATTTTATAACATATAACTTTGACCAGAACCTCTTCTGGAATAATCATATCTCCCAGATTACCCGAAAATCCATAACTACCCTTAAACAACTGCTAAGATTCCGTGGTTGTAAACCTCTAAAAACCAGATTGCTCCTCGTAATCTTCCTTATAATCTCCCACTTCGACTAAGGCTGTGGTCTATGGAGGGTTATCTGCTTGGCTAGAAATGAGACTGAAGAAACTCATGAACTGTTTCATAAGATATATCTTCGGGATCCCCAGGGGTTCACATGTATCATTTTGGTACACCGAGTTGAAGTGGCTTTATCCTACTTCCAGACGACAATACCTCCTTGGTGTTTTCCTTTTTCAAGTTCTCAGAACCAAAAACCCTCCCTATATCCTGGAACTTCTTATTCTGCGCTTCTTTATCCACTCTCGCAGTACTAGGCCTCAACCTATAGATTTATATATCCCCTCCCATAAAACTACTTCCTTCAGCAAATCCTTCGCCATTCGTGCCATGTCAATCTTTTGGAACTCTCTTCTTACCTCCATGGATTTAGTCCATTATATACAGTGCCACTTCCGGTTAGCCGATTTTGAAAAAGTTGTTGTAACATCCCTTGCATATAAAAACCTTAAATATGCAATTTCACTTTCGTACGACTTTTCGTTTTTGAGCTTGACTGTTAACACACACACACACAAACGCTGACTGGAAAGATAAAAAAGGTAATAATATTATTACTATATTATATTATTAATATTCTAAATTATTAAATAAATAAAATGTAAGAACAAACAAATGCCTTTAAGAAATAATAAAGTTAATGTATCAGTCAGGAAAAAAAATGTATTATACTATTCAACTCCTAAATGCAATATCTTTAAAATGAAGACATTACCAAGTATACCAAAATTAATGGATTGTATCTTTGTAAATAGTTGTCCGATTTATACGATTTTTTTTTTGTTTTGTAGGTAATTTAGTAATCTTTCTAATTACAATCTAGAAAAAATGCATAATTTTTAAGTTATTCACAAGTAAAGTTTATTTTCCTTCATAACTTTTTTTCCAGAAATTTCCGGGAGATAGGATAGTATTTTTCGCATGTGAAGGAGAAGAATATCTTCAAAATGAGTGGTCAATCATTGGATTTGATGAATAATTGACGAAGTTATGGCGTACCGACAAAAAAACACCTTTTAGAAATAATATATTGGATTTTATCTAATGAAAACGGTGAGGTAGCTATACTGACATATCTTGGCAGACATTTTTTAATTTGTACTTCAATTACCTTTTAAGATATTGATCAATTAATAATCAGTCAATAATGAAGTTGAGATTCATATTCTCATTTCACACGGTGAATAAATGAATGAAAAATGTTACATTAGTATTGCACTGCCTTCTATATTCTCATTGATAATGGTTTTAATTGTTTTTGTTGCTCTTCATTAATGAGAAAAATGTACTTAAACTTAACCATGGGAAAATATCTCCATTCATATTAAAGAGTACTATAAATTATTAAGAAAAGATTGAATGGATGACGTTTGTGGGAAAATTCTACCAGTTATCAATCGGAAATATAAGGCATTCTACTGTAGTGTTGATGATGTTTTTAAAATGATTGATGGATTTTTTTTTTTTGCGATAATGGAAGAGGATATGGTGCAATTTGTTTTTCTGTTGCTTCAACGAATGATATCTAAGGTTCAATGAGACCAAATTGGTACATTAATCATCAAATTTTTATTTAAAAAATGATATAAGGATGAACCAATATTACTATTTGGTCTGAGTCTGATAATTTGTCTAATATATTGATATACGGTTGAATTATTAACTTCGTAAATAGCCTCATCTCATCGTAGCCTACAAATATTTTATTTACGAAAATTATGGGAATTGGGACGTTTTCAATCTAGAGATCGGCAAACTTTGTCGATTTAATTAGGTACTAAAAACTCGTAAATACCTTTTACTTTCCAATTTTCACGTCGTAGATTCTATCCACCCGTTTATTTTAACACCATCCAGCTTCTTTTCTCATATACAGTCCGGTATCTTGACTTTCTCTTAGACAGACGACTAACGTGGAACCCTGATACAAGACTTACAAGACAGGAACTTAAACGACGATGCGGCCATCTATACCGACTACTAAACAGAAAATCTAAACTTTCTATTGAAAATAAGATACTAATCTAAAAGACAATACTGAAACCTATTTGGACTATCGGACTAGAACTGTGGGAAACTGCAAAATTTTCTAACATCAAACGCATCCAGTCCAGTCCAAAGTCCTTCGAACTATAGTCGGTGCTTATTTCTATGTAACCAACAAAACTCTACATCATGACCTCAACATCCCATTTGTCCTAGACCTTATCCCAGAAAAATTCTCCAAATTTCACCAGAACCTTACGTATCATCCAAATCCTCTTGCACAATCCCTATCAAGCACCACCCACCCCTATAATCCTCCAAGAAGGTTGAAACGGTAGTGGCCCTGCGACCTTTTGTAGATTGTATATATTGGAGTTCTGGCAATGGCCAGATTCTCCACTCAAGACACGAGTGTATGTGGCTAAAGTGCTCTCGATCAATCTCCGCTGGCTTTAGGACCAGAGATGCGGTTGAGAGAGTAGCGCAGGGTTCTCCTGGAGTTTCCTCGCCTGATTGTATATAGGTATGCATGTGTTTCTACTTTATTTTAATTTTCTTATTATTAAGTTATTTTATTTTATTTATTGTATATACTTTTTCATTATTATTTTGCTTCTATTTATATTTTTTCTGTACATATAGTGTGAATGTTACCCTACCTCACTATAACCAATGTCCAAGTGACAGATTGTTGTAATACTCAGTAAATAAATTTGAAAAAAAAAAACGTTCCACTTTAATCGTAAGATTACTTGACCACAAAGTCTAGAAAAAAGGTGGCCTTCAAAAATATTGAGGCGCTTCACGTGACCCGAACCCCCAAATTGTCAAAATAACCAGGTCATATACGCCAAACGGCTATATATCCTATCTCCCTAAATCGATTTACCAACGTATGTCCATGTTTAATTTAACAATTTTACGAGCATTTCTTTAAAATAATTATAATTTATTAAAAATTATTTAATTAAATTTAATTATTATGTCTGCATAATTCCTTTTTTTTTTACATTTTCCTAACCGTCGAATTGCTCTCGTATCCAATCATTACAATCCAAAATCCTTCGTAAAATCCTCAATGCTCTCTACTTTGTTACAAATAAAACCATCCATAATGACCTGAATGTTCCATATGTTTCCGATTTGACCCAAAGTAGATACCTATCCTTCCATAATAAACTTCAGAACCATCCTAACCCTCTCGTTTCTAACCTTGCTTCCTCTTCGATCCCTGATAACTCTCCTAGCCGTCTGAAAAGAAGATGGCCTCGTGATCTCCTAATTTAGAAACTTTATTAGAGTGCTACCAATGGGTAGATTCTCTACAAGTCTTGTCATGTCATGTATTTCTCTGTATCACATTTGCTGAATGTATTTTAATTTGTACAGTTGTAAATTTCATTAATAATAATAAAATAAAATAAAACATTTCCCTAATATAAAAACAACAATCTAGTTTTTTTTTTTTATTTAAGCTATTTTTTTCGAATAAAATATATTGTACTGCATATATGGTATTCTTTATAAGGGACTTAAAATTTCTGAAAATCTTTATGTGATGAAACGATTTTCTAGTGTTAGGGAATAACATTATAGTAAATGTAAAAACACAATAAATATTATCTTCTTTTTTTTTATAAATGAGATTGAAAAAAATATACACGAGATTTAAAACAGGTTGGCGAGAGATTAAATTGATTAAAGGTCAAAGATAAGCATGGCTCCCTTCAATCTCCAGTGTGGTATGTAAGGTCAGTGATGTTCAGCAATAAATATATCCATTAAATGCAAGTATTAATAGACTGTATTTTTAAATTTGATTATTTAATTAATTATCCAGATGTAGAAATCTTCAACTAATTATGTCATATTCTATTAAATTTACATTCGTACAATTTCAATCTTAATTGTCATTAAAGGATTAAAGTCCGTGGTACAGGCCCTTTTTCACCAAATTATTAACATCCGGCTGAAACATAGTAAATAGTTTCATCTCATCGTAACCTAAAAACATTTTATTTACGAAAATTCTTGGATTTGGGGCTTTTTCAATCTGGAGGTTGGAAAACTTTGTCTATTTAATTAGGTACTAAAAACTAGTAAATACCAATTTTATTTCTACTTTTATCATGACATAACTTGAGCACAAAGTTGGGAAAAAAAGGTGGCCTACAAAAATATTGAGCAGTTTGGCCTATATAACCTCGTTATTTTGACAATTTGGGGATACAGGTCACGCCAAACAGCTTAATTTTTTTTTTTTTTTTGAAAGCCACATTTTTTCTCGACTTTGTGCTCAAGTTATCTTACTATTAAAGTGGGAAGCAAATGGGTATTTACGAGTTTTTAGAATCTAATTAAATAGAGAAAATGTGCCCACCTCCAGATTCAAAACTAAACCATTCCGAGAATTTTCGTAAATAAAATGATTGTAGGTTATAATGAGATGAAGCTATTTACGAAGTTTCAGCTGGATGTTAATAATTTCATAAAAAGGGCTCTGTACCACGGACTATTAATATAAAACTATATATATAAATAGAAGATAATAAAAAATAGAGTACAAAAATAATTTTAATCTGAAGCAAAGTCCCTTAAGAGTGATATAGTTGTAAAAAAAAATACACATATATATATATATATCACAAACGGATCTACGCGGGAGGAGGGGCTTTCGGGCTGAAGCCCCTCCCCCCCAAAATGATAAAATATAACCATTTTTTACAGAAAAAAATATTAAAAACTATCTCCTAAAGTATTCTTGTCCGTGTAATTAAATTTACATTTACATTTACAATGGACTTCAAGAACCACTTAACCACTATTTCATATAGATAATTAATTTATTTATTTTTTTTTCAAATTAATTTTCGTTATATGTATTAAATAAAAAAATCTTTCGGACTAAACATTTTTATTTACGAAAATTCTTGGATTTGGGGCGTTTTCAATTTAGAGGAAGGCAACCTTTATCTATTTAATTAGGTACTAAAAGCCCGTAAATACCCATTTTCTTTCCACTTTTATCATGAGATAACATGAGCACAAAGTTGGGAAAAAAGGAGGCCTTCAAAAATATTGAGCAGTTTGGCCTATATAACCTCGTTATTTTGACAATTTGGGGGTGTAGGTCACGCCAAACTGCTAAATATTTTTGAAGGCCACATTTTTTCTCCACTTTGTGCTCAAGTTATCTTACTATTAAAGTGGGAAGCAAATGGGTATTTACGAGTTTTCAGTACCTAATTAAATAGACAAATTTTGCCCCCCTCCAGATTGAAAACGCCACAATTCCGAGAATTTTCGTAAATAAAATGTTTATAGGTTATGATGAGATGAAGCTATTTACGAAGTTTTAGTCGAATGTTAATAATTTCATAAAAAGGGGTCTGTACCACGGACTATTAATATAAAAACATTTTTTTTTTTTACGGAAGACTTAAAAGAAGTTGCTGAGGGAACCGAATTCCTCCTGGGCTCTCGTGGCCTCGTGATTCATCGACTTCTTAGAACCGAATCCCAAAGATGAGTCAACCAACATCTGGAAAGTAAAAGAACTTCTGTGGGAATGATCAAGCTTATCTAATTATCAGGAGTCTAGTGAGCGCTAAGAAGGATCGATCTTCGAGTTGGGATTTGAACCCGGGTGCATTCAGCCTCTTTGTGATATCTGTGGTAGCTACATGAATAAAAAGTAGAGGACAGATATATAAAACTGAGATTCAAATAGTGTAGAATTGCATAATGCTGAACTCCCAGAACCACAATACTTTATAGATAGATAGATAGAAAAATAACTTTATTCTGGGACACAGTCCCTTGAGAACAACAAAATTAAAAGATTACATCTGGCCAAAATGAAATCAATCGAAAAAAAGAAATAATGTAAAGAAAATATAAGGTAAACATTCTATATACAAAACAAACGAAACTATATACAAAACAATTAACACTATGACAAGACACTTAAAGCTATTTGCACTGATAGACCAGTATACACTTTTAAGAAAATAATAAAGAATTAAAAAATAAAAATATATTAAATTCTCTATTAAAATCAGCTTTGTGTTTCTGTTGAGAAAACAGAAAGCTGAATCTGACAGTATAAAGTGCCTGATTAATATATAAATACATTGTCATTTAGCATTGATATTTGACAATGAATGGTATGAAATGTATGTTTTCGAATGATTAGCAACTATCTGACTGTTTTTAGGATAGGAATTGGAATAGGAGGGTTTTGAATGTGGATATGGATGGGGAATGTCGAATTTTGTGGGAGGGAATTTATCTGTTTTTATTTCTATTACTTACTATCTTTATCAAGATAGTACCCGTTTACCCGTCAAATATTAAGTTTACCAATGAAACGCAACCTCATATTTTATAAAATAAGAAACAATAAAATTTGGAAAAATGTTACATAACTATTATAATTGTTTTCATTTTTTTTTTTTTTTTGGAGTTTTCATTAATGACGGGTTTCCTTAATACACAGACGGATTAACGTGGGGGGAGGGAGCTTTCGGGCTGAAGCCCCCTCCCCCAAAAACGATAAAATATAACCATGTTTCATAGGAAAAAATACTAAAAACTATCTCTTAAAGATCATTGTTCGTGTAATTACGTTTAATAGGACTTCAACAATCACTTAAACACCATTTCATATAGGTAGTTAATTTCTTTCTTTTTTTCATATTAATTATCGTTATTTATATGAAAAAAAATCTCCCCTCCCCCAAAATTGAATCGTGGATCCGATAGAGCCTTAATATAGAGTGCTTGGATGACTTATTTCCATAATTTCTTCCCGTAGACCATGACCCATCAGGGATTCCTCCACTTCGTTACCCCAGGTCTTCCTCGTCTTCTTCTTTCTCTAGTTTTCCATAATTGGACTTCTTTGGGTAGTCTTCCTTCAGGCATTCTTTTCAAATGTCCATACCACTTCAGGCGTTTTATATCAATCCCTTCCAGGATGGTTCTTTTGGCCTCCATCTTTTCTGTGATGGTTGTATTTCTGACTGTATCCATTCTGGATATTCCCGCCGTTGGTCTCCATTAGTCTGTTTCTGTGGCTAGAAGTTTATTTCTGAGGTTGCTTTTTAAGGTCCAAGTTTCTGACCGATATGTCATAATGATCAGTACTATACTATTATAGATATATTTTTTTGTTTTGATGGATAATATTCCGGTTTCATAATACCGGGTGAGCATTGATATGGTCTTTTTGACATCTGGAATTTTTCATTGTATTTCCAGATCACATGCAACATCTATTTGAATTATGGAACCAAGATATTTAAAATGTTTAACTCCCTTCTGTATTCAGTTCTATATCCTCATTATTGAATGTCATGTGTGAGGAATACCAGCAGAGGAGACTAGTTAATAATACGGATCTATATGTTTCAGAGCCCCTCTAAGTCCGAAAAACACATTTTTAGCCATTCTGTCTATCTGTGCCAAGATTTTCTAGGGAACTAGTAGTTGCTTCTTTTTTAGGCTTGCTTAAAAAAAATTAGGCAATTTCAAAAAGTTTTTGATCAGCAATATTAGAGGGTATTGAAATTTTTGCACTGATCTACATTATGCCGGTTTACATTGCTTAGTTATCAATAATCGTACTCAAATCATTTCTTTGATCAATTTTCAGGAAAATAAATATAATTAATTTTTTTTTTCTTGATGGGCATATGTAAAGATATAAAAACTTTTCTGAAATAGGTAAGAATGTCCTGTGAGTGGACACACAAGATTTTTTTGTTTTTACATGAATACTTTTTCATCAGTAACAACTGCAAATAGTATGTTAAATAAATAACTTTAAATATCAAAAATAAAGATTATGATAAGTAAAAAATAAAATAGCGCGAACTCTCGGTAGTTGGCGCCTATGAACCCAACCACAGTCAAGTTATTTCGCGATACTCTTTAAAAACCTAATAACCTGCCATAAACTTTAAACTGTTGGCGAAAACATTATATGTCGTCATAAAAAATGCTTTTCAGGACTCATTTTGTCCTTTCAGGTTATAGCTTCGTTAAACTCGGTTCTGAGAAACCACATTTGACTTGTTCTTAAACTTTCTTTTTATATAGCCCCCATCTTCAGTATTAAATTTGCGAAAATTGTAACTAATTATGTTGTATTTTTTAAATTGGTGTGGTGCGGGTATCACACAACTTTCACTTACTGGAGATGGCCATCAATAATCGATATCATCGAAATACCGATATTTTCCTTCCAATGTTCAATATTTAATCATCATTAGTATCTACATCGATATCGTTCCTTTAATATGTTGGTTTTTTTTTATTTTAATGATATTTACAACTGTATTATATGGAAAATACAACAAGTAAATGTGGCATTGGTAACATGACATGTACAACATGAAGAGAAACCACCCATTGGTAGAACTCAAATTAAAGTTCTATATTAGAAGGTCCCGAGGCCATCTTCTTTTCAGACGCCTCGGAGGGTTATCGAGGATCTAGGAGTAAGCAAGGATTGAAACGAGAGGATTCGGAAGGTTCTGCAGTTTGTTATGGAAGGAAAGGTATTTGGATTGGGCCAGATCGGAAACATAAGAAACATTAAGGTCATTACGGATGATTTTGTAATTTACCTTAGGTCTTTTGTAATTAATTGGAAGTTTAGAGCGTTTGTCTAGTAAGTGCTGCAGTAGTCGAAAACGTCGGGCGGTTTCTTGTCGTTTCAGTCTGGTATGAGCTCTTGAAGTACATAAATAGTTCAATCTTGAGGTACAAAGTAGTTAATTATAATATTTTTTAAAAGAGTAACTGAAAATTAAAAAAATATTTTATTACCTTATTTTATTTATTTCTTCAGCATAGATTTATATGTTTTAATATATGAATCGATTTTTCTTTTTTTATGAATAATTTTATACAAATTATTTATTTTACTTTTACACTCGTAACCAGTTATTATTTACAAAAATCTTGGAAAAGCGGTGTTTTCAACCTGGAGTAAACATTGTATGTTTAACGATCATTAACATCCATTTTCTTTCCACTTGAGTCGTAAGATAATTTGATAACAGAATCGATAAAAATAGTTGGTCGATTGGTGTGACCTCCATCCCCAGTTTCAAAATAACGAGGTTATATAGTCCAAATGGCCTAATATTTTTGTAGGTCACAATTTTTCTCGGGTTTGTTAAACTGTCAAATTATCTTACGATTCAAGTGGAAATCAAATGGGTGAATAGAAGTCACGAGTTTATAGTTCTTAATTAAATTAATTAAATAATTATAAAACTCCTAAATACCTGGAATTTTCGTAAACAATAAAGTTGTAGGTTTCGATAAGATGAAACCGTTTATGAAGCTTTGAGCGGATGTTAATAATTTGATAAAAAGTGAAAGAAAATTATGAAAATTCATACTTCAACGTTGTTCATATTGAAAACTCAATGGTTGACCGTAGTATAATATTGAGGAAGTAGATGGTTTGGAGTGACCGTCATAAAACAAAAAAATTTAAAAAACTCTAAATAGTTTTCACTATTTTATTTTAAACCAAAAAGCCAAAAATAAAATATATTGGCTTGAGATAAAATAGTTTTCACTATTTTAAATTGGTTTATATGACTGCCACCACGGACCATCTCCTTCCTCAATACTACGGATTTTTCGATGTATGAAATATAAATCTCAAATTTGTTTTACTTTAAAAATATATTTGAAACCACTTAGCTCCTTCGTTAAGTGCCAATTTTTAATCAGCAGAATGGGTTTCTTATTTTACACAAAAAACAAATTGATACATATATTATAATATTTGTGCAGATATCGATTGGTGGAGGTTTATCTTTCCATCCCCTCCTCAATAAAAATACACAAGGGGAGATCATATCGTTTCGACCCATCCCCCAAATATTTCGAAGAAGAAAAACAAAATCAAACTCAATAACAATTAATTTATATAAATTAATAAAATATATAAACTAAAATCAATTAAGAAAACAGAAAAAGTAGACTAGATGGCTTAGTTGAGGACAGGAAATATATACGCAAGTGTTTTACCACGTACTATGTTCCTATTGTTGAAATTTTATTATATATTCAAAAATAATTATATGTAGCAACATATCCTAGCATTTTATGATTAATGTGCACCCATCCATTTTACGTAAAGCTTGTATCGAATTTCCTGCGGCAAATTTGAAGCGTCGGAGAATTGAGAGTTCATCTCACTGTCTCATGTCTTTAAATAAAAATTAAAATATTTAGTATATTCAATTGCTTGGTAAACATATATTCAAACATACCCATAACAAAAAAAAAAAACATATAAACATATACATATTTATACATACCTAGTTCTGTGAATTTTGTTTACATCCTTGGGCATTATTTAGATAATCCCTACCTCTATCAGATTATTTTCTTTATATGTTAGGATAATAATCCCAATTAGTTTGTATTTGTATTTCGCTAAGTTAACATGGAATGGGGTGATAAAGAAAACCGAATAGCTGTGATCACCTTACACAAGTTTTGCTATTTCAAAGATTTTATTTATCGATGAGAAAAATTTTACAATTGAAGAAAAATGTAATTGCCAAAATGATGGTGTGTACGCACACAGCTCTAAAGAAGCCCAGGAAGTCATTGGAAGAGTGGAAAGAAGTCGTCACCCTTCCTCAGTGATGGTTTGGTGAGGAGTTTGCTTTGATGGCACCACAAAGCTCCATTTTTGTGAAAAAGGAGTTAAAACAGCGCTAAAAACTATCAGGACGATATTTTGGAACCTGTTGTCAAGCCTCTAAATGATACTCTGTTTGCTGGAAGTCATTGGGTTTTCCAGCAGGATTCCGCTCCAGCTCACAAGGCCAGGTCAACTCAGCAGTGGCTGCAAAAGAACATTCCAGAGTTCATCTCTGCCTCGGATTGGCCCTCAGGAAGCCCTGATCTCAACCCACTAGATTATCGGCTTTGGTCCGAACTGGAGAGGATGGCATGCCACAGAGCACACCCTAACTTGGAAAGCCTCAAACAATCTCTGGTCCGAGCAGTTGAGCGCTTTCCTCAAGAAGTGCTGCGTGCTGCTATTGATGACTGGCCACGGAGATTAAATGCCTGTGTCAAGCCAAAAGGGGGACATTTTGAACAATTTATCTTTTATTATACTCTTTATAGATATATATATTTTATTTTCTAATTAAGTCTATCAACTGCCTCCTGCAGTGCCACATGCCACGCCCTGATGAAGACCTGCAAGCTGGGTCGAAACCTCGTCGTAATAATTAAAAATACTATTTAAAAAAAAAATAGTATTTATTTGATCCCTCGACCAACTCCTTCTCATATTATATCACGGTCTATCATCTCTACATCATTAAAAACCATCCGGTGTGTCTACTCACACGACTTTCCTACCTATTTCAGAATAGTTTTTATATCTTTACATATCATGAACATATGAAGAAACAAAAAAAAAAAATTGAACTAGATTTATTTTCCTGAAAATTGATCAAAGAAAAAATTTGAGTGCGATTTATTTGATAAACTAAAGCATTGTAAACCCGCTTAAGGTAGATCAGTATAAAAATTTCGATACTCTCTAATATTGCTAATCAAAAACTTTTTGCCATAGCTTAGTATTGTCAAACAATAATTTCTGTTAAAAGTAGAGCAAATAGAGGCTTGTGTGATGCGGGCAACAGATTTTCTTACTTTCGCTTACTCATCTTTATTCTATCATTCACCCCTTTCTGACACCAGGATATGAACCCGTAATCTAAAATTAGAAATTGAATAATAAAGTTTTTGAAAAGATTAACTTTTCTGTTAAAATCTGTATATATTTCCTGGTAACAATATTTATGACAGGACTAGATACACATACATTTATATATAGTATTGTATTGTTCGTTTTACAATAATTATGTTAATTATAATTTTTTTTTTTGTATACCTCATAAACTCCCGAGACCTTTTTTTGGGAGGGGAGGGAGTACAACTCTGCATGTTTTATAACCTAGAAATCCATACAAAAAATGAGAAAGCGAAACATAAAAATGTTTTAAATTTCATGATTTTTATTTCTCGGCTTTTAGGGGACGTTGGTAACACCAGATGGTCTAATATTTTTCGCCCTATTTTAACAAAACAAAAAGTTTTATTGAAATCGGTGAACTTATCCCTCTTCTCGTAAAATGGAAATGGTGAACGATATAATAGTATGTTCGTTTAGACGTCCTCATTCATATAGCTCGTAAGATCGATCTTATTAGAATGTTTTGTCCTAATTTTGTCTTGCATGAATGAATGAATGAATGAAGTGAACTAATCTAATATGAAATAGAATTACGTAAGAAGTTATTGTTACAGACCGCTCTAGGAAGGAAGCAGCGAGCTATCGTGTTCCAATGAACTGCTCCGAAGGAAGGAGATTCATTTTGAATGATAACGAACATTATTCTGTGAATTACAGACATTAAACATCTGATATGTCGGAGAGTTTAATTACAGACCGAAACAGAAATAATTACGTTGCGCCATATCAAACCACCCGTTGAAAACTAAATGGCGTTCGAACCAACTAAAGGGAAATTACAATATATAGAAAATAAAATACAAATAGATAGGTCACGAATAATAAAATATTTGTAACTTACGATGAGATGAAACTATTTACGAAGTTTCAGGCGAGGGTGAATATGATATAAAGGGGCCTGTATCATGAACCATTACACATTTTATTAATTCGTGTAGATTAATTGTTATTAATTTTGATTTGATTTTTGTTCTTCGCAATATTGGGTGGGGACGTGAAGGGGCCGAACAAATGTTTTTGCCCCCCCTTTATTTTTATTGGGGGAGGGGGGTGATCCTCACCCTCTCTCCACTCTCCCGAAGATTGCGCCTATATTTTTAAGTACATTAACATTAATAAAAAAAATTTAAAAAATGATGTCCTACAGAGAGAGGGGTACTAATTGAAGTGTGATACACAGTATCTGATTTTTAAGTAATATTTTCTTATTACTTAGGTTAACATATTAAGGAGTGTCTGTTTTTATTTATGTTGTGACAAATAATAAGTATGTTGTTGTATCACATTTTATTTATTTTTTACTTTCACTTACGTATATATGAAATATATACTAAGGGAAAGTATCGCGATCGTGAAAGTTTTTAAATCTGAGTTTACACGTTTGAGGAAATACACGTTTTGAGATTCCGTGTGTCTAAATCACCAAGTCCGGCAAAATGGTCTGTGTGTCTGTGTACAGTCTAGCTTAAAAACGAAAAGTCTTATGAAACCGATATTAAGTATTTAAGATATGTATATGCCTTTGATGTAAATTCCTTGGAAGTTCCTCCCGGCTAAGTCCGATGGACTCGCTGACCAACAATGAGAGGGGCCCCCCAGACTTGCTGGAGGGAGGGGACCTCCAGACTTGCTGGAGGTAGGGGCCCACCAGACTTGCTGGAGGGTGTGACGTAGGATTGAACGCCCTACTCACATATCTTTAGTTCACCAAACACCACAAAAAGTCATGGATCTCCCTAAGGTAAAACGCTCATTATCCGGAGGTAAACTAGTCCCCCGTTCGGGTCTCCGGGTGGGGACTGCTTTAGGGGATTCATGGCGCAAGTTGAAATATAGGGATTTAAATATTGGTACGTGGAACGTAAGGAGTTTAAACACAGCAGGGGGGCTAAAATCGGTCGCGAATGAGGTAAATGGGTACAATTTGGATGTCGTGGCTCTGCAAGAGGTTCGCTGGCCAGGGGAGGGCTCGATGAGGGAAGGAAAGTACACTATTTGGTACGGAGGAAGCGGGAATCATTGTTTAGGTACCGGGTTTCTAATTAGGAGTAGATTACTATCCGCTTTGAGGGACGTACAATTCTTTAGTGATAGAATTTCGGTAGCTACATTTCAGGGACGTTGGTTTAAAATCGCATTAATAAACATACATTGTCCGACCGAAGACAGTGACGATGAAGTCAAAAGTGAATTTTACGATAAACTCGAATGGGTTTATGATAAACTACCGCGAAACTACATGAAAATAATTGTAGGTGACGCGAACGCAAAGGTAGGAAGGGAAGAAGTTTATATTCCGACGATTGGTAAAGAAAGTTTGCACGAATATAGTAATGATAATGGGATCCGTCTGATAAACTTTGCCATCTCGAAAAACCTGATAATTAAAAGTACGACGTTTAAACACAAGGATATTCATAAATATACTTGGACATCACCGGATTCGCAAACACGAAATCAAATCGATCATGTCTTGATACAACACAGCTGGCAAAGCAGTATAATTAATGTACGGTCTTATCGCGGAGCAGAATGTGGGTCGGATCATGAATTAGTAATCGCGAAACTTCGACAAAAACTTAATATAAAAAAGAGAAAAGAAAACCGTTTCGAATTTGATAATTTTAATTTGGAAAAATTAAAAAATCCATCAATTAGAAACCAATTCGAGCTAGATGTTAAGAATAGGTTTGAAGCTTTAGAGCTTCCTGACGAGGACCACGAGGATATTGACAAGTTATGGATAGAGATCAGGGATAATATTAAAGCGGTCGGTAACTCGTGTCTAGGAAAAAAGGAAAATAAGAATAACAAACCGTGGTTTGATGAAGATTGCTTAAACATGTGTGAAAAAAGAAAAGCCGCTAAATTAAAAGCTCTAAATAATCCTAGCGAAGACAATCTGGAATACTTCCGAATCTCAAAGAACGAAACGACAAAATTGCTCAAAAATAAAAAAAGGGAGTATCTTAAAAATAAAATAATTGAAATAGAAACTAATAGAATCGAAAATAACGTAAGAGACATGTACAAAGGTATAAACAGATCACGTAAATATGTAGGGCCCGTAACGTCTGGAATTAGGGATGATAATAACAATATTCTGACCGATCCGGTTGACATATTGAATAAGTTTAAGGACCACTTTGACAATATTTTAAATACGGGAAATTATGATCTGTGTCCTCCTTCTGAGTACCAGAGTGCTGAACCGTTAATAGAAGGACCAAGTAAAGAGGAAGTTGAAGTAGCTATCGGAAAATTAAAATCATATAAAGCAGCGGGAATCGATAATATTCCTACTGAACTAATTAAGGCATGCGGGGAAGCTGGAGTTTCTAAAATACATCAGTTGGTTAAAAAGATCTGGGTGAACGAGAAATTACCTGAAGAATGGAAAGAATCTATTCTTATTCCGATTCACAAAAAGGGTCCGAGGACGGATTGTAATAACTATCGAGGAATTTCACTCCTTCCAGTATGTTATAAAATATTCACTTCAATCTTAACCAGTCGAATCACGGAATACGCCGAGGAAATTATCGGAGACTACCAATGCGGATTTAGACGGAATCGTTCGACTATTGATCAAATATTTTCTTTACGGCAAATATTAGAGAAAAAATTGGAGTATAACGGTATTGTTCACCAGCTGTATATAGATTTTCAAAAGGCCTACGATTCTATTGACCGCCAGAAACTGTATAATATTCTAATCGAGCAGGGGATTCCAAAAAAACTAGTAAATCTAGTCAGGATGTGCTTGACGGAGACACTCAATAAAGTTAGAATCGGTAATAATTTGTCCGAAAAATTTGAGGTTCGTTCGGGCTTAAAACAGGGGGATTCTCTTTCGCCTGTCCTGTTCAATTTGGCATTAGAACATGCCATTAGGGAGGTAATGCGAACCGAGAAAGGGTTGGATCTGGGCGGGACAACATCCGTGCTGGGCTATGCTGATGATCTGGTACTGTTAAGCGAAGACGTTGAAACTATAAAACTAAATACGACAACGTTAATGAAAGCCGGTAAAGAACTAGGACTCGAAATAAACGTGGATAAAACAAAATATATGGTTAGCTGCAAAAATGGCGATACTACTGGTGATATCGATATAGATGGTAATATGTTTGAACAGGTAGATAAATTTAGGTATCTAGGTTCTACGATAACTAGAAAAAACGAAATTGAAGAAGAGATTAAGGTTAGACTGAAGGCGGGGAATGCTTGTTATTTTTCTGTGACAAAACTACTCAGTTCGCGCCTCTTGTCCCGAAACTTAAAAATTAGAATCTATAAAACAATTATCTTACCTACAGTTCTTTATGGATGCGAAACTTGGCCGCTTACATTAAGGGATGAGCAGCGTCTTAAGGTTTTTGAAAATAAAGTATTGCGTAGAATATTCGGACCGAAGAAGGATGAGTTAACCGGAGAGTTCAGACGGTTACACAACGCCGAATTGCGTTAGCTGTATCCGGGTAATATAATTGAGGTAATTTCATCGCGGCGAATCAAATGGGCTTGTAAAGTTGTTGGGCTTAGTAACGAGAGAATTCCTAAAAGGTTAATATTTGCTGTGCCGAATGGTAAGCGTCCGAGGGTAGACCGAAGCGAAGGTGGGAAGATTGCATTAAAGCCGATCTGAAGGGACTGGGTTTGGACGGCGAACGGTGGAGGGAGGTGTGTAACAAGCGATTGGTGGTGTCGGCATCGAACCTTCGGGTTCGCTAAGCCTTATTATTATTATTATTATTATTATTATATGCCTTTGATGTGACAGCAACTTTTTCCTTAAATTCTGCTAACTGGAAGTGCAACTTTATATCAACGCTGAAACACATTTTTACAATTTTCTCAAAAACGACTCTAACGATTTTGATTAAACTCGGTGTATTGATGTATAATGAAGTGGTCTTTAATATCATTTAGGCCTTATCCCCGTTGATGTCACTTTACAAGGCTTAAATGCCCAATGTTCATATG
Source organism: Nezara viridula (assembly GCA_928085145.1). NCBI lineage: Eukaryota > Metazoa > Arthropoda > Insecta > Hemiptera > Pentatomidae > Nezara > Nezara viridula. Next base: position 127,893,841 of record OV725082.1, read on the forward strand.
CGTCTTCCTCTAAAGTACCTCTAATATGGCTTATTTTAAATAATCAATTATCTCTCATTATTAAAAGTTATGAAAAAAAGCTAAATATAACTTTTGAAAGAATTTGATAATTGAATAAAGGAAAAAAAAAAAAAATGCTTATCCATGTCGAAAATGAATCTCTGGAAATACTAGTCCGAAGATATACGTATAATATATAGTTGGAAAGCGGAGAATTTTAGAAAAACCAATATCGAATATAGAAAGCTGTAAAAGGAAGGGAAGATTGGCAAAAAAATTATAAATAATATTGAAAACTAATAATATTTAACGTAAATCACATGTTTCCAAGGAAATTAAATGAAATTTACTAACTAAATGCAACCTTTTAAAATACTTTTAAGTTTGAAAGAAATATTTAAAATCCACCTAATAAAGGCAATGACATTGTTTAAATAACTATTTCATTGTACTTGTGTGAAAGAAGAAGTAAAATATAAAATCATTTCATGGATATGTTTATAACCTTAAATATATTTACTGTAGTTTAATAATTTTATTACAATCCATAATCAATTGATCGTGCAATAAATGATCAACGGATCATACAATCCATAATCAACCGATGATATAATAAATAGGACTTTGGTTAGGGGTGGTATATCGTCAATTCTTCGTCAATCCATCGTCAATTCTTCATCAAATCCATTGATTGACCACTCATTTTGAAGATATTTATCTCCTTCACGTGCGAAAAATAGTTCTTTCCCCCCGAAATATCTGGAAAAAAATTATGAAGTAAAAGAAACTTTATTCGCGAATAGCTCAAAAAGTATGCATTTTTACTTGATTGATGATAACTAGAAAGATTACTAAGTTACCTACAAAACAAACAAAAAATCGCAAAAATTGGACAATTGTTTACAAAGATACAGTCCATTAGTTTTGGTATACTTAATAATGTCTTCCTCTTTAAATATATTGTAATTAGGAGTAGAATTGTTTACTACAGACTGATATATATATATATATATATATATATATATATTAGACTGATATATTAACTTTATTATTTCTTAAAGGCATTTGTTTGTTCTTACATTTTATTTTTTTAATAATTTATATAATCCCATGGCATTATTTGTCTTTATTACTTTTATTATCTTTCCAATACGACCACCAAAGAAAACATGGAGGCTAAAAGAACCATTCTGGAAGATATTGAGATAAAATTCCTGAAGTGGTATGGACATTTGAAAAGAATGCCTGAAGGAAGACTACCCAAAGAAGTCCACTTATGGAAAACTGGGAAAGAAGGAGAAGAGGAAGACCTGAGATAACGAAGTGGAGGAATCCATGGTGGGTCATGGTCTACGGGAAGATTGGACCTTAGAATAGTATAGAAAATGATTCTGGGACGTAGTTCTGGGACGTCCCTTTCAGAATTTCAGAAAAAATTACAAAATTAAAATGTTATATCTGGCCAAATAATAAAAAACATAAAAAGTAAAGGTAAAGATAAATCAGTAAAAAAAAATATTAGTTATACATACTATATACAAAATAAAATTTTAAAAAACCAATATACAAAACTCTTGAAACCTTGCCAGGACACTTAAAACTACTTGCAATGGTAAAATATAAATATACACTTTTAGAAAAAATAAAAAATACATTACAATCTTCTTAGCAGCAAACTTATTGTTTCTGTTGTAAAAAAAAAAAAAGTCGAATCTGCTAAAAAGTATTTCAGTTATGAGCTATAGGTAAATACATTATTATGAATAATGTGTAATTTTATATACAAGGTTAGCGGGTATCTGACTGTTTTTGGACAGGAATTGGAATAGGATGGTTTTGAATGTAGATAGGGATGGAGAAAGCCGAATTTTGATAGAAAGGTAATTCAAAAAATTAACAGAGCGAGCAATAAAGGAGTTTTGGAACGAGGCAGATCTGTGAGAAGGAATATAAAGGTCGGAAGGTCGAGATCTTTTGGAAAGGTAGTGGACTGAGGACTTGAATTGGAGAAGGTTGTAGGCGTAGGAAGGACGATGATTGTTGATGATATGATAGAGGAACGTACCTAGGAAATATTGTCTTCCTTCGAATGGAGGGGAAGAGCCACTCTAACTCAGTGTAGTGGTGAGAGACAGGGGAGTACCTCGGGGCACCAATTACAAATCTCACGCAACTATTCATTAATCTTAGATAGATAGGACATTATGGAAAGAAGCTATCCAAGCACTTTAGGTTAAGGAAACTCGCTATTAGTGAAAACTCCTAATAAAAAAAAATTTTTATTTAAATAAGTTCCAGTCAGCGTTTAAAAATAGGTCCTAGCAAAGCAATTTGTACAAATATTTTGGTCTATTATGTTAAATGGAATATTGTAATCGACCAAGGAAAAAAATATTAATTCCTTCCTTACATAATACATAGCAACTACTTATTTCCATATTTTTTAGCTATTTCTTCACTAAATAAAATTTTCTGCGAATTATTCGCATGGGCCAACTAGTTTTAAACAATAGCCCATTATTGAACATTTCCCTCACTTACAGTATGCAGGTCCGAATTTTAGTTTCTGAGATATTTTGATGTAAATACATTTCAATTAGTCAACTTGAGCCGACTTTCTCCAAATGAGCGTTACACATTCCAGGCTGACGCTTCAGTCTCATTCACTCCCCACAAAAAAAAGTACAAAATACACCTAAAGAAGCTTTAACTTCGAAAATAAACTCCATCTCTGTCCAAAGAAATCAATTCTATGCCTACAGCTCTAGACGACAAATAATTAAATCATATTTTCCAGAGTAAACAGACGATTAAAGTTCACATCATGATTATCACCTCCTAACAAGGTGACATGTACTTTGATAAGGAACGTTATCACACGAAGGTTATAGTTCACTTAGCTATATTGGAAAGAAAAGCAAGATTCCGATCTTCTTCATCATAATTTAGAAATACTAATTGACAATTGCGTTATAACCGTCTGAGTTGATATCTTGGGGTAGGCAATTGTCGTGGGAACTTCATACCAGAATAGAAACGTTGAAACAATATTAGACAATAGTGGCTTTGTGTGCTTCTAAATGAAGGAGAGGTGCAAAACACCAATTAAAAAAAAGGCAGGTAAATCAGAATAACCATGAAAAAAGACTCATTTCCGAATCCATCCATATTCATATGGAACAGAATTCTAATCATAAACTAGATAAAAATTGCATTTCTTTAACATATAGGCACATTTTAACTGAAAAATAACTTATTCAATACATCTCATTATTTTTTATCTATTTTCAATTTTTATTGATTAATTTAATTTAATTGTTGATTATTTTTAAGTATTTTCGCTCTGTATGATCTCTCTTTTATTTTTTATTTTATATTCACACATCAATGTATGATCATCCGTTTTCACTTTGTATTCATTGTACTTTTTAAAACCATTATGACTCAATATTACCTAATATTTAAATGTAATTCTCATATGTACAACTAAATATAATTATAATGATAATAATAAGGCTTAGCGAACCCGAAGGTTCGATGCCGACACCACCAATCGCTTATTACACACCTCCCTCCACCGTTCGCCGTCCAAACCCAGTCCCTTCAGATCGGCTTTAATGCAATCTTCCCACCTTCGCTTCGGTATACCCCTCGGACGCTTACCATTCGGCACAGGAAATATTAACCTTTTAGGAATTCTCTCGTTACTAAGCCCAACAACTTTACAAGCCCATTTGATTCGCCGCGATGAAAATACCTCAATTATATTACCCAGATACAGCTCACGCAATTCGGCGTTGTGTAACCGTCTGAACTCTCCGTGAATAAAACAAAATATATGGTTAGCTGCAAAAATGGCGATACTTCTGGTGATATCGATATAGATGGTAATATGTTTGAACAGGTAGATAAATTTAGGTTCTAGGTTCTACGATAACTAGAAAAAACTAAATTGAAGAAGAGATTAAGGTTAGACTGAAGGCGGGGAATGCTTGTTATTTTTCTGTGATAAAACTACTTAGTTCGCGCCTCTTGTCCCGTAACTTAAAAATTAGAATCTATAAAACAATTATCTTGCCTACAGTTCTTTATGGATGCGAAACTTGGCCGCTTACATTAAGGGATGAGCAGCGTCTTAAGGTTTTTTTTAAATATAATTATAATTATTAATATTTGTTTCCTCTCTATACTTCTAAATTATTTCTGCAATGTGTGGTATCTTAATGGTACGAAATTTGTTGGAATTAAAAAAATAATAATATTTTTGGATGAACCAAAGCATATGATAATGCTTCGAGTTTGAGTGTTGAAGTGTTGAAAAAAGTGATCAACTATTGGACAAAGCTAAGCTTAATGAGTGACGAAAGACTACCTAGACAATGCTTTAATACGCTTAGAGCTCTAGACTCATCCATTGGAAAACCTGATCCAACTTATAACTTGGTTACCCAAGTAAAGATGATTGTGGCGGAACTTGGATGTCAGGGGCTGTTTTCTTGTGTTTTCTCTAAAGGTCTGATGAGGTTCAAAGATGAAATCATGGAAAAAATAAGAAACCATCACGCATCCAAGGACATCGACAGAGTGTTAAACTCTAAATCAAACCCAAGATATAGAAAAATCTGCTCCTTTAATGTTACCAGACCAGAGGATTATCTTCAGTTCAGGGCTCTGAATTTAAACAAATTAAGAGCCGTTAGTCGTCTCAGAGTAGCAAATAAAGATTTTATGAAAATATACTTAAAAGATGCTACTTTGACTATTAAATCCAGTGAGGTATGTGGTGCATGCAACTGCCTTGTAACTGACCCGGTAACTCATTTTCTGATCCAATGTATCAAGTTCAACGAGCCGAGAAATAAGTACTTGAAGGCATTTATCACTGAATCCAGAGAAGATGCTAGTGTGGAGGAGATACTGAAAATAGACACTACGAAAAAAATAAACGAACTGTATTATTTCATACAGGGCTGTTCATTGAACTGTTAAGTGGTAAAGTTAATCATATAACATATATTAATTCTTATTTATATTGTCATTTGTCTTATACCTCTCGAATATTTAAAAAAAATAAAATAAAAAAAATGTTTTACTAATTGTTATGTATATATATATATATATATATATATATATATATATATATATATATATATATATATATATATATCGTTTATATCTGTTATTATATTAGTCATACTTAATGTTGTGGACATTGTTAATGTTATGTTTGAATTCAGTACTAGACTCAAGATCTAACATTGTTAATTATACCATTATATTTATTTGTACAGGAATTTTCTTAGACAAATAAAATAAACTATCTATCTATCTATCTATGTTTCGAGTTTAAAAGTTGGTTACCCTACTAAACCACCACATTCCTATCGTATCCAATCCTTAAAATCTAAAACCCTTCTCAAAATCCTCAATGTTCCTCGCTATATCAGAAATAAAATGATCCATAATGATCTGAATGCTACATACGTTACTCATTTACCCCAATGTAAGATACCTGCCCTTCCAAAATAAACTTAAGGCCCATCCAAACTCCCTACCTTTTAACCTTGCACCACACATTGCAGATTTTTATATTTACATTTTACTTCTATGTATGTTTTATTTATTTATTTTTTTCATTTTTATTTTTACTCACATTGTACTTCTACCTATAATTTATTAATTCTATTTTATATGTTTATGTATATATTTATAATTTATTAGTCCATAGATATAGTATTTTCCCTTGTATCCACCCATGTCTTTAAATTTTAGATACTGCAATGTTCCAGGTTTTGTTTTACTTTCACCACTTATCCCCTCACCATTTCTCAACCATAACTCCTAGCTGAACACACCTGTTAGTCTCTATTTTTATTCTTCTAATTTTATTTACTTATTTATTTATTTTTTGGTTTTCTTTTCTTTCTCCACATCCCTTTATGTCTATTATTTCATATTATATCCTTGTTCCTTTTCATCCAATATCTCCTATAGATCTGTAGAAGTATATTCACAATTGCATATATTATATTATATATTATACTAAAACTACATAATTTAGTAACGAAAGAATTCCTAAAAGGTTAATATTTTCTGTGCCGAATGGTAAGCGTCCGAGGGGTAGACCGAAGCGAAGGTGGGAAGATTGCATTAAAGCCGATCTGAATTGACTGGGTTTGGATGGCGAACGGTGGAGGAAGGTGTGTGATTGGTGGTGTCGGCATAGAACCTTCGGGTTCGCTAAGCCTTATTATTATTATTATTATTATACTAAAACAATTGTTATCATCTATTTACTTCAGTTTAGGATCTTGTAACTTACCCTGTTTATATTCTAATGTACTTACTGATTATAATTTTAATAAGCTTATTGACATTGTTTAGGGAGTAGCTCAGTGGTATGGCACTCAGTTTCCAATGCTGAAGGTCCCAGGTTCGAATCCTATCTCATGGCAGAAAAAAATATTTATCCAGTTTCATCAGCCGTGGGGAGCCCTGGGGTCGGGATACCCTCCTGGGGCAGACCCAGCCTCTAAAAAGTGGGTACCCTTAATTAAAAAATTAATTAAGGGGAAAACCTGGCGGTTGAGCGTGATCTTGGTCAAATCACCTCCTTTCACAACCGTTAACAAAGAAACAGTGGTTTCCCTAAATATTACTGAACCCCAGATCCTTCATGGGTTGTAGTGGTACAGGTTTTTTTTTTTTTTATTCACATAGTTTATAATTTTTTGTCTAAAAATTATGTAACTTCCACAAATCTCTATCTTTTTGTATCTTGTCCGTTCTAGCACTGAAGAAGATCCCTATCTAGACCAGCTAGCCTTTGGAGTAATTGTTTTGGATGAGGGGGTATTTCTTCTGGTATTTATCATATTTCTTGCATTTTAAAATGATGTGCAATGGGTCCTCGATGGAGTCACATGTCGAACATTTATCATTTAACTTTGATTAATGTCAAGCCGCGATTTGTACAAACATTGTTAATTTTTAATCTTGTAAGACTATTTCTTTTCTGTTTAACGCAAGTGTTAGAGAACCATGGGCGTAGAGAGACGTTAGGATAGTGAAATGATCTTTACCTTTCGAACTTGACTTCCAGGTATATGATTAACTCTACTATTCCACGAGATCTAATATGGCCGTTGTACTGCTGCAGTTAAAGTACCCATATACGATCATTATATCTCTCCAATTCCAATTCGTGAAATAATTCGGCATAATGGTAGGTTTTTCTTTAACCTAAAAGCCTCCTAAGAGTCCCTTTTTTCATTGAACTTAGTAATAGTCCGTGGTACAGACCCCTCTTTACCAAATTATTAACATCCGGCTGAAACTTCGTAAATAGCCTTAACTCATCGTAACCTATAAATATTTTATTTACGAAAATTCTCGGAATTTCGGCGTGTTCAATCTGGAGATCGACAACCTTTGTCTATTTGATTAGGAAATAAAAACACGTAAATATTCATTTGCTTTCCACATGGATCGTAAAATAATTTGATCACAAAATCAATAAAAAAAGGTGGCCTACAAAAATATTGGGCCGTTTGCCCTACACAACCTCGTTATTTCCATATTTTGGGGTGGTAGGTCACGCCAAACGGCTCAATATTTTTTAAGGATATCTTTTTTTATTGATTTTGTGGTCAAATTATCTTACGATGAAGGTGGAGAGCAGATGAATATTTACGTGTTTTTAGGTAGCTAATTAAATATACAAAGTTTGCCCCCCTCCAGATTGAAAACGACCCAATTTCGAGAATTTTAGTAAATAAAATATTTGTAGGTTACGATGAGATGAAGCGATTTCCGAAGTTTCAGGCGGATGTTAATAATTTCATAAAAAGGGATCTGTACCACGGACTATTATCTGCAATGAACTTGGCTGAAAGGAATAATTTTAAATCAAGTTTTGTAAAAGTTCTCACCCTGACCTCGAACCTACAATCCATATTAGAAATCCACGCTGCTCTGAAAACCAAAACCTTACGCCGTCCCACTGCGCCTTGGCTGACCCGTGAGATAAAGGAAATGATGAGGGGAAGAGATGCAGCAAGGCGCAAATACCGTCGAACCCGTCTAGCTGTGGATTATGCGTCTTTCAAGGCGCTTCGCAATGGAACCCAATCCGCAATCCGTCTTGCTAAAACCACCTACTTCCATAATGCCCTGTATGCTCCCGACCCCAAATCTAAATGGAAAATACTCCGCAACCTATCCCTACCAGAGTCCATTAATCGTAGTTCCTTCGATCTTTCTCCAGATGATCTCAATAACCATTTCTTATCCTTTACTCACCCTTCCTCTCATACTTTCGACATTAAACATCACAAATTCAATCCTGAAGACTTCTTTTTCTCCCACGTGTCCTATGATGAATTACTTTCCACCATCCTAAATTCCCACACCAATGATTATGGTCCCGACAATATTCCTGTAAAACTAATAAAATCCACCCTTCCTGACCTTATTCCTGTTCTTTATCATATCTACAATTTTTCACTGCAGAACTCCATATTCCCATCCTCCTGGAAAACCGCCCTAGTCCGACCTTTGAATAAAATTGCCAATCCTACCTCACTGCACGACTTCCGTCCTATTTCTCTCCTATCCAACCTCTCAAAGCCGCTAGAACGCCTTGTCCAAAATCAGCTCTCAAACTTCCTATAGGAACGTTCCTTTATCAACCCATGCCAATCTGGCTTCCGACCCGGCTATTCAACGCAATCTGCTCTCCTTAAAATAATCCATGACCTACAAAACTCCATTGAACACCAAAACCTTACTATCTTTATCCTTCTAGATTTTTCCAAAGCGTTTGATACAGTTGACCATAACATCCTTCTTACCAAATTGCAAAACCTTCCTCTATCCAACAGTGTCCTGCATTGGTTCAAATCCTTCCTTTCCAATCGATCTCAGTATGTAGTAGTCCCTGATCAACCTCCTTCAAACACACTTCCCCTCTCCTGTGGTGTCCCTCAGGGTTCCTCTCTCTCTCCTACTCCGTTTGCTATTTACATCAATGATCTTCCCCTCCAGATCCGTCACTCCCGATACCACATCTATGCAGATGATTTCCAAATATACCTTTCCTTTCCGCCCTCCGACCTATTATCTGCCACAGACAAACTTCAAGAAGACTTAGATGGAATTTGTGACTGGGCAAGAACAAACAAGCTGAAGTTGAATGCGGATAAGACAAAGGTAATCTTAATAGGCTCCAATCACCTCCTTAAAACTGTCCCTACTATTCCAACTCTGTTCCTACATAATAACTCCATCAAATTTCACCCCACCATCAAAAATCTTGGAATAACCATTGATCAAACGCTTTCTTGGAAAAATCATATATCCAATATTTCCCGCCGTACCATTTCCATCCTAAAACGTCTTAACTACTCCCGTCACCTATTTCCTTTTGAAACCCGTAGGCTCCTAGTCACTTCCTTAATTTTCCCCACTTTGACTATTGCTGTACGGTATATGTGGGCCTCTCTGGGGATCTCGAGGCGAAACTAAAACGTTTGATAAATTGCTTTGTACGATTCATCTTCGGGATCCCAAGGGATGCCTCTGTTTCCCATCTTTACGCGGAGTTAAATTGGCTTTATCCTTCCTACCGTCGTAAGTATTTCCTGGCATCCTTCCTCTTTCAAGTCATTCAATCCCACCGTCCCTCATACATCTCCGAGCTCCTTCAATTCAAATCCTCTGTTCGTTCCCGCAATACTCGTTCCCGGTCTTCTGATTTATACATAAGGGCCCACCGAACCGCTGCTTTCGACAAATCGTTCATTATCCGATCCTCATCTCTATGGAACTCCATCCCTTCCCATATCCGTCAATCTAATACCCTTCCTACCTTTAAATCCCGCCTGTTCAATCATTTCTTATCCATCCAGTCCCCATAAAATCGTAAATAGATACTACTGAAAATATGTACATAAGTTATTAGTTCGTTCTTCATTATCTGTTCTCCAATTTTTGTTTATCTATTTTTTTTTTCTCTTTTATTATCAACTGATCAAAATTGGAAAGCAACTTATATGTATATGTGTATATATATATATATATATATATATATATATATATATATATATATATATATATATTATTTTTTTAACCAAGACTGTTCAATTACTCTGTATTTTTATTTATATATCTCTGAGGCTCCTTAGCCCTCATTTCTGTCTTCCTGTATTATTCTAAAGGGACTCGTCCCAGAATAAATAAAGTATTATTATTATTATTATTATTATTATTATTAAAAGTATTCCTCTTGGACGAAATCTTAAAAAGTGTAGTTGGAGAAACGTGTGTAGAATGCATCACATTTATCCGAAAATTATTTTTCGATCCTCAAAAATATTTCTTTCATTTTCTCCGTTTAGTTATTTATAAATAAAAATGGGAGACGTTTAATTATTTTTTAATAAACAAAATTAAAGGTGCTTTAGGTGATCGGCAAATGGCAGGCTTGCGTTATTAGACCTCCTAAAAGTCCCTTTTTTCATTGAACTTAGTAATAGTCCGTGGTACAGACCCCTCTTTACCAAATTATTAACATCCGGCTGAAACCTCGTAAATAGCTTCATCTCATCGTAACTACAAATATTTTATTTACGAAAATTCTCGGAATTTGGGCGTGTTTAATCTGGAGATCGACAACCCTTGTCTTTTTAATTCGGTACTAAAAACTCGTAAATACCGATTTCCTTTCCACCTGAATCGTAAGATAACATGAGCAAAAACTCGGGGAAAAAGCTCCCCTTCAATAACGTCGAGCCGTTTGTCGTGACCTACACCCCCAAAATGTCAAAATGACGAGGTTATATAGGGGAAACGGCGTAATATTTTTGAAGGCAATATACATGTGTATATATTGGTTTAAATAGTATCCGTGTATATGTTTCGTAATATGATGTGATATAGCTGTACTATATCTGTGAGATACAGCTGCACGGGCGGATCTACGGGGAGAAGGAGGCTTTCGAGCTAAAGCCCCCTCCCCCCCTCCAAAAATGGTAAAATATAACCATGTTTTATGGAAAAATATATTAAAAATTTATCTCTTAAAGTATTATTGTTCGTGTTATTACATTTAAAAGGAGTTAATGAATCACTAAAACACCATTTCATACAGTTAGTTAGTTTCTTTCTTTTTTTTCAAAGTAATTATCTTCATTTTTATGAAAAAAAAAGTTTCCGGGCTGAAGCCCCCCTCCCAAAAATTAAATCCTGGATCCGCTAGTGTAGCTGTGTAATAACGAAAATTACGAAAAGTAAGTTATCCTGTTGATTGATTTAACATCTTGCGTTTTTACTTCCACTTACCGAGATGTGTAACGAAAATATTCGAATCTGAATTCAACAAATATATAAATAATAATTTCTGAAGACTAATATCGTCTAATGGAAATCACGTGTTTTCAAGACAATTAAATGAAATTTACTAACTAAATGTAAACTTTTAAAATATTTTTTTAGTTTGAAAAATAATTAAAATCCACCTAATCAAGGAAATTTCATTGTTAAAAAAACTATTTCCTTGTACTTGTGTGAAAGATTAAGTGAAATATGAAAACATTTCTTGGATGTATAAAGCATATGTTTACAATCTTAAATACATTTAGCGTAGTTTAATAATTCTAGGTTTGATATTATATTTAAATAATTATCAAGCAACAATGTCCATTTATTCTGAAAATCGTCATGTAACCTTTCAAAAAATTAAATTAGTGAACAATTTTATCAATTTTCCCTTTTTGAATTTCAACATTATCCACTTACCATTAGTGTGACAACTTTTGACCTGTCTATTGCAATGAAAATCTCATAATTTGTTTGTAGTAAACTTTACAATAGAAAATAACAGTTAAATAACTAATAGGCGTACAATCCATAATCAGTTATACGTTGAATATAGAGATCAAATCTCACTAGGCAACTAGCGGATCCAGGATTTAATTTTGAGGGGGCTTCAGCCCGAAAACTTTTTTTTAAAATAAAAATAACTATAATCCCTTTGGAAAAAAAGAAAGAAACTAACTACCTATATGAAATGGTGTTTAAGTGATTCCTAAAGCCCTTTTAATATTAATCACACGACCAATAATACTTTAAGAGATACTTTTTAAATATTTTTTTTCGATAAAACATGGTTATATTTTACCATTTTGGGTACCCTCCCTCCCCCCGTAGATCCGCTCGTGTGTGTATATATATATATATATATATATATAATGACCAAAAAAAAAGGATAAATAAAAAGATAATAAAATATATTTTAATAAATATAATTTTCCATAGGGGTTTTTATTTGTTGGGCGCCTGGCTTTACCAGCCTTTCATCTCCAAAGAGATAAATCTAGAAAACATAAGGTACTTAACCATTATTGGCCATAATAAATACATTTATGCTACCATGCTTGCTCAGGTGAGATGGAGTTAGGTTGGATATTTTTATAAAGCAACAAAGAAAAGGTATTTCAAGCTAAGAGATTTATTTACAGAATTAATACAATGTACAAGAAAAAGAAATAAAATACAAGGAAAATACCTATATACACTATTAACAATAAGGCAGGGTTCACTGGATTTTAAAACCAACAGAGGCTGTATAAGGGCGCTACAACCACATACGAAAAAGGAAAATTAAATAAGTAACTCTTAAATTCATTTTAATCTTTTTCAAATTTTATTTATTTTTTTTTTTTTTATGTAAATACTGAACTCTTAAAAAGCTATATTTCCAATATAGATACCGCATCCTCCGATGATCGTGGAGCCTCTGCTCCTCCAGGACGCCGAGATGAGACGGCACCCCCTCCCCAGCAGCTCGCCGATATAAGGAGGTAGAAGGAGGCGCGAGTTCAGATCCTTAGTGGTAGCCAAGAAGTGAACATGAAGCTCTTCGTATTCTTCCTTCTCACCCTCTGTCTCGTCTACGGACATTCGGCGGTATCCACCGAGGTCAGACATTTATTTGTTATATATTTATTTATCATATAATATTTATTATTATTATATAGTACAAAGTGTTATTTCAAGTGAACTCTAATCGATTTTTATGAAAGTTCAGTTTAAATATCGACATCTAAAAACATCCAATGGTGCATTTATTCTTTTGAATTGAAAACTTCCTTAGTCACTTTTTTTTTCGTGGAGATTGAATTAGATTAAGCCGTCAGATTCCTGATGTGTAACGCTCGAGTAAAGTCGTCTGGAGCCGACTAAGTGTTTTTGCATATGAATTAAAATATCTCAAAAACTAAAAATCGGAACTTCATACTATAAGCGAGATAATTGTTTAGCATTTCATCTTCTATGTAATAGGCTATTATTCAAAATTTTATGTTAACGCGAAACCGTGTTAGAGTGGCAAAAAGGAAAAAAAAAAATGCCTCGAACACGAAATTATAACTGGTTTTATTGAAGATATGGATTAAAATATTTTAGAAACTAAAAATCAGACCTTCATACTATAAGCGAGAGAATTATTCATCATTTCATCTTCTATTTAATGAGCTATTATTCAAAATTGTATCTCTACGCGACACCGTGTTAGAGAGGCTAAAAGAGAAAAAAAAACGAAATTATAACTACTTTTATTGAAGATTTAAATATTTAAATAGATGTATTTAAATGTTTCAAAAACTAAAATTCGGACTAGCATACTATAAGCGAGGGAATTATTCAGCATTTCATCTTATTTATAATGAGCTATTATTTTAAATTTTATATTGGAGTTACGACGGATTAGAAACACAAAAAGGGAAAAAATGTAGTTTCAAGATTATTTTAATAATACAAATATACGATGATCAAATATTTTAGTTATCATCACTGGCGGATCCAGGATTTAATTTTGGGGTGGGCTTCAGCATGAAAGAATTTTTTTTTTCATATATATTACAATAATTAATTTGAAAAAAAGAAAGAAAGATATTACCTATATGAATTGGTGTTTAAGTGATTCTAGAAGTCCTATTAAATGTAATTTTACACGAACATTAATACTTTAAGAGATAGTTTTTAATATTTTTTTTTATAAATCATGTTTATATTTTACAGTTTTGGGGGCTTCAGCCCGAAAGCCCTCCCAGTAAATCCGCCTGTGATTATCATAAACCTATTATTTTATTTTTAGAGTATGATACTCACTTAGTATGACCAATCAGCGCAAAGTTTACTAGAGTAATTTAAACACAATTATAATTGTGTATATTATAAATGTTATTACTATTTCAATATAAAACAAACAAATACTTATATTTCATATTATTGAGTTAGCCTTGTTGATGTTTTCAATTCTTCCCTGTTGTCTTAAGCACACACGTTAGATATGTTTTTCATAAACATTATAACAATGCGTGAAAATATGTTTACTTCAAAAACCGGTCTTTCTTATATTACAGAAATCTCATTATAGTGAAATTTATTCAATATTCTTTAGAAAAACAGAAGTAAGAATGGATGTTGTTTTAACTGCTACTTCTTTTTTTATATTTTTTTTTAGTGTTTTCTGAAAAATCTAAGTTTTCTATTTTTAAAAAATAGAAGAGACATCTTTAAAACAGAAATTGTAAAACTCAAATTTCGATAAGTTTCTGGCACATAACTACTTTAACGTTTTAAACCAATATTATTTTGTATATTATAATTTACCACAGGCGGATCTACGGAGGGTGGGGGGGGAGGGGCTTTCGGGCTGATCCTCTCTCTAAAATGGTAAAATAAAACCATGTTATGTAGTAAAAATATTTTAAAAAATATCTCTTAAAATATTATTGTTCGTGTAATTACATTTAATAGGACTTCAACAATCACTTAAACAATATTTCACATAGATAGTTGGTTTATTTTTTTTTTCAAAGTAATTATATATATATATATATATATATATATATATATATATATAATATATATATATATATCGATTATTATATTTATATTTACATATACCCCCCAAAATTAAATCCTGGATCCGCTAGTGCTGTGATAACAAGCATTATTGTAAATCAAATAGTAAATATTATGAAAGTAATTGAAGATCTGCTTATTCTTTTTAAGTAAAAATGATTTTTACTTTATAAAAAAATATAATGTTAAAAACTTTTTAATATTTAGAAAAATACTGTTCTTTATTTGTTCTTTGTATTTTTTTTTTTTTTTCATGGCTTCTTAAATTTTTAATGTTCTCAGATGGGAAAATATCATAAAAATAATTTTAAATATATTTTCTATCAACTCACACGATTTCCTTTACAGGTTTAATTTGTAAGAATAAAGAAATTATTTGTTTTCGTTAATATAAATCCTTTTTTTTTTTTTTTTTTTTCATTGTGTTTACGTAGCTCTGCAGAGAATGCAATGCTTTTCAAACTAACCCTTCTGTTATTCCAGGAAATGTGTTGTTTTCGAGTTAGGCATAAGACTAAATCCTATAGGCCTTATCTTTCGTAATAGTTTTCAACCGATTTATATATAAATTTAAATATATATGTAAGCTCCTATAAATTGTAGGCATGTATAATTAAGATTACTGTTTGTCAAAACTTTTCCTTTTTTTTCGGAGAAGCAATATGTATAAAAAGTTTAAAGTAACCGAGAGAATTTATTCGTAAGTTTCATCAGAACATAAAATAAAATTTAAAAAAAATAAAAAACCTGTATAGGTACCAAGAAGGTAAAAATCTTGCGCGTTGTCCGTATCACACTACTTTCACATACCACCCTACTTTGAATAGAAACGGATAATTACATCTAATCCGTTGTACAGAGACCCCTTTTTATCGAATTATTAACATCCGCTTGAAACTTCGTGAATAGCTTCATCCCATT
Organism: Nezara viridula; assembly: GCA_928085145.1. Classification (NCBI taxonomy): domain Eukaryota; kingdom Metazoa; phylum Arthropoda; class Insecta; order Hemiptera; family Pentatomidae; genus Nezara; species Nezara viridula. The sequence continues at coordinate 127,909,690 of OV725082.1, forward strand.
GTAACCTACAACTATTTGATTTACAAAAACTCGTATATACTCATTTACTTTCTAATTGGTTCCTAAGATAATTTGAGCTCAAAAAAGAGAAAAAATATGGCCTACAAAAATATTGGGCTGTTTGCCCTAAACAACCTCGTTATTTCCATATTTTGGAGTAGTAGGTCACGTCAAAAGGCTCAATATTTTTTAAGACCATCTTTTTTCTCGAGTTTGTGCTCAAATTATCTCATGATTCAAGTATAAAGCAAATGGGTATTTACGAGATTTTAGTGCCTAATTAAATAGACAAATTTCAACAATCTCCAGATTGAAAACGCTCCTATTCCAAGAGTTTTAGTAAATAAAATATTTGTAGGTTACAATGAGATGAAGTTATTAACTAACGAAATTTCAGGCGGATGTTAATAATTTTATAAAACGGGTCAATGAAAATTAAAGATATTAGAATACATTTATTTTAAACAATCTATCAACATTTCCTCCAACTTTTTTTAATTTATCTTTTTAATTTATGCACTTTTTCATGAATCTCCGTTATGTTCTACATATATTTATTTTAGATATATTTTTTTTCGCAAATCTTTAGCTTTCCTACATTGAATTATATATCTAGTTTTTTTTTTCAGTTGTTTTTTTAAACCTGGGAAAATATGTCTCCTTTTTTTTCTCTTCAATTAATTATAAAATTCTCTCTTAATTTATACTTTTTTTTGTAACAATGATAATGGATGATTATAAAAAAAATATATACATAAAAAGTCAAATATTTAATATGTTTATTTTTTAGCTAAAGTCAGTTTTTAACGGATAATATGTTATTTTCTTGCTAAAAAACTCTTTACATAATTTATTTGGAATTCATTATTTTTATTCCAAGCACTGATTTGATTTATTTAAACATAAGTAATATTTATCTTACGATCTATGACATAAATATATGTAACATGCGAGTTCGGGTATGATCGGAAGCGATCGGCCATGCTCGGTTGTTATAGTTCTAAAGGAGTGTTTATACATTTTACAAACTATGGGACAAACAAATATGTAAATGGTTGTTTCTTTATGCTATTGTTTTTGTTTTCTTGTTTTTTTATGTTTCCAACTGCTGTCGCTAACAAGAGAAATACAAACAAGTTTTGCTTAGCAATAATGTCGTTGTTAGTTAAGTTAGATAATTGTGTTTTCTATAGTTTGTGAAATGTCTAAACACACCTTTAGACTTAACAGGTCTATTTATCTTTAGATAATTATCAATTTCTTTCATAGTTCATATATATCTATTTTTTATAACTACTGACAGTGTAAGACGATTATTTATTTCAAATGATTAAAATTAATATTTAAGTCACGTAACACTATTTCATTAAGTTAAATATCTATACATATTTTGCATAGATATGAGTTCAATAAAAATAGTTACAAATTAAAGGTATTTTAGAGGAAGATACAATTATATCGTCAGCGCCATTTTCTAGAAAATTGTAAACACTTGTAAAATCAATTGTATAAAGTGCCACTTTCGGAGAATCGATACCATTAAAAAATTACTGTAACTAGGCATATATTATCTAAACTGTGTAATTTCAGTTTTATTCGATTTTTCAATTTTGAGTTACTATTCACATACACATGAAAACATTTTAGAGACTTGGTTATTTAGACTCAAGAAGCCTTCAATACCTGTATTTTCTTTGAAAACTCAAATTCAATATTTTTTCAATACTTTATTTAAAAATTTTAATAGTTGAGAACCGTGTGAAACCTCAAATTACCAAACGTTTCAAAATGGTTACCTAGTGTGTACGTGAACAGTGTAGATCGAACGTTTTCTCTAATGGTATTTTTCTTCCGTATTATCACATCCTGCAGCTTCAACCGCCAGTCATTTCTAAGATAGATAACTATCGGGATGGGCGATAATCTATAGTTTTCTAATATCGATATTTCGATAGTATAATTAGTGTCGATAATTAAGTAAATTCACGACACAGATTTAAAGTGGATTTATTTTCGCTGTATTCTTTAGTTATTTAGTTTAAAAGGCTGCATAAGCTTTATAATAATTGACATATATATTGGATACATCCTTAAAGATTTCTGTTAAGGCACAACTAAATATTATTAAATAAATAATTTTAAAAAATATTGACGGGAAAATACATTTTTATAGAAAAATAAATTTAATTTATTTCCCTGATTGTTGAATTCAAAAATTCAACATCGACGACATGTAAGTACTATTTGGTTAAAAAAGAAACGGAGAAATATGTACATCATTTTATTTCTAAGATTTTAAATTTAATTTGATAATATCACTTAGTTTAAAACTGTAATGGTATCCTTGTAGATTTTGTTAATATATTTTTTTAAGAAAAAATACATACAATATGTAAGGTAAATGTTACATTTTTTTTTCCACCGTCACAACTGAAGATGTAAAAATATTTCTAAGAAAGTAATTTGATATTAAATTAAATTAATTTTTTACTATGAAGACTTCTTCTTGTTCAATTTTATTTCAGTTTTATATATTGATAAGAATAGCATTAAACACCACGCCTTCACAACATCCATTCATTTTTTTTAATGTTGCGTTTCCATTATACAATAACCGTTTTCCATTATCAAACATTTAACTTTTACATTGTTATATTATCACAATATCTCATACATCAATAAATGTTTAGAAGAATGAAGGCGTGTTATTAAAATTATTCCTTTAATTATATACAATTTGGGTCTGAAGGAGAGAATAGGAACTATTGATAACCCTGTTTATTATCGATCGAACTATCGATAATCAATAAGGATATCGATAGGTTTAAATTATCGATATATCGGTAGTACTATCTACTATCGCCCATCCCTAGTGCTATCGCTACTGTAACTAAAACTAAACGAATTTTTATTTTAAATTGGTTATAACAATGTAGAATTAAATGGTCTTTAAATATTATGGAGCTTTTAAATTAACTGCCAAACTATCAAAACTTCATCATCTAAAGCATTTTTAATTTTGTTTATTAAAAATAATCAAAGGTCTCTCATTGTTATTTATAAATAACTAAAAGAATTAAGAAAATGAAAGAAATATTTTTGAAGGTCGAAAACCAATTTTCCGGTAAATGTGATGCATTCTACACTCGTTTCTCCAACTGCACTTCTTATTCAAGATTTCTTCCAAGTGGAATACTTTTACGAAACTTAATTTAAAAGTATTGCTTTCAGTCAAGTTCATTGCAGATAATATTCCGTGATACAGATCCCTTTTTATGAAATTATTAACATCCATCGGAAACTTCGTAAATAGTTTAATCTCGTTGTAACCTATAACTATTTTATTTACAAAATTTTCACAATTGGGGCGTTTTCAATCTGGAGGGAGACAAACTTAGTATATTTAATTAAGTACTAAACACTTTTAAATATCCATTTGCTCTCCATCTTAATCGTAAGATAATTTGATCACAAAATCAATAAAAAAAAGATAACCTTAAAAAATATTGAGCCGTTTGGCGTGACCTACCACCCCAAAATATGGAAATAACGAGGTTGTGTAGGGCAAACGGCCCAATATTTTTGTAGGCCACCTTTTTTTATTGATTTTTTTTTATATTTGTTTATTTAGAAACAATTATTTTCAAATTATTAAGATCAAATTATTTTACGATCCATGTGGAAAGCAAATGGATATTTACGAGTTTTTAGAATCTAATTCAATATACAAAGTTTGCTCTCCTTCCTTATTGAAAACGCTCCAATTCCAAGAGTTTTCGTAAATAAAATAGTTCTTGGTTACGATGAGATGAAGCTATTTACGAAGTTTCTGGGGATGTTAATAATTTGATGAAAAAAGTTCTGAATCATGGACTATTACATATTTTATTCATTCGTGTAGATTAATTGTTATTAACTTTGATTTTATTTTGGTTCTTCGGAATATTGTGGGAGGGGGCGAAGTGATATTTTCCCCCTCTTTATTTTTATTGGGGGGGAGGCGATCCTCGTCCCTCGTGCTCCCGAATTTCGCGCATATATTTTTAAATATATTGATTCAAAAAAATATATTTTCTACAGAGATTGGGATGGTAAATAACGCTGTGTTATACACAGTACCTGATTTTTAAGTAATATTTTTTCGTCTTTGTGCTAAACATTTTAAGTAGTGGCTGTTTTATTTATGCTGTGACAGATAATAAGTATGTTGTTGTTGTGTTGTAGCACAGTTATTTATTTTTTTCATTATATTATGTTTATCAGCTGACCTTTATACAAGATATTCTTATTCACAATCATCCGTTGTATACAAACAGATAAAAACATAAAAGTGTTTTTGTCTTCTGTAGTATAGAACACACAAAAAAAATTATCTTTTTATTATATTATTATCTTACCACATTCCTATTCTGATTCATGATAAATAAAATTCTCAACTATTATTTTTGTTTTCAATATTAAATTTGACTAGAAAATCCTTCTTGTTATTGATAATAACTCGATTGAGAACAGGAACTTGAAAATGAAGTTTGCCTTAATACAACACGTGTCCTAACAGGAAGTGATCTTTGGCGACCTCAACATTCCGACCTAAACTAAATAAAAGAACGCCTTAAATAAACAAACATCTTGTAAACAGTAAAATATAAACTTGTTAGTAAATATTTCAGGGATTTTTTCTCTTTTTTTTTGCTACATGATATATACGCTAGCAATTTTTAGAGGAAGGGCTTCAGCCCGAAACCTTATATATATATATATATATATATATATATATATATATATATATATATATATATATATATATATATATATACGATGTTCTCTCCCTCTCTCTATTTTCATCGAGCACAGGGATCGACTCCCTTTCTGGGGATAATTACTGGGGAAGAAAAAGAAAAAACTAACTACCTATATGAAAAAAAAAAAAAACGGTGTTAAAGTGATTCTTGAAGTTTTTTTAAAAACGTAATCATATTAACAATAGTACGTTTGGAGATATTTTTTTCATAAACATGGATATATTTAGTAGCTGTATCCCCATTATAATTCAAAAAATAGAACAATTGTTATTGTTTCAATATATATCTTAGATCACTTACAGTAACAAATGTGAAGGAAAAAAAATTTATCCAATGTGTGTGTCTGTCGAGTCATTTAAAAAAAAACTTACTGTTTTAAAAGTATATCACTCTCAAATGTACAAACAAACATATCAAAATGAATTTTGTTTCCTCTTTTTTTTTCCAGTTTGAAATTACTATAAACATGATTCGGAATAATAATTTTTGTGGTGTACATGTAATTGAAAAGAATAGTGAATCTCATGAACGTCATGGTCCTTTATAGAATATAGATTTTTAAAACATGTACCTCTCACTGAAAAAGTATGTTTGCCATTTAGATAAAACGTCACATATGCTATAAGACTCTCTATGCCCTCGGGCAGTGGAAGGAATTTGTTACATTTATATATTGTATTATTATGTATATTATATATGTAAATTGTTTCAATAAACATTTTGGAGGGTAAGAAAAAAAAGAAAAGAAAAAAACTCTATTTGCAGTATACGAACAGTTTTTGTCATTAGGCTTTTATATTTATTTTTTCAAGATAAATAAAAGAAACCGTCAGTTTATTGCAAAGAAACTAACAAAATGTAGCAAATCTATCATGTAAGTGCATTTTGGATATAAGTTCAAATATTTGTTTATGATTTTCGATCTTATTTATCTATGTAAAAGCACATCAGGGGATATCTATCAGGTCATTCACTAACTCATCGATGTGTCCATAAATGGAATTCAGCGGGTTCGATTGAATTGAACCATTACATGCCGCTGAATCTCGCTATAACCTCATTATTGTTGTTTCTTAGTTTACTTGTTTAAATTAAATTTATTTTCTTTACAAATTTGTATATTGAAACTCGAAAATATTTCCTTGATAATTATTTAGATGAGAACCGTACGGGTCAAGCGTGGTTCAGAATCACTGCTAGTGTTGCCCGAATGCGAGACCGAAACGAGTCCTGGTCTTGCAAACTCAGTCTTGGTCATGATCTTGGTCTTGCGCAAGAGTCTCTTAACAGTCTTGCAGTTACATATTAGCTTATTACTATAGAGATATAACTGTAATTTTTTAGATATGAGAAACCTAACTAAGCCCGAATGAAAAATTAGAGGAGTTAAATGCAAAAGTATATTGGTTATACAAATTATATACATATAGTAACTAAGATTGTCAAGTATTAGTAACTATTTTGTCTCAATGTTTATTTAAAAAATCGATTTCTTTTTACCAGTCCTGGTCTTGGTATAGAAAACTATATATATATAAAGTTTCACTGGTCCTTTAATGTAAAAACTACAGGAAATATGATAAATAAAACTTACATATATATATATGTATGTAAGTATGCATATGTAATAGAGGCGCTAGCTGAGTATAATGTTGAAGGAGGTCGAATGGTAGTTAAGTAATTTCTTCTCAATAAGCGACCAGTCGATACTGGTTAGAATCACCTTTCGCTATCGATTTATTTATTAGGCGATTATAAGTCATCTCTGAGCAATGCCTCCACTTTTTTTTTTTAGGGGGAATCTTAATACAAATTAATACACGTGCAAGCAGAGTCCTTTTTTTAGCACTGTCTACTTTAACATTCTCGAGTCAAGCGACGATGGTTCGAATCCGGCCGAAGCGGGGTTGAATTATTTTCGTGGCGGAACCACGCACAGTTTGACGGATTGCGAAACTTGTAGGTCAGAATTCAAAATTTTTCAGAATCCAAAAAAATAACTTGTGTTTTTGCTACAAGGTAGGGTAGTATGTTAATCATTATATAAATAGGCAAACACAAATCGGTTCAGCCCCTTTTTCTCCTCAATTATTCAACCGATTTCCTTCCTTCTTTTTTTTGTTTAATAGCTATTGGCGGGCGTTAGTGTTATCAATAAAGAAAAATATGAAATAGTGTGTAAATAATAATAAGTTACACAACGTCACAATAATATTTAGAAGTATTTTTTGTATACGTTTCATTATCATCAGGCCTCTCCTTTCGAAATGGCGGCCGAAAAATACGGCTTCAACGATTTCAATTTGTCAAAGTTTTGGAAACTAGTTTGTATAATCGACAAAGGAAACTAAAATTAATTTAAAACTTCATTAATGTTTGAAACCAATATGTTTAAAAGTTTCAATGAGTTGTATCTTTGTTAAAAATTGTCCGATTTCGAAGATTTTTTTTTCTTTTTGAAGGGAATTTAGTAATCTTTCATATAATCAAGGACGTAGCCAAAAGAGAAAAGTGTGTAATTTTTGAGTTATTCGCAAATGAAATTTCTTTTCTTTCATAATTTTTTGCCTGAATTTTCGGGATGATTGGACTATTTTGAAGGAGAAGGAAGCCTTCAAAATTGGTGGCTCAATCTTGAGATTTGGTGAAGAATTAACGATGGTATGGCTTGCCGATCAAAAACTACATCGATAAATAATATAAACTCCTCCTCTCTCGAAAATAGTGACCACAAGTCGACGAAATGAGACATGTATTCCATGACAGTACTACAATTAATGTAAGGTGGATGCGAACCCTATGCCTTGCGTTATCTCGAAAATAGTACGTTTTTTGTCAAAATCTTCAAAGCCCAATTTGTACCGTATCGATCTACAGACCTACCACCGTTCCTGTATTGAAGCCTAGAAAAACGTTTGTATCGACTTTGTTTATTTTAGAAAATCAAAAGTGGATAATACGATTCGCTAATTCCCCGTGAAATTCTGAACCAACGGTACCCCATTCATGGTATTTTAGCATGACAGGAGCTTATATTTGGTACACAACTAATTTCTAGCCTTGCTGTAATATATATATTTAAATAGACAAAGTTTGCCGATCTCCAGATTGAGCCGTTTGGCTTATATAATCTCGTTATTTTGAAAATTTGGGAGTGTAGGTCACGCCAAACGACTAAATATTTTTGAAGATCACATTTTTTCTCTAGTTTGGGCTCAAGTTTTCTTAGGATTAAAGTGGAAGTAAATGGGTATTTACGAGTTTTAGTACCTAATTAAATAGACAAAGTTTGCCGACAGATTGAAAACGCCCCAATTTGTAGAATTTTCGTAAATAATATATTTGTAGGTTACGATGAGATGAAGCTATTTATGAAATTTCAGGCGGATATTAATAATTTGATATCACGGACTAATAACTCAAATTGCTTACTGATATATGCACTGCTAGAATTTGTTTTTGACGAGGAAATCAAATCGGGTTCATTCATGTATGCCGCTATTGGCTGATTTTGATAATCGATCTTGTTGACCTGAAAACAGCTGTGTCATCATCGAGATAAAAAAATTAAAAACATATGACTAATAATTTTTATGACAGCATAAAGCTAATAATTACGCAACGTCGGACGCATCATGCTGTGAAGAGAATCGTTTTTTATTTCCAAAGTGAACATAATCACTGTTTGCCATTTTTAACGAAACGCGAAAATCTATACTTTATATGCCGATTGTAATATCAAAACCAAATATTATTTTTTAAATTATGGTAGGGAGATACTCCCTACTGGGATGCCCCCCTCTAAGAGGGTTTTATGGCGCAACTTGCGCCATCAAAATTTTTGAGGGGGCACATTTCGACGGGGTTATAAATTATCGGATTGAAATGTTTCAAACCAAGGTACAATATAAAAGTATAGTACAGAACACTGAAATTGTAGTTGTATACTGTACACATTTCGACGGATTTTTTTTTTTTTTCTTTAAGACTTGAAAAAGTAAATCCTATTTTGCAAATAAATAAGACTTACAATTGGCATTGTAAGATAAAATTACACTGGATATTTATTGAATATTTCTAGATGGATACTCATTACATCACTGAATGTAACTAAATATTGGATGTAACTTATATGGAACATAAAAAAATATGGTGTGTCCACTCACACGACTTTCCTACCTATTTCAGAAAAGTTTTTTATACCTTAACATATGTTCATGAAGAAACAAAAAAAAAAATTAAATTAGATTTATTTTCCTGAAAATTGAACAAAGAAAAGGTAAACCGGCTTAAGGTAGATCAGTGTAAAATATTATAATATACACTTATATAATATAATAATATACACTTAGCGAGTTAGGCCCCAAAACATTTTTCTTTTCTTTATGACTTTTTTTCCTGAATTTTCTCGGGAATTTAGTCCATATACGAAAATTGAAAGGAGAATTATTAGAACATTATCGGAAAGTTTATGATGGAACATTAAGTTTATGATTATGATAACATAGTATGCATATCAGCTGCGTCATTGGTAATAGTGGCCAATGATATTTCTTAAATAATGTACAAAATTTGATTAGCTTTCAAATAGGCTACTATATTTTCGCAAGAGACCTGTATTTGTCGAGTTATTCAAGAATGATTTTTAATTTTAGACATTTTTTTGTTGTGTTAATGATATTTACAACTGTATTAAAGAAATACATTTAGTGAATTTGGGCATATGTATATAATGACGTGAAAACACTTGTTGAGAAACTACCCAATGGCAGCGCTCTAATGATATGCCTACATGAGGAGATCACGGGTCCATCTTCTTTTCAGACGCCTCGGAGGGTTATCAGGGATTGAAGAGGAAGCAAGGTTAGAAACGAGAGGGTTGGGATGATTCTGAAGTTTATTATGAAAGGATAGCTATCTGGATTGGGCCAGATCTGAAACATTAAGGTCATCATGGATGGTTTTATTTTAACAAAGTAGGGAGCATTGAGGATTTTAAGGATTGGATACGAGAGGAATTCGATGATTTAGTGGATCCCCATAGCTCAACTCCGTAAGTCCAAATAGGCCATATTACAGTCATGTATATGAGTATTTTGTAATTAATTGTAATTTCATTGTGTTTGTCTAGTACGCTCTGAATTAATCGGAAACTTCAAGCGGTTTCTTGTCGTTTCAGTCTGGTATGAATTTTTAGAAATTTAAAATGCTTTTTTCTAAAACAAATTCATGCAAACCCAGCCTTTTATCGATTTAAATACAAGCTTAATAGATATCATTGTCATTCTTACCATTGTCGCTAATAAGTTTAATTTGTTCAACAAGGATAATTGGGCTTATTGTTAAAGGATGCTGTAGGACAGGAAGTCATAGGTTTACAACTAAGTGTAATGGTGATTTGACGGGATTTATTGGAATTTATTTTAATCCACCAGTTTTGAAACCACCATTCTTGAAGGTTTGTGATGTGTGATTGAAGAGTTTAGGATGCTATTGATGGATCGTTATTAACTGATAGGACACATGTGTCATCGGCATACGTACCGTGCTTGTTAAAATATTTTGTCATTGAGTGATTTAATATGGAATGACTTCAAAATAAAAGTAAGGCAGTTTCATTCTGTAATATAAAAATAAAACTGTTTTTATTACTGATCTTTACTGTATATTTCATATCTATATATAAAATAAAGATATATTTCGTTCTCGCTGACTTTATGATGATTGTATCTCAGAAATGACAATGTCTATGAAGGTTATATTTAAATCGGTAAAAGGTTTGAGTAAATATGTTGAAAAAAACAAACAAAAAAAGTATTTTAAATTTCTAAAAATTCATACCAGACTGAAACGACAAGAAACTGCTCGACGTTTCCTATTACTTCAGCACTTACTAGACAAACGCTTTAACCTTCCAATTAATTACAAAAAACTCATATACTTGAATATAATAAGGCCTATTTGGACTTACGGAGTTGAGCTATGGGGCTCCACTAAACCATCGAATTCCTCTCGATCATCTAATCTCTGTCTACAAATAAAACCATCCATAATGACCTTAATGTTCCTTATGTTTCAGATCTGGCCCAATCCAGATACCTATCCTTCCATAATAAACTTCAGAATCATCCCAACCCTCTCGTTTCTAACCTTGCTTCCTCTTCAATTCCTGATAACCCTCCGAGGCGTCTGAAAAGAAGATGGCCCCGTGATCTCCTAATGTAGACATATCATTAGAGTGCTACCATTGGGTGGTTTCTCAACAAGTGTTTTCACGTCATTATATCCATGTGTTCAAATTGTACTATTGTACAAATGCATTTCTTTAATACAGTAGTAAATATCATTAACAAAACAAAAATTTCTAAAATTAAAAATCGTTCTTGAATAACTCCACAAGTATAGGAAACTATAGGAACTTATTTGAAATCTAATCAAATTTTCTACAATATTTAAGAAATATCTTTGGCTATTATTACCAATGACGTAGCCGCTATGTTATCATTATCATAAACTTAAAACCCTTATCAGGGTAAATTTAATAGTTATTGGTGAATCCTTAAAATTTATCAGTTGACTACTTACTCATCTGTAATTATTGTTAGCTTACTTGAAGTTTTTTTTTAACTCTATTATTCCTAGAGAAATTGTCTCAGAATAAAGTATTTTATTATTTTTATATACAGTTGCGGATCGAGAAATTATAGTAGTGGAAAGGACTTTTTTGTTTAGTGTCAGTAATTACACCGAAAGAAAGGAAAACTACCTATATAAAATTTCAGTGGTCGTTGAAAGCAACAGTAATTAAATGAAATATAACGCTTTTAAAGATTTTGTTATATTTTTTCTTAATACATGCTTACATTTAATTGCTATATCCAACGGATCCAAGATTTAGTTGTTTTTTTAGTGGAGGGGGGGAGAGGGGGACTACAGCCCCAAGCTTTTTTTTTTTTAAATATATATAACGAATATTATTTGGAAGAAGAACAAAGAAACTAACTACCTATATAAAATAGTGTTTAAGTGATTCTTATACACATAGAGTAATACTTTCAGAAAGATATGCTTATATTTGACGATTTGGGAGGGGGAGAGAGATCTTTGGCTCGAATGCCCCCTCTCTCTTCCGTAGATCCGTTTGTGGTTACTGTATATACATTATAATGTATGTACATTATAATGCCTGAAACGTCGTAAATAGTTAAATCTCATCGTAACCTACAACTATTTTATTTTCGAAAATTCTTGGATTTGGTTTTCAATCTGGAGGGGGACAAACTTTGTCTAATTAATTAGGTACTAAAAGCTCGTAAATACCTATTTGCTTTCTACTTGGATCGTAAGATAATTTGTTCACAAAATGATAAAAACTGTGACCTACAAAAATATTGAGCCGTTTATCGTGGCCTACACCCCCAATTTTTTAAAATAACGAGGTTATATTGGAAAAATAGCCAAATATTTTTGTAGGCCACATTTTTTATCGATTTTGTGATCAATTTATGTTACGATCCAAGTAGAAAGCAAATGGGTATTTACGCGTTTTTAGTACCTAATTAGTAGACAAAATTGGCCTCCCTCCAGATTGAAAACATCCCAATTTCAAGAGTATTCGTAAATAAAATATTTGTAGGTTACGATGAGATGAAACTATTTACTAAGTTTCAGGCGGATGTTAATAATGCGATAAAAAGGTGTCTGTACCACTATTAGATTAGATCTCTCACATAAACATAAATATGGACCAATACAATTTTGGGTGGTCTTTAGCCCGAGAACCTCCTTCTGTATATATTATTAATACATATTACATTTGTGTATATTTTAAATATTTTTATTATATCTGTATTATATTACATATTATATGCATTATTTTTGTATCTGTTTAAATGTCAGCTGCGTTGTTAAGCGATTGACACTACGTGAGTCAACTCGACCGTTTTTTTCCTCTCTGACCTCTCGGACCTCGGATCTGTGTTCGTTAATTTATCAGATATGGCCGGTCTGTTGTTTACGACTTGTTATATTACAAAGAAAAAAGTACGATAAGGAACACGAGGTTTAACCGAAACAACGCAATCTATTTCCAAAGAAATCGTTAAAAAATGTTTCCAATAAAAACAAAAAATTAAAAATTTTATTTTATAATTGATTCGCTTATTTCCTCAATCGATTTTTATGGAAATTTAGATAAGTATTGACTAATTGGCCGTGCGAAAAATTCGCAGAAAATTTTGTTTAGTGAAGAGCAAAACAATATGGAAATAAGTAGTTCCTATTTATTATGTAAGGAAGGAATTAATATTTTTTCCTTGGTCGATTACAATATTCCATTAAACATGATAGACCAAAATATTTGTACAAATTGCTTTGCTAGGACCTATTTTTAAACGCTGACTGGAAAGATAATGAAAGTAATAAAGAACATAATAATGCCCCGATCATAGAATATTCTAAATTATTAAAAAAAAATAAAGTGTAAGAACAACTAAATGCCTTCAAGAAATAATAAAGTTAATATATCAGCCAGGAAAAAAAGTGTAGTAGACTATTCTACTCCTAAATGCAATATCTTTAAACAGAAAGACATTATTAAGTATATCAAAACTAATGGACTGTATCTTTGTTAATAATTGTCCGATTTTTCGATTTTTTTTTTTGTTTTGTAGGTAATTTAGTAATCTTTCTAATTATTAAGGTACAATCGAAAAAAATTCATACTTTTTGAGTTATTCGCAAATAAAGTTTCTTTTCCTCCATAACTTTTTTTCCAGAAATTTCGAGAGGATATGACTTATTTTTCTCATGTGAAGGAGAAGAATATCTTCAAAATGAGTGGTCATTCATTGGATTTGATGAAGAATTAACGAAGTTATGGCGTACCGACAAAAAAACACCTTTTAGAAATAATATATAGGATTGCATGTAAAATCATCCAATGAATAAAATGTTGCTATCTATTATTGGCGTGAAAATAAGTTTATTTCCAAAAAAGACATTTTTCAAGAAATGTAATGAAACTTGCATCAAATTTTTAACTGTTTTATTCAAACAAAAATTAAAAATAAATTAATTTTATTGTATACAAAAGTTATCTTTTATTAAACTTTATAACTTTATTCTCCCGCATCCACAATTTGTACTCTCCATAACTAACCCCTAACAACCTTATTTTTCTTCGAAAACTAGGCTTGAAATTTATTTATTTCCAAAAGGGACCTTATTCAAGTTTCATTGTTTTTAATTACTATTGGAATAATCAGTAATTTTCATAAATGTATTTATAAATAAAGAATTACTTAATTTTTATTTTTAGTTTGGTTTTGATGTTACAATTGGATTGGAAGATATAATTGTTCACGGTTCCTGAAAAATTATAGTTCACTTAGGAAATAAACGACCGAATTTACTGTTGTTGTTTTTTTTTTTTTAATTTGACGTTTTTAATATTATCTAAGATAAGAAGTCCTGTTATTTAGATTATGAGAGGGTAGTCTAGACTCGAAACTAATTATCTTAGGATCAAATAAAAATATTACAAAAACGCTCCAAATTATTTCAAAATGGATTATTATTTCCAAACAATTATACATCTAAAGTAACATTACCTTCCTTGTGGCAAAGAAAAAGTAATAAAAGGTGATTCCAATTATTGGTCTAAACATTTTTTTTTAGTCATTGGTAATTTTCTAAAAAAAAAAAAAAAATAGAATTACTTCAGTAACATATTTAAAAATTAAAAAAACAAACAAAGGATATAACATTTGCAGTAGAACATATAAGAAACATCTAGAGACCGTATCTTTGCTCCAAATTGTCCGATTTGAACTTCTTTTTTTTTGTCTTTTTGTTATTTAGGAAATTTCGTAAACTTTTAAATAACCATATTTTTGGAATTTAATTTTATCATCCCTCGTAATTTTTTTCCTGCTTCTTTTCGTTGAAGTATGTTATATAGATACATTTGAAGGGCATCGAGAAGAAGACTTTAACAAAGTTTTATTGAAATCGGTACATTCGTTTAGGCACTTCAGTCTACAGCAACGCAGGTTGTTCGGTCGCCATTTTGAAATGAAAAGATAGATAGTAATATCGATGAAGGAAGATCATCCTCGGGTGACCTCTGATTTTAAATCCAAATTTGAAAAAAAAAAATCGGTCCAGCAGTTTCGGAGAAAATACGCGGACGGCGAACGGATAAACATTTTTTTATTCAGGAAGGAGATGGTCCGGGGTTGCGGTCATAAATAGGCTAAATAAAAAAAAATATTTTATTGAAAGCCAACATTTCGACCCGACTTTACAGGTCTTCATCAGGGCCAAAACGAATTTTTTTATTCGTTTTTTCGAATTCTACGTACTCTAAAAACGTAAAAAACTCAAATTTTGAAAGGGAGTTAAGTTTTTAAATTTTTGTTCGTTTATTATTGTTAAAACAATTTAAAGGGGACTTTTGAGTAGCTTAATTCAGTTTAAAAAAAAATCATCATTTTTTTATCAATATTCGACTGTACTATAGATCCTCCAATTTTAGGAAAACGTCTTCGTATAATAAACTAAAAAATAAATAAAGTCCACATAACCTATGTTAAGGTTTATTCGGCAAAAACTTGAGATTCTCATTGGTCTATGAAAACCATTATTAAGCTCTATAGAAATAATAATTAAAATAAAATACGAAACTATTTCACATCTGAAAACCGTGAGTTAGTAAAATAACTTCTCAGCTTATGAAACGTCTAGACGGAACCGATTTTAATATTTGGGCACAGTTGTCTGTCACGTAAGAAATAGAGAAAAACATCCAACGAACTACTTGAATGCGAGAATCGCTGGTAATTTATTCAATGATACCGTTAAATCTATAATAAAGCAGTAACAGTTTGAAAAAATAACAGGTTTTCAAACAATTTAATATAAAAAAAAAAGTCGTTTTACTTTTCATCACTGATTTTTTTTTTTCGAGTCACGTAAGGTTTGTCTACAAATCGATGCAAGAAATTTATGAAAAATACGCATTCTTTATTTTTGTGTTTTGAGAGATGGGGGTATGGGAGACAAATGAGAGGGATTTAATTCTTCCATTAATTCTTATACCAGAAAACAATTTAGAAGTATAGAATACATTTGTAATCAATCGAACTTTTTTTTTAAATTCTTTGTTGAGATATATTACAATATGTCACATATAAGGACAATGGTAATACTGATAAAGAGTAGCTCATCCACAATATGTACAATAAATAAAAATAAATAAACAACAGAATAATAATACTTTTTTTTTTTTTTTTTATTTTTTTTTTTATTGATGATATTTACAACTGTACTACAAGTAAAAATACATTCAGTAAATGTGATCAAAAGAATATAATAGCATGAAATGACTTGTTGAGAAACTACCCACTGGTAGCACTCTAAAAATGTATTTACAAAAGGAGATCTCGAGGCCATCTTCTTTTCAGACGCCTCGGAGGGTTGTCAGGGATCGAAGAGGAAGCAAGGTTAGAAACGAGAGGGTTAGGATGGTTCTGAAGTTTGTTATGGAAGGATAGGTATCTGGATTGGGCCAGGTCAGAAACATAAGGAACATTAAGGTCGTTATGGATGATTTTGTTTGTGACAAAGTAAGGAGCATTGAGGATTTTACGAAGGATTTTAGATTGTAAGGATTGGATGCGAGAGGAATTCGATGGCTTAGTGGAGCCCCATAGCTCAACTCCGTAAGTCCAAATAGGCCTTATTATAGTCACGTATATGAGTCTTTTGTAATTGACTGGGAGTTTAGAGCGTTTGTAAAGTAAGTGTTGGAGTAGTCGGAAACGTCGAGCTGTTTCTTGTCGTTTCAATCTGGTATGAGGATTCCAAGTTAGACGTTTGTCTAAGTGGAGTCCAAGGTAGCGGATTTGTTCAACAGGGATAAGTGGGGTATTATTAAAGGATACTGTAGGACAACAGGACATAGGTTTACGACGAAGGGTAAAGAAATAATAATACTAAATATTAATGTATATAAACTAAATTTTCATAACTTTTCAGGTATTGTGTGGGTAGGTCCGTAGATGGTCCACTCGGTTACAAATAGATTTCATCAAATTCCATACAGTACTTTCGGTTGCTCATGCTCAAATGTATTATTTCCTTAGATTTGCCGATATTTCAAAAATGGCTCGTTCGATTTGGCTCGAAGTTAAAAGAAATGTGGGTTATGGTAAAATAATGATATTGTATCGGTTTTTTATAAATTCTATGCAGTACTTCCGGTTGCGCACGCGCAAATGTATTTTCTAATGCAAATGTATGCCGATATTTCAGAAACGGCTAGTTTGATTTATCTCAAAAGTTAAAAGAAAATTGGGTTTTGATAGTACCGAAACTTTTTTAAATTAATTATTTTTTTTCGTTTCAAGCTTAAACCATTGTGTAATAATTTTCAGTGTTTTATAAATTTATTTCAAACAAATTTCTATAAAATATTATCTCTCTTTTGTAGATAAGAGATTATGATAAATATGCAGTCAACGCCAACTATCAGTTCACTCCAGATATCAGATTAATTATTCATCCAATTAGATATGATTCAATCTACTTTTATTAAGTTTGAACAAGTTTTATATTATCATTAATTATTTATTTAAAAAAAATAGTTATGATTTCTATAATAGGAATATTTATTGTAAATTAAGAGGTTTACAATACTGTTTATGTTTTAGACTCGAGAAACTTATTTAACAAATCTGTGGCCGTCAGTACAATCGATTTTAACATAGTCTGGAGTCCTGTAACATTAATGCTAATTTTCTGAATGCATGTACAAGATTATAAAAAAAATTGATTTCAGGTTTAGTGTGCTTCTTGCAATACCACAAACAATTTCATAGAAATTGGTTGCTATCTTGGTCAAAAGACGGGATGGTCTTTAATTTAATTTGATACAAAATTAAACTGTTACCTATCTATTCTTACCAGACCAGTCCGTGGTGCATACCATACCCCTTTTTATCAAATAATCTGCAACCATCCGGCTGAAACTTCGTAAATTAATTCATTTCATCCTGACCTACAAAAATATCTTTTTTACGAAAAGTTTCGGAATTTGAGAGTATTCAATCTGGAGGTCGGCAAACTTTGCATATTTAATTAGGTACTAAAAATTCATAAATACCCATTTGCTTTCCACTTGGATCGTAAGATAATTTGAGCACAAAATCAATAAAAAAAGGTGGCCTACAAAAATATTGAAACGTTTGGCATGTGTAATCTCGTTATTTTGACTATTTGGGGGTGTAGATCACGCCAAGCGGCTATATTTTTTAAGGCCACCTTTTTTATCCACTCTGTGCTTAAGTTATCAGACGATTTAAGTGGGAAGTGAATGAGTATTTACGAGTTTTTTCTGCCTAATTAAATAGACAATGTTTACTGACCTCCAGATTGAAAACTCCCCAATGCCGAGAATTTTCCTAAATAAAATATTTGTAGGTTAGGATGAGATGAAACTTAGTGGCAAAACCTCCTGGGACCTATAACTAGATTCCTTCAGGAATCCAGGAAGATAATGTACACCATATCTCATTGACATAACAACCAGGATTTCATGAAGTTCTTTGCCTTCTGAATCTTCATTCACGCTTTCAATTAAATTTTGAATAAAATAATTCAGTATATCTGCTTTTTTATTTCGCTTTGACTTTTTAAAAATAAATCAAAAACGTTACTAGATCAATCAAACAGGAAAACTTACGTGTTTTTTTTTTTAAATATGATCATAACCCTATTATAACTAATATTGCCCAAATGCAAGACCAAGAAGAGTCTTGACCTTGGTTTTGGTCTTGCGCAAGAGTCTTGCAGTTGTTATCTTATTGTTATTTATTGAACATGTTACTTCATATCCTAGAAAAACTTTATAGAATAGGTACATATGTTTTATTGAGTTAAACATAGTAAAGTCCAACCTAATTAATAAAGTTAACTTGACAATATATTAAAGGCATTGGCAATAAAGATAGTGATAAGAACCCATCTTGGAATGGAAGAGTAAAGACAATCAATGCAATGTCAACAATTATTTAAATAAAAAATATCTGGTGTGTCCACTCATAGGACTTTCCTACAGATTTAAAAAAAAAAAATTCATTTTAAATATGTCCATTAAAAATAACACAATTAAATCAGACTAATTTTCCTGATAACCTATCTGAAAAATCATTAGAATACGATTTATTTGACGAACTAAAGCAATGTAAACGGACAAGTGAACAATTATTAAAACCAGTAGGCTCGTGCGAAAAATTCGCACAACATATTGTTATCAAATGCCAAATTAATAAGAAAAGAAAATAATGCAACGTATCAAAAGATAAAGGAATCAATTGTTCCTTTATCGATAAATATAATCGACAAAGAAAACAAAAATTAATTTAAATCTTCATTAATGTTTGGAACCAACATGTTTATAAATTTCAGTAAGCTGTATCTTTGCTAAAAATTGTCCGATTTCGATGATTTTTTTCCTTTTGTTAGGAATTTAGTAATCTTTTATATAATAATGGTTATAACCCATGGAAAAGAAAAGTTTGTAATTTTTAGTTATTCGCAAATAAAGTTTGTTTTCTTTCATAACTTGTTTGCCTGAATTTTCTGGGTGATTGGACTATTTTGCCCGCCTGAAGGAGAAGGAAGCCTTCGAAATTGGTGGCTCAATCTTGAGATTTGGTGAAGAATTAACGATGATATGGCTTGCCGATCAAAAACACCATCGATAAATAATATAAACTCCTCCTCTCTCGATCATAGAGACCTCAAGTCGACGAAATGAGACATGTATTCAATGACAGTACTACAATTAATGTAAGGCTGTGTGGATGCGAACCCTATGCCTTGCGTTATCTCGAAAATAGTACGTTTTGAGGCTTAAAGACGCAGGATCCGATAGTTCCGGAGGAACTATCGGGGTCTTGCTGTACGCAACAAAATCATCAAGATCCAATTTGTCCCGTATCGATCTACAGACCTACCACGGTTCCAGTATTGAAGCCTAGCTAAATGTTTTTATCGACTTTATTTATTTTAGAAAGAAAAACAAAAGTGGAGAATACGATTCGCTAACCCCCCGTGAAGTTCTGAATCCAACGGTACCCCATTCATGGTATTTGACCATGACAGGAGCTTATATTTGGTACAAAACCGATTTCGAGCCTTACTGTAATAATATATGTGAGGATCAGTGTAAAATTCAATTCATTGTTATGTTGCTAAAACTGGTCAGGTTTCGACGATTTTTTCATAATTTTGTCGGAAATTTATTAATTTTTTTCAAAATGTTATCACTACATGCTATGAGATATTACTATCATTTTTCATAATGTGAAAACCTAACTATACCCTCAATGAAAAATTGTATGAGTTAAATGCAAAAGTATATTGGTTCTACCAATTCATTACACATAGTGACTAAAATGTTCTAGTATTAGTAACTATTTTACCTTAATTTCTATATACAAAAACGCTTTATTTTATTTTTATTTTTTTTTTACCTGTCTTGGTCTTGTAACAATTAGGTGGTGTTGATCAAGACCAAGACCGATTTCGGGCAACACCATGACAATTCTTTAGCAGTTTAGCACAAAATCGGTCGTTTATTTTATAAATTTTATGTTTAATTTTTAGCATAAAAACACATTTATCATTTGCTACAAGCTGTAAGAAAATATCCTAATTATTGTTTTGTTAAATATAGTTTTACATATGCAACAAGAGCTAAAATTCTGCGTTTTAAATTTTTACGATGAAATATTCATTATCTATAATCTAATGTAATCTAAATGTTGTGAAATTTGTTTTGTTATGAATTGTTGTTGATAATGCACAGGGATAATGGACGTGTCGAATTTAATTCTAGATTAGTTTAAACTAACCAGATTTATTATTTTAGAATTATTTAAATGTGTGTCTTCGTATTAAAAGCCAGCATTTATCATTTTCAAATTTTGAAGGTGAGAGTTAACTCATTGAATTTTTGAGAGATTGGTTCGTTATTTAAAATAATAAATTAAAAATATTTTAAAACAGCGATATCTTTACTAATAATATTTTGATTTCGATAATTTTTTTTTTGTTTTTTAGGAAATTTAAATACCTATGAAACACCTGATTAAAATTAACCAACTATATGAAAAGGTGTTTAAGTAATTCTTAAAGTCCTATTAAATGTAATTACACGAACAATAATAATTTAAGAAATAGTTTTTAATATTTTTTTCTATAAAACATGTTTATATTTTCCCATTTTGGGGGAGGGGACTTCAGCCCAAAAGTTCCTCTCCCCTGTAGATCTGCCTTTGCATGTACGTATTTATACGTATATGTGATGGTAGGGGATGACTTTTTTGACTTTTCGGACGATTATAATGGTTCTTGTTGGACAAATAATAAACCAAAACATTTGTTATTAAGTTTAATTTAAACAAATTCGGATAGGTTTTTCTTCATAAATACCAAATTTAGAAATGCTTGTTATTCATTCATTAAAGCTCAGTTCCGATAGATAGAACTTTCCTCTTAGAGACCATTTTTGATTTTTCATTTTCAATAACGAACCATTGTAATCGTCCAAAAAAATGAAAAAATTTAACTCTCAAAATTTGGGGTTTTACGTAGAATTCGAAATCGAATAAATATTATTTTAATACCGATTTTTTTTCAAATTTTGATTTCAACTCAGAGGTCACCCGAGGATGATCCTCCTTCATCGACATTTCTATCCGCCTTTTCCTTTTTCATGATGGCAACCGAAAAACCTGTGTTGCTATAGACTGTAGCACCTAAACGTATGTACCGATTTCAATGAAACTTTGCTAAAGTCTTCTTCTCGATGCCCTTTAAATTTATCTATATAACGTACTTCAACGAAAAGAAGCTGGAAAAAAATTGCGAGGGATGGTAAAATTAGATTCCGAATAACTTAAGAAGTATAAGCTTTTTTTTATGTATTGTTATTTAAAAGTTTACGATATTACTAAAAAAAATCGTTGACATCGGATAACTTGGAGCAATGATATGGTGTAAATATTTTTTATGTTCTTCTGAAAAGCTTACATCTTTTGTTTTAGTTTTCGTGAAAGTTTTACATTAACTATAGCAATGTTTTCTATTTTTTTTTTTTTTGCAAATTATAAATATAAAATAGAGAATTATATAGGCCAATGTTATTTCATGAAAGTCCCTTTTATCATTGACCTCACTAAAGTTAATCACTGGTTTTTTTTTAAAAAGTATGTGTCTACTTTACGATGGTGCACAGGAGGATCTACGGGGGGCCTTTCGGACTGAAGCCCCCCCAAAATGCTAAAATATAACCATGTTTTATAGAAAAAAATATTAAAAACTATCTCTTAAAGTATTGTTGTTCGTGTAATTACATTTAATAGGACTTCAAGAACCACTTAAACACCATTTCATTTAGGTAATCAATTTCTTTCTTTTTTCTAATTAATTATCGTTGTATGTATATGAAAAAAAATCTTTCGGGCTGAAGCTCCCCCCCTCCCAAATTAAATCCTGGATCCGCTAGTGCGATGGCGTACTTAGAATTTTATTATCCTGAACAGTTCTGGAGCGATTCCTTCTTAATCAATAATAATCATGAACACACAAAATCTGTCTTAACTGCTTTTTCGTTCGGAATCGGCCCATGCAACAAATGTGCTTTTTTGTTGAAAATTATGTCTAGAATCAGCTTCCTCCTCCCCTCC
Organism: Nezara viridula; assembly: GCA_928085145.1. Classification (NCBI taxonomy): domain Eukaryota; kingdom Metazoa; phylum Arthropoda; class Insecta; order Hemiptera; family Pentatomidae; genus Nezara; species Nezara viridula. The sequence goes on from OV725082.1 coordinate 127,932,248, forward strand.
CCCCCTTCTCTCTCTAGATTTTGGCCCTTAAGACTGAGACATTCTGTATATTTATTGTAATATTCAAGTATAATACTGTCATGAATATATTGTATGTGTGTGTGTATACTCCTTTATAGCCCGCTCTGTCAACTTTTGGAATTCCCTCCGGATCAAAATTCGGCATGCCCCCTCCTTATACACATTCAAAAACCTCTTATTCCAATTCTTGTTCCAAAAACAGTCAGATACAAGCAAACTATTAATACTATATATGTATTGTGTAGCAATCATATAATCATATTGGTAAGAAATGGTACATGCATTTCCTACTATCGACGTAGGAATTTCAATACATACATTTTTTTTTTTTATTCAATTATAATTAACTATTTATTTTGATATATATATATATGTTTATGTTGTTCAACCCTTATATATAGTTTTGTTCATAGTTTCAAGTAATTCTTTCATAGTTTTAATTGTTTTGTCCATAGTTTTAAATGCTCTGTACATAGTTTTATCTGTATTGTATATTGTGCACCTAAGGTTTTCTTTACTTTTTAGTTTATTTTATTAATTTTATTTATTGTTTCAAACTTTTAGGCCAGTAATATTCTATTCTTTTGTACAATATAGTTATTCTAAAGGGACTTAGTCCTAGAATAAAGTTTTTTTTTCTATCTATTTATCTATATATATATGTGTGTGTGTGTGTTTGTGTATATATATATATATATATATATATATATATATATATATATATATATATCATTTTATATTATAGAGGATTAAGGAATGTTCAAATTATGTTTTTATTCTTTCAGAAAAGAAACAATAGTGGGGAAGAAACACAAAAGGAACCCGAATGCCCAGGACGACTTCCATGCGGCTGGCTAGTCTACAACAAGAGCACCAGGGCGTCGGAATTTTTTATGAACAATACGTAAGCCACAGATGTCCATTATATTTAGTAGTTTAGTTGTCAGTAGTTTAGTAGTAATTGTAATGTAGCAGTGTATAGATTGAGGCTCAATAACATATTCATTCAACTGCAAGATGTGAAGTTACTAAGTAGCCATTTAGTTAGTACTTAACATACTAAACCATGAATTAGTTTCAATTTTTTTTCTCTTCCTAACTATGGGTTGATGGTTGACTGTCGTGAATAATGAAGAGAAGGGTGGTTGGGGTGAGCAGTCAGAAATAAAAAGGCAAAAATAAATAATGATATTTATTTTAACATTTGCCAACGTTTCGACCTGAAGTTCAGGCCTTTATCAGGACTGTTCGAAGAGATTGCTCGAATAGAGTGGAGATATGGTAGCGTGGAGATATAATAGATAATAGAGTGGAGATATGGTGACCATGTCTACTATATCTCCACTCTATTCGAGCAATCTCTTCGAACAGCCCTGATGAAGGACTGAACTTCAGGTCGAAACGTCGGCAAATGTTAAAATAAATATTATTATTTATGTTTGCCTTTTTATTTCTGACTGATCACCCCAACCATCCACTTCATTTTTTTTCTCTTCAAATCTTAATGCACTCTTGTCATTAATTTGACAGTAAGCAGATGATTTGTTTTAATGAATTTTGAAAATTACATCTTAGGCATTAGGAAGGATAGTACCCAGCAACACCTGTACCTGGTTTTTAAGTTACTTCCTTCATTTAGGAAAAAATATTATCTCTCATCCAGCTCCTTTTCATTAGTCTCATAATAGAAATTTCAGCTGTATCATAAAATCATAAAATCCTAGGATATTTTATTTATTTAACATTTTATGCTTGATTTTCTTTATTGTAGAAGTAGGTCCCTTGGCCATTTAGTCTGCGTCGATCAGGTGACAGGGAGCATGAAATAGAAAGGACTAATGGATTGAAGTGTATTTGTTATGGATTTAGGATTTTACTGTTGGAATGTTTAAGTCGTTATGTATAGTGTTATTTGAAATATATCAGGGTGCGATGACAATTTTTCTTAGAATTTTTTTTATTGTGTTGTTTGTATTTTATTTATCGCTCTTCTTACCCCTCCGAATTCTGATTGTGGCCATTTAGTTCATAAGTCTATTGTTGTGTCCATGTAGTTTAATATGAAATCAGGACTAAGTTAGTTTCTTTGGATTTTTTATCAAGGTGGCGGAATAGGTATAAAAAATGGAAGGTCGAAAATTGGAATTTTCAATAATGGAAAAAATACATGTCAAACATGTGGGGGTGTTTGTATTTTATTTATCGCTCTTTTACCCCTCCGAATTCTGATTGTGGCCATTTAGTCCATAAGTCTATTGTTGTGTCCGTGTAGTTTAATATGAAATCAGGACTAAGTTAGTTTCTTTGGGTTTTTTATCAAGGTGGCAGAATAGGTATAAAAAATGGAAGGTCGAAAATTGGAATTTTCAATAATGAAAAAAATACATGACAAACATCTGATAATTAAAATTAAATCTTTTTTTTTTTCGATCCTTCTTTTCACTTGATTAAATTCCAAGTTTTGACTTGATATCTCCGAAGTAACTGATTGACAGTTCATGGTTTAGGATGTTAAGCAATTATAACTAAAGAGTTTTCTTGTTTTATATTTTTTGGTTGAATAAATATGTTCTTGACACTCAATGTAGTAGTGTAACTAGTTTTTGTCGTGTAGTCTAGAAATAGTAGTTAAATGTTTATATTTAGTAGTTAGTAGTTACTATCACATTTGATCTATGTAGAACCACTGTAGTTATTATAACCTATTAAAAAAATCACTATTAAACCTAGATGTTAGAGCAAATTAAATAAGTATCGCCAGTTACGTTTTTGTCAATTATTATTAAGAACTGTTACAGATTTTTCAAATACATTTGTTTTAATCATTTATTACGATTGCATTAATGAGGTTATAACTAAATCATAAACTTATTGTTTTATTGAGAGTGTGTAATTTAAAAAAAATATCTTCTTAAAATTAAATAATTTTTTTCCTCCACCAATTAAGATCACCAAAATGATGGTGAAGATAGAAATATTACAAAGAAAAATAAATCTTTCTGATTAACAAGGAGAATTTATGAAATATTGCAGCCAATGAGAAACTTTTGGCCTTCTGAAGATTAATGTTGTTAAATATTTAGAGCATTTGTTAATCTCAAAGTTGACTTATTGAATTATTAACATCCTCTGAAACTTCGTAAATAGCTTAATTTCATCATAACTTACAACTATTTTATTTACTAAAACTCTTGGAATTTGGGCGTTTTCAATCTGGAGGTTGGTAAACTTTATCTATTTAATTAGGCACTAAAAACAAGTAAATAACCATTTGCTTTCCACTTGGATCAATTTAATCACAAAATTAATAAAAAAAAAAAAAATATGGCCTACAAAAATATTTGGCCGTAAACACCCTAATTCCGAGAATGTTCGTAAATAAAATATTTGTAGGTTACAATGAGATTAAGCTATTTACAAAGTTTCAGGCGGATGTTAATAATTTGATAAAAAGGAGTCTGTACTATGGACTATTATCTATTGTTTATTATCAATTTTCAATAAAACATTTGTTCTTGTATGACATATGGTTTCTAATAGTAATTGTTATTTTATTAAAAGTAACTGGCGATACTTAAGAAAAAAAGACCCATTTCGGTAAATAATTATTTAATGTTTTATAGCGATGGTATATTAGTATAAGATAAGGGATATTATTTTAGTCTCTGGCCATGATTAGTTAAGTAGAAAAAATATCCTTAAGAATTCTGTAAATTGAGATCATTTTCCAAGCCTACTAACTCTCAATACTAAGATTTTTTTAAGTCTAGAGGCGAACTGTGAATTTCCTAAATTATTGAACTTCGGGCTGAAGCCCTCCCCCAAATGTAACCATGTTTTATGGTAAAAAATATAAAAGAATTATCTCTTAAATGCACTAGCGGACCTAGGCTTCAGCCCGAAAGATTTTTTTTTCATATACATATAACGATAATTAATTTGAAAAAAAAAAGAAAGAAATTAACTACCTATATGAAATGGTGTTTATGTGGTTCTTGAAGTCCTATTAAATGTAATTAAACGAACAAGAATACTTTAAGAGATAGTTTTTAATATTTTTTTCTGTAAAACATGATTATATTTTACCATTTTGGGGGGGGGCTTCAGCCCGAAAGCCCCCCTCCTCCCTCCGTAGATACACCTGTGCTTAAGTGTTACTGTTCGTATAATTTCATTTAACAGGACTTCAAGAATCACTTAAGCACCATTTCATGTTGGTAGTTAGTATCTTTCTTTTTTTTTTTTCAAAATAATTATCTTTCTTTTTTTTTCAAAATAATTATCGTTATTTATATATGAAAAAAAGGGGGCTTTTGGACTTAAGCCCCTCTCTCCTCTCCCTTCCCCCGCCCAAAAAAAAAATTAAATCCTGGATCGGCTAGTGCAGTGTTTAGAAGGCTTGAAAGATGATCTGAATGCTCAAAATTCGTGAAGATTATTTTTCAAATAAACTAGCAATACACAGATACCATAGAATATACTATTGAAAATTCAGGATCAGTCATCTCCGTTATATTTCGGACACATTCGTATAATTTCGGGAATCTCGGAGTAGAGTGCTCTGGTGATCTTGAAACCACTGAAACAGAACTATTACCAATATGTCCGATGACTCACATTAAGTTTAAAAACTAATTTATCCTCCCACTATCATATGTATATTGCCTACTTCCTATTTCACAGCTATTATATTCTAAAAAATTATATTAATTTAAATTCTGAAATGAACATTTATATTCCTATAATTTTGAGCCAAATCGAATAAGCCGGTTTTTAAGTATAGATGTAGAAAGAAAAAATACGTTTGGGCACCCGAAATATATTTCTCACGATCACAATACTTTTCTTTACTGTATATTTCATAAAGGAGTAACGAAAGTAAAAATTACTTTTACCCGAGGTTAAATTTTTCTTTACTCTTTCTATTGTTAATTGTTCTATTTCAAATAGCTATTTAATTTAAAATGATCAAAATCCTTGTTATTGTATTTACTTGACTAGTCCAAACAAATAAATAAATAAATTATCTATTTGGAGTTGGTCCTAAGAAATATTAAAAAATACTTTCATAGTTTCTTATTATCACACTAGTCTATCTATTTACTTACCATTATCATTGCAATATTTTTTTTAAATAACAATATAATTTTTTTTCATACCAATCGTGTTAAATTAATTATTTTTATTGTTAATATAAACGGTAATTCATTTATTTTACATCGTTTATTTTATATTATTATTATAGCAAGTTATTTTTTTTATATATATATATATATATTATTTTTTTAAGAGAAGGATGGTAGGGGTGTTCAGTCAAAAATTGAAATGGTAAAGAATAAATAATTTTATTTACTGTTACTAAATAATAAATAAATTATTTTATTTTATTTTTTTTAAATAAATAAAATTATTTATTTTTCACCATTTCAATTTGACTGAACACCCCAACCATCCTTCAATTATTCACTATAGTCAACCATAAACCCACAATTATTTTTTTATTTATTTTATCTAAGGAAGTGAACATCTTTTGTTATTTAAACGTCGGCATAACAATTAAAAATACAATTTTTTAAAAATTTAGTATTTATTTGACCGCACTCCCCTTCCCCTTTCTTCCCCTCCCCCACCAACTTCTTCTCATCTTTTGTTATAAAAAATGTAAATCTTCCCGTTTTAACAAAAAGTAACTACCGGAATGAGTTCAATATAAAATGAGGCCATAACATGAGAAATACTTTAAACTCTATTTCGCTCAAAAATTAACTTCACAATCCCTTTTATTGTGAAGTCTTTCAATTTCCTGAGATTTTTGTTTTGTTTTAATGGTTTGACTTTTTTAAAAATTTCTTTTGATTCTGTATGACTGAATTAAGTTATAAATAAATATATTGATATTTATTATTTATTATCGAGATTATTTAAGTAATTGTTTTTAGTGGTTTTTTTCTTATCTCCCAGAAAACTTTATTTATAAACAAATATAGCATTATAAAAATTGTATATAAATGTATACCCAGGATCTAACTTTTTAGTGACATTTTATTTTACATATACAAAGCTTTTTTTTTTCTTACCCTCCCTAAGAAAACTATACAATTACTGTATATATATGTATACATTCTGTACGCATATACTCCTGTACAAACTATACTATAGTACAAACAGATATACAAAGCGGGACGGACCGTAGCTAAGATAGGAAATAGATAAGAATTATGGGAATAGCTTGCCCTGTGTGATCTTGAAACCCACAGCCACCTTGAAGTAGCAAGAAGGAAATTGTATCATATTTTTTTTAATTACCAAATGTTAATAAATTGGTAGTTTTATTAATTAGCAATATATTAATATTTAATGGTTGCTATTAAAGTTATCACAAATCTAATACTTCAATATCAACCTTCTTCCCTTCTTTAAAATAATGGATTTTAAATATTTTAATGATTAAAAACATCATGGCTCAATATATCAATATCTTTTCAACATGGGAGAACACGAACGTGTAAATGGAGTGTTCTCTTAAGTTTGTTTCTCTCAGTTTACGATATTTCCATGTGCGGTCGGTTTTTAAAATTATTCAAAGGAAGTTTATGTTATATCACTCGTGTTATTTTTATACATTTAATAAATAAATAAATTTAATGTTAACTGATACTATTTAATTTTTTTTTTCTATTGTTATTTATATGAGGTGACGCAGGCTCCATAATCACTTCGGTTACACTTTTGTTCATGGAGTACCGAATACATTAGGGTTTATCTGAAAGACTGTTTTGGACACTCCATGAACAAGTGTGATCGAAGTGATTGTGAACCACACGTAACCCATACGGTCTTCATCTAAATGATTACCTGTTTTTCATCCACCTCTTCTTGGACGAATTTTAATGCCTTATGTGATTTTCTTTTTAAAATCACAATAGATTAGAGAAAATACAATTCCGAACGTTTGCCCTGTTTGTTTCTCTGAAAATACAGAAATGTGTTTAAAAAAAGCTTCTGTTTTTAATTATTGTCCATTTTCCTTCGGAAATAATAAACTATTTGCTTTGTTTTGAAATTCGGCTTCCCTAGCGGTCCCTGTTTGACCGAATAAGCTGGAATTCGGCATATAGAGTTTGTTTCCTGGAGGAATAATATTATAATGTAAAATAGTTATTTCACATTTTCCCAGTTTTTATCGCATTTAAGTATTGTGAATATCCATAGCTCCTCCTAACAAAGTTGGAAGGTTGAAATTTTGTAAATATATTAAGTTTGTTTTGGTGAGGTGTCTTTGGGAGGTCTCATCAGCAGTTGCCATTTTGTTTCAAGATAGTGGCGGAAAAAACTGTTTCTCTGGAGACTGCAGCACTAAAGCGGCTGTAACGGTATTGATAAAAACATTCCTAAAGTATTTCCCATGAAACACTATAAATTTATTTATATAACATACTTTCTCGAAAAAGGACTAGAAATGACTTCTAAGTTATACAAGGTTTACATTGTAACTATTTTTTCCGGCTTCTTTTGGGTGAAGTTTATTATAGACCTAAATTTTAAGTTCTTCGCGGAGAAGACTTAGGCCATTCTTCATTAAAATCGGTTTATCGGTTTAGGCGCTGCATTGGTTTTTTTCTTTTTTATTAATATCTCAAACCTACCAGTAGAGTTTTAATTCTGGTATGACAATTTTTATAATTATATACATAGCTTATTAAAAAGATATATAATTAAATAAATATTTTTCAAAGTCCTAATCTTTGTGTATAAATGTTTTCCAATGTGGTAGGTAAAGTCGTTCGCTATACATATTGAACTATTTGAATATAATAAACCATTGGGTAATAATTTGCAAAGCTTTTATTTCTCTATTTGACTCCAATGAAACAATTCAATCACTTTCTTTTTTTTTTTTAATTAAAAATATGTGGGTGATAGAACCTTACTGACCGAGTTCTGCTGCTCACGCATTTTTTTTTTTTTGTTAGCGACTGGTTGTGTTCATCTGGTGTTTTGGAAATATGTAAACCCATCTGACATAAAATAATACGTTATGAGATGAAATAACTATAGACACAAAAGAAAACACCAAACAAAGTTTATAATGATGTGTAATAAGCCACCATATTTATTACAGGTGCATTTGTTCGGAAGAAAAACAATGTGTACAGACAGACGATGATCTTTCGGTAGGTGCCTATGTCTACAGGTGCATCGAAAAGAGTCCACCACATTGATTTTCTTTTCCTTTAAGAAACTCATACTTAAAGTATTATGGAATATGGAAGTATTTTTTTAATAATCTTCAAAGGAGAATCGATTAAAAGTCGATTAAAAGCCTGAATCGTTGAATAGTTCCTAATAATAAATCAGCTGTAAAAAAAATATATATTATCACTTGTTTATCAGTTTTTATGTGAAACGATAATGTATAAATCTCCTTTCGTTTTAGTGTTATGACTAAGCTGTCGTAGTTTTGTATTACTTTAATTTATAATTTAATTAGATTATATTGTTTATTTTCATCTTATTCCTCGTTTTGTTATTGGTTAAGCTTAGATATTTAGAAACCAAATGAAAGACTACTAGTATTATAAAGTTGTTATCTCCAACTGGAGGCCATTTTATTTATTTTTCCTCTCTGCATGAATGACCAAAGTAGAATTGTATTAGTTGCTATGTGTTAACCAGAAAAAAAAATTCAAAAAATGCTTTATAAAACTATATATATAGCATTTAACAGTCTATTAAAACTCTGTAATAAATATTTCTATTAATTTTAACCAAAATTAATTTATTTAGAATACAGATAATAGACTGGGCAATGCTAGGTGATCAAACACTCTATATGAACTGTTTTTAATCTTTGTAATTTTTGTAGTTTGTTATTACTTTTTATACATTTGTATTTATGTAGTGTAGAAATTATTTGACGAGGAACTATTTATTTTAGAATTGTTTTCTATATAGTTCAATATATTAACTTTGATTTAATAACTTTCATTCCTTGTAGCTTTCTAATTAATTCTTCCTTATCCAGCATCGTCAGTACAAACATTTAGTTTTTAATGTTGAAATTGAATAATACATAAATATACACATTATTTATATATATTTATTTATACTTCAGAAGTAACTAGGATTTTGAAAGTGGTTAAAATATTGATTTAATCGAAGCCAGTAGATTCAAAATTTGTTTGCAAGGACAAACTGAAGAAAGCATAAGAACAATTTATAATTAATTGCTAAAGGAGTAATTTTTGTATACAATACAAAATTAAGGATGATTAAATTTAATCATATAATTTAATCAATTAAAGGGGCTGACTTCTAATGAAGTGAACTAAAACAAGATTAACCCATAATCTCATAATTATATTTTTACAATGGTCATAGAAAAATGCTGGATGAGAGGGAGTTAATAATTTGTTTTCATTTGTGTTGTTTGCATGTTTATATAATTGTATGTATTTTTGAAAATTTTGTACTTAATATTGATTTTAAGTTTTCTTGATGTACAATGTTCACTATTATTTAGTAAGGCCATTGTAATAAATACATAATTTTTACTGTAATAAATATTGATGACTTTCAATGCTTTTAATCAAACCTATATTGCTTGTTGATATATTTATTTGAATGTACTAATAAATATATCAACATGCTGATTTAAATTATTTTATTCTGGTTTATAGAGAAGCACAAGTCAGACTGTGACAATTAAATAATAAATATACCTTGAAGGAAGTTAGTCGACTGTTCTACATATCATGGGTGATAAATATTCAGGGCGCAGTCTTTTTAAATTTTTTATTTATGCCAAAGTTTCAACCCAATCATGTGGGTCATCTTCAGGGCGTGGTTTGAGCACTGAGGGTGTTCAAGTACTCACTGAGGGTACTGCCCTGAAGATGACCCACATGTTTAAGTTGAAACGTTGGAATAAATAAAAAAGACTGCTTCCTGAATATTTATCACCCATAATAAATATATCTGTTTAATGAAAAAAGTCATTAAATAACTTTTACATAACCTTGAAGAATCTTTCCTATGTAAAATTGCGAAATTGTGCTCTTGTAGTAACTGTATTTGATTAATAAAAGAGTTTTTAAAAATTTGGTCAGTAAAAGTTCCGTTTCGGTACTTCAAGATCACTAGAGCACGCTATTCCCAGATTCCCGAAAGTAGCCGAGTATTGATAGTCTTGTTTACACTCAAAACAGCTGCCTTGATTTATGTTTTTTGGGTTAGGTTAGGTCATATTTTCGCTTTTCTAATATGTGAATATGTCAAATAATAAAATAGCTAATTAATAAGGAAAATATCATATGCTAAAAAATGATGTACCTCGTTCGCTTCCGACACAAAATGCTAAACACATATTTATTATTAAATTGACCCCTCTTCCCCTCCTACTGATAAATTTGAAGAAATGTGGAATGGAGAAAATATGGCAAATAATAAAATAAGTAAAGAAAAATGTGCATAGTCAAATTATATGATTAGAGGTAATTTTGATAGATTCTAAAATTTATAGTGTCGCTCATTGTTATAGAATAGAAAATTGAACTTTATTCTGGGACTAATTCCCCTTAGAATAACAATGATGAATTAATTCAAAAGAAAATACAAATCTGGCCAAAAACTAACTTATAAAAATTCTATTTAAAAATAGTATGTAATCACTAAACAATAAACAGAAAAAAAAATAAGATCCTCTCAAAATTGCTTATTATTGTGATGAAAAAAGAAAAGAAATTACATATTTATATCTACGTTACTACACAATTTATACAGGGTATCTTATTTCTTAATGGCCAACCTGTGAGGGTAGTTCTAGACAATTTTTTTTTTTTTAAATGTTCATTTTAACATAGGCCGAATCCAAACGGAAAAAGAGTTAAGACCAATTTTTTGTTTTTCTTAAGGTGGTAACGTTTTTTATTGAAAATATTTTCTAGAATCACCGTTCATAGTTTGGCCGATATCAACTGAGATGACACTCTTTACAATACTATTATCAGATCGAAATCCTATAAATTATACTCAATTCAATACTTCAACAGTTATTATAATTGAGTAAAAACTTTCCTTATTAAAATTTCTTGTAGTAGTCCAACAGAAATACTAAAATATTATGTAAAATAAGATAATTTCTTGATAGTTAAGGATAGCATTTCCACTATATATTTTTTATTTCCCATTTCTCTGTCAAAGTTTCACTTTTTTCCCTTAGAACGAACTTAAAAATCATTTCTGCCAAAATAATTCTATTTATTATTTCTAAAAGGTGGTTTTTTGTCGGTACGCCATAACTTCGTCAATTCTTCATCAAATCCAATGATTGACCACTCATTGTGAAGATATTCTTCTCCTTCGCATGCGAAAAATAGTCCTATTCTCCCAAAATTTCTGGGAAAAAAGTTATAAAAGAAAAGAAACTTTATTCGTGAATAACTCAAAAATTATGCATTTTTTTTCTTGATTGTGCCCATGATAATTAAGAAATATTACTAAATTATAATTATTAACAAAGATACAGTCCATTAGTTTTGGTATACTTATTAATGACTTACTCTTTAAAGATATTGCATTTAGGAGTAGAATAGTCTGCTACACTTTTGTCCCTGGCTGATATATCAACTTTATTATTTCTTAAAGGCATTTGTTTGTTCTTACACTTTTTGTTTTTTAATTATTTAGAACATCCCATGATCGAGGCATTATTTTGTCTTTATTACTATTATTATCTTTCCAGTCAGCATTTAAAAATAGGCCCTTTTCACAAATATTTTGGTCTATTATGTTAAATGGAATATTGTAATCGACCAAGGAAAAAACATTAATTCCTTCTTTACATAATACATAGGATCTACTTATTTCATTATTGTTTTGCTATTTCTTCACTAAATGAAGTTTTCTTTCTAAATTATTCGCACGGTCCAACTAGTATGTAATATTATATTTAACTACTCGCTTTATGCCTGTTTTACTTATAACTATAACAAAAATAGATTAAACCATACTCAGAATAAGCTTTGATTGATCTTGAAACAGCTGAAATGGAACTGGTTCCAATATTTCTAATGAATTATATTATAATTATAATTAAGTTTAAAAAAGGAGATGGTTTTATGGCAGTCATAAAAAGTCTAAATAGTGCCAAAACTATTTTATTAAAAGCCACCGTTTCGACCCGACTTTGCAGGTCTTCTTCAGGGCTAGAACGGACAAGATATAAAAAGATATAGAGAATTGTGGAAGTTAAAATTATAAGAATAAAGATAGAGACTTACGGGTGTTTTCAGCTAGGATCAACCTGTAAGTCTCTATTTTTATTCTTCTAATTTTATATACATATTTATTTATTTTTGGTTTTCTTTTTTGTATCCATATTCCTTTATTATTCCATATTATCCTTTAGTATGTTATTTCATATTATATCCTTTTTCCTTTTTTTTCAATCTCTCCTGTAGATCTGTAGAAGTATAATCACATTTGCATATATTATATACTACACTACAATTGTTACCATCTTTTTACTTCTGTTTAGGATCTTGTTACTTAGCTTACTCTGTTTATATTTTAATGTACTTATTGTTTATAATTTTAATAAGCTTATTCTCATTTTTTATTATTTTTGTCCTAATATTATGTAACTTCCACAATTCTCTATTTTTTTGTATCTTGTCCGTTCTAGCCCCGAAGAAGACCTGCAAAGTCGGGTCGAAACGTTGAGTTTTAATAAAATAGTTTTGCCACTATTTAGCCTATTTATGACTGTCACCCCGGACTATCTCCTTTCTTTATAATGCAACTTCAACTATTAAATATTCATTAAGTTTAAAAACTAATATAACCTTCTACTGTCATGAGTTAACTTCCTACCACATTTCAATCATTATATTCTTAACAATTGAATTAATTTAAATTGGTAAATGAAAATTTATATCAGATCAAGTGTGCATTACTTCTCAAATTCTCTGTAACTTTGGACCAAATCAAATGAGCCGTTCTTTAAACATAATTGTAGACAGGAAAATACTATTCCTTACCCCCATTATAGTGAATCGTATTTGATTAAATCAATAATGAATTATTTGTCCCCTCATCCCTAACTTCTGTCCTACTTTGAGCATAATTGAACTTGCCATTTTTTATACATAGGTATATAATAAAACATTTGCGATTTCGAAAGTGGAATGAATGGATGGAATATAATGAAATTAATATGGTAACATCTAAGTACCAACCCCATGGTATCTGAAAATTTAATTTAAATCTGATTAACGATGATATCCATATGATAGACACTGTTCCTAATTTGTAACTTGATATTCAAAACGTAAAATAGTAATGGATATTATTGATTATGAACACAATTTTTTTATCCTCCCTTAGCAACAAATAATGAAGAAGTAATAATTCAAATTGACAATCAGTAACTTTTTTTAATGTACATTATATTATATAAATATTGATATATCTATTAACAATGAAAATCTGATAAAACTATACTTAAGGAATAATTGTCATAGAACAGAGTCTGTCTTGGATCTTACTGATTTTACATCACTAATAAATGTTACTTAGAAAAAATCTCTCCAGCAGTTTATATTGGTAAAATTTCTGAAACAGAAACACAATATCTTTAACTGAAGGACTATTTCGTCCCAACATGTTAAAACGAAATGAAAAACTCTTAATAAATGAAACTATAATTCTCACCTTTCGTAGATGTTCAAAGCCATCAACAATTCAATTTCGATCGGGTTCGGAGGATTATTAAATTAAGCTTCTACTAGTTTTAAGTTAATGAACTAAATTATATTTAATAAACAAGAAATAGATAAACATGAAAAAAATATATTGGAAACCTGAAGCCTTTTTTATCTTTTATTTTTAAAAAACTAATATATCAATATAAATCAATAAATATTTCAGGACCTAATCCACATTTTCAGAACTGAAATTCTAATATTTATTATTAATTCTTTCATCATAATTGTAAGTTTTTCATCAAAAATTAATAAAAACATAAGTAATAACACGATCCTCTTCATCATATTTGTGGCATAAATTTTTGTAGAAAGGAATAATTATTTATTTATTTATTTATATGATATTTACAACTGTATCCAAAAAATACATCTGGTAAATTCACACATGGATATACTGACATGAAACACATGTTGAGAAACTACCTATTGGTAGCACTCTAATAATATGTCTGTATTAGAAGATCACGTGACCATCTTCTTTTCAGGCACTTCGGAGGGTTATCAGGAATTGAATAGGATGCAAGGTTAGAAAAAAGAGGGTTGGGATGGTTATGAAGTTTATCATGGAAGGACAGATACCTGGATTGGGCCAAATCTGATACATAAGGAACATTAAGGTCATTATGGATAATTTTATTTGTAACAAAGTAAGGAGCATTGAGGATTTTGGATTGTAAGGAAAATTAGTTTAGGGAAAAAACAAAATGTAAGTTTGAACTTTGTTGTGCCGCATGAGTTTGTGTAGGCTGCCAATTAATGTTGGTCAAACGAACCATAGCAGTACCCCAATTTGCTCTAGTAAAACAAAGCAATTGTTAGCTGAACCAGGATATTGCTGAAGAAGCTACGGAGATTGGTGTAGTTAAAGGATAACAGATGCAATGTAATTGACTCCAAAGCTTGCTATGTTGGCAATGCTAGGCATTCCACCATTTCAATGGAAGGTAGAAGCTCAGATCATCAAAACTTAAAACAGACTTGTTAAGCTGGAAACTTTTCAAGAAGTATATTTAAAACTATTTTGAAGCATTAAGGATAATGGGGGAAAATTCACTCTGGCATTCAAATCAAGACAGGAAATATAGATATGAATAAAGGAAAATGATGAGACTAATAACCAAATGGATAAATAACAGAAAGGTAATAATAAAGATAACATTAAAAATAATAATAATAATAGAGAAAATAATAATAATAAAGTAGCACAGGGGAAACATATATTATATAAAATATAAGAGAAAGCTCTAAAAATTATAGAATAGTGTTTATTTTACACTAAATGCTACAAAAATAAAATATACTATTTCTTATTTCAATGAATGAACTATGGAGCAATGTAGAAAATAAAAGTTGTTTATAATTAAAGTATAAAAAATAATTTATTATATGTAATCTGTTGCAGAGTAAAATATAAAACATGAAATAAAATTAATTAATTAAAATATAGTAGTAACAGTTTGTTATAAAATAATAGAGCTAATAATAAAAGCTTAAAAAAATATTGAGGGTATTACAGTTTTTTTTTTCTGTAGACAATTAATGAAAGCAAAGTTTAAAAGAAGATAAACACAATGGGAACTAAATATTAAATGAAAAAATATTATGGTGCATACTGTAAAACAAATGAAATCAAAGTCAAAAACAAAAAGAATGAATCAATCAATAAAACTAATATCAACATGTCAACTTACAGACATTTTCAACTAAAATTCTAAAGAAAATTCAGCGAATAATACATTAAATATTTAATATAGAATAATTGTCCACAGGAATCTTGGATATGATTCTGGTCAAGTAAAATCTGTGTAATAAAAATTATTTTATGAATACTAACATTTCATTTTTTATTTTATTTTTACCAGAAATATTAATCGTACGATGATTATTTAATGATTCATAAAACATTCCTGTTAGATATATAGAACAGACAATTAATTAAAAAAACATAAAAAAAAACTCAAGTAACCACGGCAAAGATATAATCAAAAAAACTAAAATTATAAGCCATAAATAGCAATCAATATAAATTACAATAAGACATAAATTTATCTTCATAACAAAATACAATAAAAATGAGTTCTTCTTTTTGTTGGAAAGCTGTATGATATTCTCTGTTTTTAGCAATGATAACTTCCAAACAAACAACAATTGATTTATTTGTTGAATTTACATGTTAACTTTTCGGAAAATTTACTTCCATCTTCAGAACTTACAATTCCATATTTTCTTATCGATTCATGGTTAAAGTCTGATGTGCTCCTTTGTCATATTTTAAATTTATGTTATAGATATTATAGGAGTGGTTATATAATATATAGCCTGGTTATATAATAACAAAAGTCGCCTCTTATTGCCATTGAATTGTTATGAAACTACTGTCACCTCAGTCTTTAACTATTATTCATTCTAATTTAAGTTACATTCAGTGATCATCTCTCTTTAAATAATTAATAAATATTCAGTGAACTTTCATCTTACTATGACAATTAAAATATTTTACTGACAAAATAGGACTTGCTTTTATAAGTCTTAAAGCTAAAAAAAGAACAAAAAAACAACAGCATTCCTATAGGTATGTTGATGCGCTAGATATTATAACTGTAATTTATCTATAACAAATTTAAAACATGACAAAGGAGCACATCAGACTTTAGCCAGGAATCGACAAGAAAATATGGGATTGTAAGTTCTGAAGATGGGAGTAAATTTTCCGAAACGTTAACATGTAATTCAACACATAAATCAATTATTGTATATTTGGAAGTTATCATTGCCAAAAACAGAGAATAAAAATAAGAAATTAAAAACAATAGATAGAAAATGTAGAAGGGAAGATAAAAATATAGACAATTTAAGGGATTAAGACCTTGATACAGTTGAACATGTAACAGGCAAGTTAGATATTTTAAAAATATATTAGAAATATGATGACATAACCAATTACAGATGATATATATATATATATATATTGAACAATATTTAAAAACAAAAGGAAAAAAAAAATAATATCAAGATTAAAATTGTAAATTGTATAAAGCGATTAGATAGATTATTATTTGGGAATACATGTATGTAATAATGATAATTATATTAGAATAGATTAGCAGAATAATTATTAAGATGTAGCTGAGCCTCGAAACGTTTAATATTTAAGCAGAATTAATAAACTATAAAATATTTACCCCTGGAAGCACGGGCAGATCTACGGGGAGGGCTTTCGGGCTGAAGCCCCTCCCCAAAATGGCAAAATATAACCATGTTTTATCGAAAAAAATATTAAAAAAGTATCTCTTAAAGTATTATTGTTCGTGTGATTAATATTAAAAGAGGAAAAAATCCTTCCTGTACAGAGTAATTAAACAAAAAGGAATTTTTTTTATGGTTGGGAAGTTGGTTAGGGATTGTAATCATGATTTAAAAAAAAAAAATTGTTCCTTTTTTCTAAATTGACCACAAAAATAAATGTCTCCCAAGTCCTAAATGGTGTGTGGGCGGGGTGGCTGAATGGGCTAACGCGTGTGCACAGTACCGCTGTTGCCCGGCAACCTGATATATATGACAATTGATATAAAAATAGTCATGAGTTCGCGTCCCCGTGCCGAGGGAATCTTTTAAATCCCCGCCCACACTCCCTGGCTCAGGGCCTATAGCCCTATAGCCTTAACGGCGAGGAAGGGGAGGACCTAAAAAAAAAAAGTCCTAAATGGTATTCATGTGCCACTGGATAAAAACAATTTAAACACTTTTTCAAAAATCAATAAGTAACAATTTTTTAATTATAGTAATAGGTAATACCTTTTTATTTCTAATTGGAAAGTTTTATGGGTAATTAATGTTATATTTTTTATAGGTCGGAGGAACATGTTGATTTTTATTTATGTAGACTAGAAATAATTTATAATAAAATAATGAGATGGAAAATTGTTGTGATTTATGGTATTGTTGTTGGATTTTGATAACTTAAAAATGAGCAAACTGCTCCAAATATTATAAACGTGAATAAATAGTAAAAGTATAAGGACTTATATATCTCTGGAGACACCATTTTAAGATCATTGAATGATTGATTGTGCTGATAAAAATAAAATAAAAAATTAGTTTATTCACGTATTCATAAAATAGTTTTAATACACTTTTGCTTAACTATGAACATATCTAAGATTTCTGTGGATAATTATTACATATTTAATGTAATATTTGCTGAATTTTCTCTGAGATTTTAGTTAAAAATTTCTACAAATATCTCTAATTGACATGTTTCAGTTTTATTGATTCATTCTTTCTGTTTTTGACTTTGATGTCCGTAGTTTTACAATAGGAATCATAACCTTTTTTAATTTAATATTTAGTATTATCATTGTTTTTATCTTCTTCACACCTTGCTTTGTAAGGAAGTACAAATACTCTTTCTTCAAGGCCAACAGTTCAATAAGGAGGTGATTTGGAAAAGATCTGACTCAATAGCTAGAATTTTTCTTTAATCGATTAATTAGTTAAGGGTAACAACTTAATAGAGGCTGGTTGTGCCTCGAGAGGATCTCCCGACACCAAGTCGGTCAATGACTGGTGAACCAAAATAAATAATTATCCACCACTGCCAGACTTTTAACAGCCTATGACTCTCGAAAACAGGAGCACAGTGCCTGAGCTACCCATTTCCTGTTGTAACTCAATTTATAACGATAACAAAATAAAATGTTTTGGATTGTTGTAGTTGGTTGAGGATGCAATCATAGATGAAATAACACTCAAATAAGAAACCTTACATTATTAAATGCCGATATTTTGTCCTACATTTTAAGCCTTCATTGTGCCTATGTAAAAAAGATAACCAGTAAGAAGAATATTATAACAAGAAAATAAGAATATTAAAAATTTGCAGTATGGAAATGGTATTAATAAACTAAATATACCACTGTAGGTAAATAATGAAAAATGAAATAAAATAATTATGTGTATACCACTCAACTCAAAAGATAATATATTTTCTTACTATCATATATTATATTTCATTATTTACACATACATATTTGGTTCATCATTACTATCTCCTAAGTTCCTTCCAATTTTCATCTTTTAATTATTTTGAGTTAGTCCTAACAAAGACTTTATGCCAAAACATTGACACAATAAAATAAGTTTTTGTATTATTTTATCTATGACTTTATCGACAAACTATTTTTTTTTTTCTCCCCTTCCTTGCTTTTAGGTTACATAAAGTTTTTACTGGGACAGGAAAGAGGGCAGAAAAATAATGCTAGAGTTAAAATTTCCCCTTCCCTTCCAACACAAGGATTATTTTTTTTTTATTCGCCAGGATTTGAACCCCTTTGGTTTATCAGGTTGATGAGCAACCCATGTTTAAATGTTTAACACAATGCATTAGCCTGCTCAGCTACTCCGCCCATTCCACAACTAACTTCTACAATTTTTCTTGAATCCAGAACTAGAATTTTCTATATAATCATAATAATGACATTTTGGTTTATTATTTTCAATAATGAACCATTGCAATTGTTGAAAAAATTCAAATGTGAACCTCCCTTCCAAATTTGGTGTTAGATGTTTCATGATACGTAGAACTCGAAAATCAAATAAATAAAAAATGTTGTCCATCTGCCGTCCATGGTTTTTTATAAAAGAAAATTAATCAACTAGTATTAAACAATTTTACTTTATTTTCACTGTAATATTAATAAATAACTGCATCGTAAGTCTGATCAATTTTCTGTCAATTATTCAATTCGTTTTTAAACAAATTATTTCTGTTCTGCTGCTTCAACCCACCATATCTCCTTTAATTACAGTTTTAACTGCAATATACAGACTATACATTTAAAACTGAATAGTAAACTTATTTATGTCTAATTCAAAAAAATAAAATAAAATTGTAAAAATCAAAGATCCTGATTAATTTTTTTGGAAAAAGCCTAACTCGGAATAGTCCTAATAAGTATACTTCCAGTCCAATTTAGGTTTGTTGTTTCTTTTGTTTTTGGCAAAAAAACATTTAATTCATTAGCACTCTAATCAAATTTAAAAACAATATGCCTCTTGCTCTGTATATAGAGTAAGTTTTTTAAAATATTTGCCACACGAAAAGGTATATTAGCAATTATAAGGCTTCTAAACACTTTCATACAATTTATTTGTTTTTCAGACATTTCACGATTTCAGATTCATCTTTAGACATTTTTTTCTACAGATGTTATTCTCATTTATATTTAGATTTATTTTCTTTATTCATAGTATGAAATAAATATTTAGGAAAATAATTATTGGCTAAATAGCTTATGTTCCTTGATATGTATGTATTTTATAAAGTAGTTATATAAAATAATCGTAATATGAATTACAGGTGAAATATATCTAGATACTGAAGGCAAACTACACTATGTAGTTTTTGCCTACATTTTTTAAATTAATTGAATCCCCTCCCTCATTGTATCCTAAATTTATTAACTTGAGTTAATAAAAAAAGTAATATGATTTTTTTTTTTTACAGATGTATATGTCCTCCTGAAAAATCCTGCGTAAAAAGTGATGACATGTTGTCTGCCGGGGCTTATGTTTTCAGATGTTTTGAAAAGGTCAGAGCTATTGAAACAAGAAAGCCTGAATTGCATGTTGACTTTGTAAGGGAAGAAACTTCGCCGACCGTGGAACTGTCAACAGACCTGACTTCAATGCCTTTTACTGTCGAGCAAAAAAGAAGCATTCCATTGCCGCCGGCTAACAACTTCAGACGGGTCTTCTTCAATCTGTTTCAAAATTTCTTGTCATATCCAAAATTACAAAATGGTAGAAATAAGTACCAAAAAGATTAAAATTATATATGAGAGTATTATAAACTAAGACTGAATCAAAAGTTCCTTTTTTAAAGATATTTATATTAATATTTAATGTTTCTTTAATGAAAAACAAAAATGTAAGTTCCTAAAAGCATTTACTTCTTTTAAAAAGAATAAATTTGTATATCAGTATGCTTTCAAATTAGATATGGTAGTTATTTTTTAAGATTGGTTTTGATATTTTATAAAGCATACTATATATTTTGTAATTTTGTATGAAATGTAAAGATACATGTCTTTTTTTTATAAAGCATACTACTTATATATTTTGTAATTTTGTATGGAATGAAAAGATAAATGTCTTTTTGCTGTGTTGGATAAAAGACATAAATTAAAAAAAAAAAATGTATTTCTCCTTGTAATTTTTAAATTGTAAATTGAATTCTCAATAAATAAAATTAAAATAATGTCGTTGAATTTATTTCACAAACCTTACATAATTATTATTGGTTGTGGAGTACTGTCAGAGAGAATAAACAAATAAATATAAAAGATTTATATTTCATTTTATGCTGACATTTCAGCCTAGGTTGCAGGGCTCATACATCTGAAGGTTATTTTAATAGAAAAACTTTAATTAAAAAACTATTCAAAGCAAATTTTAATTAACCAACCATGTTGTCAACTGATGTGAATCTTAAATCATTCTGGCAGAATATTAAAAGTAATTTTTATTTTTTTGAACAGTCTGTTCTAGGATCTTCTGTTTTATCAGGATCAGCTGATTAATATTTTACACTTAGATATTCTTAAAATCCTCAATGCTCCATACTTTGTTACAAATAAAACCATCCATAATGACCTTAATGTTTCTTATGTTTCAGATCTGGCCCAATACCAGATACCTATCCTTCCATAATAAACTTCATAACCATCCCAACCCTCTCGTTTCTAATCTTGCTTCCTTTTTAATTCCTGATAACCATCCGAGGCGTCTGAAAAGGTGGCCACGTGATCTCCTAATGTAGACATATCATTAGAATGCTATCATTGGGTAGTTTCTCAACAAGTGTTTTCACATCATATCCATATGTTCAAATTTACTAAATGTATTTCTTTAATACAGTTGTAAATATCATTAAGAAATAAATTTAAAAAATTCAAAATGTAGATCAGGTAATTAAATGTCCTCCGAATCTTACTCTAATTGGTGATTTAAACTATTTTTGTCCAGTTTTGCGAACTTTGTACCTAAAAAAAAAAATAGGAAATCCTCTAGAGATTTTCTTTTTACCTCTTTTTCTATATTTCTACCAATCCTCTCCTCTCCCTCTTCCCTTCTATGAAAATATAAAGTTCTTAAAAACGTATAACAATTACAAATCAAGGTCTCATAAATTTAGTATGCTTAAGTTAGTTATTTAATAACGGATTTAAATTTATTTTAGGCTACAGAAAAATATTTTTACATTATTTCAAACTATGTCGAAAATTTGCTTCCTGCTAGTACTGTCGCCTAGACGTTACTTATGAATGACTGTGCCATGAAGTTATTTTCTAACCCCACGAAATAACTGTTGAAAGAAAAAAATAACAGGTTCTAGGCTGTTGTTTTTTTGTGGTAATTTTTAAATTGAGTTTGAAATAAAATTACAAAATATGTTGTTTTTTTGTGGTAATTTTTAAATTGAGTTTGAAATAAAATTACAAAATATATCATTTTAACGATAATTTACTGTGAAAAAATACAATATTAAATTTAAAATTCCATCAATATTAAATTTAAAATTATCATATTTTTTAAAACATTAAGTCTTGAAATTAGTTAAACAAAACATTTAATAACCATTATTATTCAACTCCAAATAATGACTTATTAGCGTCTGAACACAAATTCGAAATTCCGGATGTTTTAGGTAATATGGAAAAAAAATCTTTTCTTGTATTACCCCTTTTCTTATCCCATTTTTCCTAGACCTTATTCCAGAAAAATTCTCCAAATTTCACCAGAACCTTACCTATCATCCAAATCCCCTTGCACAATCTCTATCCAGCACCACCCATCCTTACAATCCTCCTCGAAGGTTGAAGCGGCAGTGGCCCAGAGACCTTTTGTAAATAAGCATCTATTGGAGTTTTGGCAATGGCCAGATCCTCCACTCAAGCCCGAGTGTGTATGATTAGGTTAGTTCTTTTGTTTATATACATTTATTTTTTTTTTATTTTATTGTATTTATTATTATTAAGTTTCTGTATTATTTTTTTTTTTATTGTAAATAGAGTGTGAGTGTGCTTTCTCTGAACACTGTTATTAAATGTCCTTGATGTGACAGAATGTAATAATTCTAAATAAACAAATATTTATAATATTTACATTAAGACTACTAAAAAAAGGCACTGTAAATTATTACTCAAGGTTTATTATTTCGAAATAATAATATATCAAATATTTATGGCATGTCAAACTACCATTCTTATAACTTAGAGGAAATTACCATGTAAAAAATGTTTGCTAGTATTTGCGCAGATAAGAATATTTCTTTCCTTCTCTATTCAGAAACATAAACAACTGAATTATTCTTCTAATGATTATCTTGTAAATGTTAAAGTTATTAGTAGTTGTAGAGTTAATTATTAAGCGTAAACCAAAAAAATGTGGTACACCAACTTCCACTTATCGCTCTACTTTGAACAGAAATTGTTTCCTTGCATCGTTGGGCTATTATACAATTTTTGAAGTGCATTTTAAACGGAGCTAAAGCTTAAAGCTTACAGATAACAAATCATTAAGACCTTAAAATTACAAAAAGTCTATTTATTATATCGATGGTAGGCATTAAAAATCTAGTTTCTCCATCTCCTTTTATAAACCACACAACTTCAGTCTCTGAGCCTTTCAGTTGACAGAATGACTAACTTCAAATTTCAACATTTTTGAGTAATGCCATTTTAGTGATATTTCTAGTTGGAAAAGTTATATCTATACAGACAGTGAGTTAGTTGATTCCAGAGTAGATGATTGCAGTGTTGAAATATAGAACTGTGAATAAAGGTTTAATTTTTTCTAAAATTCTCCGCTTTCCAACGATACATTATACGTTCTGAATATTATTTCCGGAGATTCATTTTCGATCTGGATAAGAATTTTTCTTTTTTCTCTGCTTTATTCAATTATCGAATTCTTTCAAAAGTTATATTTAGCCATTTTTTATAGTTAATGTCACTAAAAGTGAGTTAAATTTTCAAAATAAACCATATTAAAGGTACTTTAGAGGAAGACGTATATGAACATTGGGCATTTAGCCCTGTAAAATGACTTCAATGGATACTAAAGACCCCTTAATTATACAATGATACACCGAGTTTAATCAAAATCGTTGGAGCTATTTTTGAGAAAATTGTAAAAATGTGTTTCAATATTGATACAAAGTGGCACTTCCGGTAAGCCGATTTTAAGAGAAAAGTTGCTGTCACATCTGAGGCATATACCTATCTTAAATACGTAATATAAGTTTCGTACGACTTTTCGGTTTTGAGCTTTACATGTTTACATTCACATACGTACGCACAGATCACTTAGCTTTATTTGGTAATTTGGACTCAGGAGACCTCAAAACATGTATTTCCGCTGAAAACTCGGATTCGAAAATTTTCGAAATTTTCATGATCGCAATACTTTCCCTTACTATATATTACATATATAGGTAAGAGAAAGTAATATAAGAGATAGGCTATACAGTATTTTTTTGAGAATTGTATTACCTTCAAATAAGCAAATACATAACAGTGTTCTTTTAGAGTTATCCGCAAATAAAATTCTACATCCATCGTAACTTTTCCAGCTTCTTTTTGGGGATATTATAAACATAAATTTAAAGTTGTTCAAGGGAAACACTTTGGGTAAGTTTTATTACAACCATTATAGCCGTTTTGGCGCAACAGTCTTTAGGGACACAAATTTTTTCGGACGTGGCTTCCATCCAGAAAACGTCAAATTAACGAGGTTATATAGGCCAAATGGCCCCATATTTTTGTAGGCCACCTTTTTTTCTCGAATTTGTGTCCAAATTATGTTATGGTTCAAGTGGAAAGCAATTGTGTATTCGTGAGTTTTTAGTAATTCAGAAAATTAATTAATATGAGAAAATGGCCCATTTCTGAGAATTTTCTTAAATAAAAATATTGCATGTTATACCTAGTTCTGCCATAAATACTGTTACAAAAGTTGAACTTTGTTTACATCCTTGCGTATTATTTAGATAATCCTTACCTCTATCTGGTTATTTTCTTTACATGTCAGGATAATAATCCCAATTAGTTTTTATTTTTCTTTCGTTCAGTTAACATGGAGTGAGGTGATAAAGAAATCACTCCATTATGATCGCCTTACACCAAGTTGGTAAATGTAGGTCAGAGGTTTTTAACATTTTGAAACCTTTGGGTATCAGCCGTGTGTTCGTGTAGCGCACTATAATGAGACCCTATCTGTATGTGAAAGATCTCGACCGGGCCGTCCCCGCACTGTGAGAACGGCAAGTGCAGTGAGAGCATTAGCTGCTCGAATCAAAAGAAATCTCATTCGAAAACAACAAATGATGTCTCGGGAAATGGGAATCTCTGTCAGATCAATGTATCGCATAATAAAAAATGACTTTAGGATGGCTGCATTTTGAAGAATGACAGGACAAAGGCTGACCACTTTCCAAAAAAAAAATTAGAGTGGATAGATACAAAGTGCTCCTTGGCCGTTACAACAATGGTCTTCATCGAAACATTTTGTTTAGTGATGAGAAAATGTTTACAATTGAAGAAAAATTTAATCGCCAAAATGATCGTGTGTACGTACACAGCTCTAAAGAGAGGAAGTGAGGAAAGACGTCATCACCCTTCCTCAGCGATGGTTTGGTGGGGAGTTTGCTTTGATGGCACCACAAAGCTCCATTTTTGTGAAAAAGGAGTTAACACAGCCGCTGAAAACTATTAGGAAGATATTTTGGAACCTGTTGTCAAGCCTCTAAATGATACTCTGTTGCTGGAAGTCATTGGGTTTTCCAGCAGGATTCTGCTCCAGCTCACAAGGCCAGGTCAACTCAGCAGTGGCTGCAAAAGAACATTCCAGAGTTCATCTCTGCCTCGGATTGGCCCTCAGGAAGCCCTGATCTCAACCCACTAGATTATCGGCTTTGGTCCGAACTGGAGAGGATGGCATGCCACAGAGCATACCCTAACTTGGAAAGCCTCAAACAATCTCTGGTACGAGCAGTTGAGTTCTTTCCTCAAGAAGTGCTGCGTGCTAATATTGAAGGAGGATATTTTGAGTAATTTCTTTTTTGTTTTACTATCTATAGATATACATTTTATTTTCTAATAAAGTTTTTGAAAAATTTAATTTTTCTGTTAAAATCTGTGTATATTTCCTTGTAACAATATTTATGAAAGGACTAGGTATTTATTGGTTATCAAGTTGGGAAATTTCGAGCTAGGGAATAAGTTTTATAACACTACTTCATTTGCACCGTTTTTAAGAAGGAGAAAAAAACCTCTTGGTCTTGGGTTCAACGTAAATTGTAAGTGAAGTACTGTTTCAAGGTTGTGCAGAAAGGTGGGTGATCGAGTCAGGATTACGCTCAACTGTCAGGTTTTCCAGAATAATTAATTATTTAATTAAGAGTACTCACTTTATAGAGGCTGGGTGTGCCTCAGGTGGATCTCCTGACACCAGGGTCGATCCACGGCTGATGAAAAATTATTAGTTATTACGAGTCCGGTACCTAGAGCTCAGGAAGTCAGTGCTTTACAAACTGAGTTATCCCGTTCTAGTTAGTTTTTAAGAACTCCGATAGTTCATCTCTTCGAAGAGGATCCCCAGAGAAACTATGCAACCAGGTCTTTTTGGGGATGGGCATCCTAAGTTAGAGGATTTTTTTTACTAAAATCGACTTACCCTAACTCTATAAAGACAATTTAAATCATCGATTTTTTACTCTTTTTGTAAAAAACATAACTATTAGGAAATAAGAAACCATTGTGTAATCATTTGCAGCATCTTTCGTACGACTCGA
The DNA here is from genome assembly GCA_928085145.1 of Nezara viridula. NCBI lineage: Eukaryota > Metazoa > Arthropoda > Insecta > Hemiptera > Pentatomidae > Nezara > Nezara viridula. Next base: position 127,958,888 of record OV725082.1, read on the forward strand.
AAACATTTTAGATGATACTTGCAAAAAAAATTTTTTTAATGGTGCAGAGTGGAATAAATGAATCAGTCTTTAAAGCGAACAATTTTTATTATTCACAATTGAATTAATAATACCCACATATATTATTACAGTAAGGCTCGAAATGGGTTTTGTACCAAATATAAGCTCATGTCATGCTCATATACCATGGGTAATTGGGGTACCGTTGGATTCAGAATTTCACGGGGGTTAGCGAATCGTATTCTCCACTTTTATTTTTCTTTCTAAAATAAATAACGTCGATACAAATATTTTGCTAGGCTTCAATACTGGAACGGTGGTAGGTATGTTGATTGGATCTTGCGTTTTTAAACCCTTAAGCTTACTATTTTCGAGATAACGCAAGGCATAGGGTTCGCATCCACACCTTACGTTAATTGTAGTACTGGCATTAGATACATGTCTCATTTCGTCGACTTGAGGTCTCTATGATAGAGAGAGGAGGAGTTTATATTATTTATCGATGGTGTTTTTGATCTCAAGAATGAGCCACCAATTTCGAAGGCTTCCTTCTCCTTCAGGCGGACAAAATAGTCCAATCACCCCGAAAATTCAGGCAAACAAGTTATGAAAGAAAACAAACTTTATTTGCAAATAACTAAAAAATTACTTAATTTTCTCTTGGTTATGCCCATGATTATATAAAAGATTACTAAATTCCTTACAAACGAAAAAAAAAATCATCGAAATCAGACAATTTTTAGCTGAGATTCAGCTTATTAAAATTTGTAAACATGTTGGTTCCAAACATTAATGAAGATTTAAATTTATTTTTGTATCCTTTGTCGATTATATTTATCGATAAAGTAACAATTGATTTATTTATCTTTTGATACGTTGCATTATTTTATTTTCCTATTAATTTGGCATTTGATAACTAGTTTATATTATTACTTCTTGTGAATTATAAATAGCTAAAGATTCGTCATTCGTGATCGATCGTTTGTCCTTTTTTAAAGATCGATTTATAACTGTCGTATTATCAAATTATTGAGAGGCCTGTCAGATGAGATCGAAAAGGCACTGAGGAGGGTTCGTCGAAACTGGCCCCAAGCGGATTTGACCGCTGCGGGCGAATTCCAGCTCTCACCGAAATTCGCTCGGAGGTTGTTAGATTGCCTTAATCAGTGCATCTTCACGCCCCAGGATATGCAACTGCAACGAGTAACTGCTAACAAATTTACATCATCCGAAAAAGTCCGAAGTAACTTCTCAACTTCAGGAAAAGGACATGGAAGACCTTGTGAATTTAAGAAGATTAACTTCAACATCACAACGGTAAGTACATCAATTCAAGCTATTATAAAATTGGATTTTGTTGTGTAATAAAATAATTTAAAAAGTGATGAAATATGAGTATTTTAAAAATATTTCATGAAAATTAGACCAGGCCCTAAAAAAAATATCTGGTGTGTCCACTCACACGACTTTCCTACCTATTTTAGAAAAGTTTTTATATCTTTACATATGTTCATGAAGAAACAAAAAAAAAAATTGAACTAGATTTATTTTCCTGAAAATTGATCAAACATAAGATTTGAATACGATTTATTTGATAAACTAAAGCAATGTAAACCGACCACAGGCGGATCTACGAGGGGGGCTTTCGGGCTGAAGTCCCTCCCCCCCCCCCTCAAAATGGTAAAATATAGCCGTTTTATCGAAAAAAAAAATATTAAAAATCTGGTGTGCGCGCAACACACAACTTTCACTTACTCTTTGAACATTGAATAAAAATTATTTTCTGGCCATGTTAGGCTATTATAAAATGTTTTAAATTGTATTTTAAATTGAGCTAAAGCTAAAAAAACAAAAATGCTATTAAAATAACAAAAGTCCTATTTATTATATCACCGGTTGATTATGGATTGTACGATTCGTTGATTATGGATTGTTCGATCCATTGATTATGGATTGTACGACTATAAGTCATTAAACTGTTATTTTCCATTACAAAGTTTATTAAAACGGAATTAAGAGATTTGGATTGTCTGTCATAGACAGGTCAAAAGTTGTCACACTAATTGTAAGTGGATACTGTTGGAATATCGCTAAGGGAAAATGTATCAAATTATTCACTAATTTAATTTTCTAAAAGGTTATATAATGATTTTTCGGAATAAATTGACGATAAATTTTTAATTATTTAAATATAATGTCAGATCTAGAGTTATTGAACTACAGTAAATATATTCAAGGTTATAAACGTATCCATGAAATATTTTTATATTTCAATTCTTCTTTCACATAAGTACAATGAAATGGTATCTTAAATAGTGTCATTGCCTTGAATCCGTGGGTTTTAAATACTTTTTCAAACTATAAAAAAATTTTAAAAGTTTACATTTAGTAAGAAAATTTCATTAATTTCCTTGAAAACAGGTTATTATATATAATTTATTACCACTCTTCGTTACGTTTTACAACTTTCTATATTAGTTATTGTTTTTCTAAAATTTTCCGCTATCCAACGAAATATTATAAGTATACCTTCTGACAATGTGAGATGATTAATTATTTAAAATAAACCATATTAAAGGTACTTCAAAGGAAGATGTATATGAACATGGGCATTTAAGCTCTGTAAAGTGATAAGACCTAAATGATATCAAAGACCACTTAATTATACAATGATACACAGAGTTTAATCAAAATCGTTTGAGCCGTTTTTGATAAAATTGTAAAAATGTGTTTCAGCGTTCATATAAAGTGGCACTTTCGGATAGCCGATTTTAAGGAAAAAGTTGCTGTCTTAAACCTTTAATATGTAATATCATTTTCGTACGAATTTTCGGTTTCGAGCTGGACTGTTCACATACACACAGACCATTTTTTGGGACTTGGTTATTTGGACTCAGGGAACCTCAAAACGTGTATTTTTGTTGAAAACTCGGATTAAAAAATTTTCAAGATTATAATACTTACACTTCTATATATTATTACATATATAGGTAAGTGAAAGTAAAAAGTGATGAAATATGAGTATTTTAAAAACATTTCGTGAAAATTACACCAGGCCATAAAATAAAAAACTTAGAAATCAAAACTATTTTCAAAAATTCTAAAAGCCATAATACATACAGGTATTCAATTCGATTAGTACATACATCGATTCCTAATATTATTAACAAAAATGTTGAACATAAATCTACTTGAGTGAACGCACCAGTTATGGACACAGAACCCAATAATGAACAGCTTGGACTTTAAATGTAAATGTAAACTTTAAATGTAAAGCTTTCTTGTTGATTTAAAGGTTCCAGTTTTATCTAGATTGAAGAACAATGCCCTCTATTGACAACTGTATGAACAAAGTTTCCAAAAGAAAATTTTAAAATGCCTATCATTGTTGTTTCTATAGTGCTCTTGAGATCAGTGTGTTTCATACCTTCCTACTAACAGTTTTCCTAAGATCAAGTTGAACATTTATCTTATCTGTATCGTTATATTAATAGTTAAATAAAGATTTTAAAATTTGGTCTGAAGTATGTCTATTACTGGTACCGACTCCCTTTCAATTACTACAACAATCGATTTTCTGGGTTTTTATTACTAGAGCAAAAATGTGTTGTTTTTTTTAATGTAAATTATTCATGTATAAATAATTTTTTTTTAATTTTAAAGTGTTAAATAGAAAAAGACCCTGTATATTCTAAATGTCCAACGGAGAAGTTTATAACTATAATAATTATGGTGGCATAAGCCAAAAAAGAACAAAATTTCCTTAGCTATGTCATTCACTGGTTCACCCTACATCGAATCGTAGTATTATTTACAAAAATAAAAATTTTAAACAAATCTACTAATATATATTTTAAACCGTGGTACAGACCCCTTTTTCATCAAATTATTAACATTCGTCTAAAATGTCGTGAACAGCTTTACCAAATCGTGAACTAATTTTTTTCTTATTTACGAACATTCTCGGAATTAATGTGAAGATTGGAAAACTTTGTCTATTTAATTAGGTAATAAAAATTCATGAACGATGAAAAAAAGGTGGCCTACAAAAATATTGGACCGTTTGGCGTGACCTACACCCCCAACATGTCAAAATAGCAAGGTTATATAGGCCAAACGGTCCTATATATTTATAGGCCACCTTTTTCTTTCGATTTATGATCAAATTATCTGAGGATTCCAGTGGAAAACAATTGGACTATACACTAGCTGATCCAGGATTTAATTTTGAGGGGGCTTCAGCACGAAAGCTTTTTTTTTTTCATATATATAAAACGATAATAATTTTGAAAAAAAAAGAAAGAAACTAACTACCAATATTACATGCTGTATTAGTGATTCCTGAAGTCATATTAAAAGTAATTACACGAACAATAATACTTTAAGAGATAGTTTTAAATATTTTTTTCTATTAAAAAATGGTCATATTTTATCATTTTGGGGGGGCTTCAGCCCGAAAGCTCCTCCGTAAATCCGCCTGTGATTGGGTATCAACGAGTTTTTAATACCTCATTATATTAATTAATTTAATGAGAAAACGTCCCATTTCTGACAATTTTCGTAGATAATAAAGTTGTAGTTTAAGATAGGATGCATTTACGAAGTTTTAGTGGGATAATAATTTGGTTAAAAAAAGGTGCATGTACTACGGACTATTTATCTTTATTTTTTCTGTTTTCAATATGAATCAAAATACAATAAATTGATATAAATTGATTGTTATATTATGTCATTTATTTATGTCAATTTTGGGTACAAAGTAAAACCATTAGAAAAAAAATTTGTTTAGTGTTCAAACAGCCCTATATACCATTGGTTTTTAAATACGTTTAGCATAACTCTCTCATTATATACATACCTTTCTTCACCCTCATAGTCCGTAGTATAAGGTTGAAGAAAGATATCGCAGGAATTGGGGTGTTTTACATCTGGAGATCGGCAAACTTTGTCTATTTAATTATGTACTAAAAACTCGTAAATACTCCTTTGCTTTCCACTTGAAAATCGTATGATAATTTGATCACAAAATCAAGAATAAAGGTGGCCTTTAAAAATATTGAGCCATTTTACGTGACCTACGTCCCTAAAATATCAAATTAACTAAGATATAGAGCCCAAACGGCCCTATATTTTTCTAAGCCACCCTTTTTCTTGATTTTGTGATCAAATTATCTTACGATCCAAGTGGAAAGCAAACGAGTATTTACTAGTTTTTAGTACCTAATTAAATAGACAAAGTTTGCCAAAATCCAGACTGAAAACTCCCCAATTACATGAGCTTTCGTAAATAAAATATTTGTAGGTTACGATGAGATGAAGATATTCTCAAAGTTTCAGGCGGATGTTAATAATTTCATAAAAAGAGTTCTGTACCACGGACTAATATTCCAATTCTTCACCATTTGAAACCTAATGTAGAAGAATTTATACAGCTTTTACCACCGAAGTTCGAGTAGTTAATCCACGCAAAACCTTATGGTGCGACATTTGGAAATTGTTCAAATCATTAGGAACCCAAAAATTGACCAGTAATTTCAAACATTTCCATTGAAGTGTTACAAAACTACCATTTTTCAGTTGTTCCATTATTCGTACTTCAAGACTATATCGTTACTGCGTTAGCAAGCGTCTCCTTTACTAATAGCCCTTTAGCAAGGGCCCAAAAATCGAACGCAAAATTAATCTATCGATTAATCGCCTCACCAATCGCTAGATTAATATTATTTTTATGTAAAAGTAAATTTCATATTTCAAGCTCGGACATTAAGGAAATATAATTGTAATATTCTGAAAAAATATGTGCATACTAAACTTTATAATTATATGACTATTATTCTGCAAGAACGTGAAGTAAATATCACTAATGCGATTTTCTTTCTATTTGTTTTTATTGCTCTGTATGTTTAGAAGGTACAGGCGGATAAAAAAAAAGAGGATTAAAAAAAAATAAAATACCTACGCCACTGTCCAAGACCTTTCATAACAGGCACTAGTGGATCGAGGATTTAATTTTGGGAGGCTTCAGCCCGAAAGCTTTTTTTAAAAAAAAAAAAAAATATATATATATATATTACTGACTTTGAAAGAAGGAGAAAGATCCTAACTACCTATGTGAAATGGCGTTTAAGTGATTCTTGAAGTCCTATAAAAAGATGATTCTTTAATATATTTACATAAAACATGGTTATATTTTACCATTTTGTGGTAGGCTTCGGCTCAAAAGCCTCCTCCCCTCGCCATAGATCCGCCTATGATAGGGAATAATAATAGTGTGTATTAAAAAAATGACCGTTTTATCAAATTCAAGATTTCAAAGGACTAAATATTTTAATATTTACCAATACTTAATAATCTATTTAGAGCATTATCTAACCCTCATTAATCCCATTCGACTTATTGAAAAAAGCCTCAGATTAGATATTTGTTTCAAAGAAGAAACATAACAGTGTCCTACGAAATTCTCATAATTTTAAGACATTACTGGAAAAAAATTTCACACCAACTCGTGAAATTATTAAATATGAAGGGGAAGATGTCCTTGGCCAGAAAAATTTAGCAATAGAGATGGAAAGGAAGAATGGTTCCGAGTTATCATTAATGTATACTGTGGAGCTCCGTGATAGACTAATGAACAGCTGCGTAAGATTTGTGATCGGGGCCCCAAGATACTCCCATGTTTCTCACCACCACGCTGAGTTAAAGTGGCTTTTCCCCTCCTTCCGAAGACAATATTTCCTAGGTACGTTCCTCCACCAAATCATCAACAACCATCGTCCTTCTTACGCCTACAACCTTCTCCAATACAAGTCCTCAGTCCATTCCCTGTCCACAAGATCTCGACGTTCTAACCTTTACATACCTTCTCACAGATCTGCTTCATTCCAAAATTCCTTTATTCTTCGCTCTGTCAATTTCTGGAATTCCCTCCCTATCAAAATTCGACATTCCCCATCCATATTCACATTCAAAACCCTTCTATTCCAATTCCTATCCCAAAAACAGTCAGATAGTTGCTAACCATTCGAGCTGATTTTAATAGAGAATTTGATACATTTTTATTTTTTAATTCTTTATTATTTTCTTAAGAATGTATACTGGTCTATCAGTGCAAATAGCTTTAAGTGTCTTGTCATAGTGTTAATTGTTTTGTATATAGTTTCGTTTGTTGTATATAGAATGTTTACCTTATATTTTCTTTACATTATTTCTTTTTTTTTTCGATTGATTTTATTTTGGCCAGATGTAATCTTTTTATTTTGTTCTATTTTGTTATTCTCAAGGGACTGTGTCCCAGAATAAAGTTATTTTTCTATCTATCTATCTATCTATCTAATGAAAAACAAAAATAAAATCTGCAAAATGACGGTAGGACATTATGAATTATTAATCTTATAGACTTAGCTTCTACAGAATGAACCAGAACATTCTGAATGACGACAGTAATGACCTGGAATGACCCCATAACTCACCAATGACATCACCGAGTGAGTTCAGAACTGAAGAAACATCGATGCGAGATCTGTTCTTCATTCCATCTCGATACTTCGGGCTAACTTTGGACCGAAGGATAACATCATGGGACCCACGCATCACACATATATGGAAGAAATTAAGTTAAAATTTACAAATATTGAATTATCTACTTGGAAACCAAGGAAAAAACTTAATGCATATGTATGTTTATTTACTGAAACTAATTTTCAAAAATAAATAAATATTTCAAGCTAAAACGTATAGGTTAATCATATAAGCACATTTGTACGTTAATAACATTACCCTCCACAAATATTTAATCAAAGAACATACAGGGACTTGGTATAAAAAAATTCACCACAGACTCCAAAGCACTAGCGGATCCAGGATTTAGTTTTGGGGGGGCTTCAGCCCGAAAGCGGTTTTTTTCATAAAAATAACGATAATTACTTTGGAAAAGATGAAAGATACTAACTACCTGTATGAAATGGTGTTTAAGTGATTCCTAAGGCCCCTTTAAATGTAATTACACAAACAATAATACTTTAAGAGATACTTTTTTAATATTTTTTTCGATAAAACATGGCTATATTTTACCATTTTGGGGGGGGGCTTCAGCCCGAAAGCCTCCTTCCCCCCGTAGATCCGCCCGTGCTCCAATGTATTTGTTCACGGTGTATTCAACAAAATATACGCAATCACATCCAACTAAGACTGAAAAGAAGCTGAATGAAAGACCTCATGACATAACTAGCCACAGCACCACTAGCGGATCCAGGATTTATTTTTGAGGGGAGGCTTCAGGTCGAAAGTTTTTTTTTTAAATAACGATAATTACTTTGGAAAAAAAGAAGGAAACTAACTACCTATATGAAATGGTGTTTAAGTGATTCCTAAAGTCCTATTAAATGTAATTACACGAACAGTAATACTTTTAGAGATAATGCTTTAATATTTTTTTCGATAAAACATGGTTCTACTTTACCATTTTGGGGAGGGGGGGCTTCAGCCCGAAAGCCCCTCTTCGTCGACCGCCCGTGCACAGCACCCAAGATTAGCTTCTTTTAGATTGACCAGTTTTGATAACCAACTTTTTATTGTTCTTTCTACTGTTCTATTTCCAATCGTTGGTAATTGATTAAGGTTATTGTATAAATATGTGTTCATAACAAACAATTATTGTTGGAAAGCTGAAGATTTTAGGGAAAAAAAAATCTGCTTACAACTTCCTTTATTACTACTATAACTGCATCACACGACTTTCACTTACCACCCTTTTAGCATAAATAAGTATTTTCAGACAAAGGAGAAGTGAAAGTAAAAATTATTGGAGCTGTATTTATTTACAATTCATTGTGGGTATTTTTATTTGTTTAAATACCTTTATATATACAAGTTTTAATTTTCATATCGATGTATTCTATACAGTTAAATATTAAATAGTACCAACGATAGCATTTATGAAAACCGCATATGTATATACACATAATATTATCGGGTTCCAAATTATATGAAGCTCATGTTGCGTATGGAAGCCTGATGTAATCTTTCGAGCTGAAGCAAGCTCGTATTCTTTTGATTCCTTTATTACAACTATAATCCGGAGCTTGGGGCTGAAGCAATTCTCTCCAAAACGGTAAAATATAACGTATTATTGTCTTAAAGTATTATTGTTCGTGTAATTTCATTTAAAAGGACTTTAGGAATCACTTAAACACCATTTCATATAGGTAGTTAGTTTCTTTCTTTTTTTCCCAAAGTAATTATGAAAAAAAAGCTTTCGAGCTGAAGCCCTCCCAAAATTGTATCCTGTATCCGCTGGTGATTCACGGGTGGGAAAAGACAATATTTAGAGTAGAAAATAATCTTTATTCTGGGGCGAGGTCCCTTATGAATAACAATTATGAACAAAAAATAAAAACCACATCTGGACAAAAATTACATAAATCTAAATTAAAGATTATATATAGTATCTTCAGTGAAAGTAGATAATAACAAATAAAAAGCAACACTATTTTGAAAAAAACAAACATATTTAAATGAAAAGAAAAACAGAAATCAGATTAAATAAAAAACAAAATATTATAACCATTCACCTCAGTCTAAATTTGATTCATAATATTTATTTCATTGTACAACTTAATTTTGGGATGTGAGACAATTATTAGAACATTTTAAGAAAGTTTCATCAATATCGTTAGATCCGTTTTCACGCTACAGACTATAGAAAAACATGTTTTTCATTTATTGCGCCCAAGCTATTGCGCATGGAGCACCGAATTTCTGTCACAGGCATCAGTAGTCAAAACCCTACAAAATAAAAAAAGAAGCAACAAAATCGGTTCAGTAGTTACCGAGAAAATCTTGGCACAGACAGACCAATGGCTAAAAATGTATTTTTCTGACTAAGGGGGCTCTGAAACGTACAGATACGTCGAATACCACATATCGGAAATTTGACCCGATTGCAATACTTTCCTTACCTAGTATAGCTAAGAAAGTAAAAAAAGTTAAGCAAAATGAAAAAAGGCAGTTAAATCGATGCACGGGCGGATCTACGGGGGGGAGAGGCTTTCGGGCTGAAGCCCCCTACCACCAAAAAATGGTAAAATATTACCATGTTTTATAGAAAAAAAAATTCAAAAAATATCTCTTAAAGTATTATTGTGTAATTACATTTAAAAGGACTTATAGAATCACTTAAACACCATTTCATTTAGGTAGTTAGTTTCCTTCTGTTTTTCCAAAGTAATTATCCTAATTTTTATGAAAAAAAGTTTCGGACTGAAGCCCCCCACCCCAAAATTAAATCCTGGATCCGCTAATGAATCGATGGATTATTTCCATACTTGGATCACCATCATGCTTTCTGAACATGATAAGACGGAGCACGTTATCAATGCATTGTATATTTCAAACGTGACATTGGTTTGGAAATTAATTAAAAATTTATAATAGGAATAGACTTGATTAAATTATATCACTAATCATTGACCGAAATATATATTTTTTTCGTTAGTTAAATTTAAATAAGAAATGGTTATCATTGAGCTCGTTGTGAATGAAATAAATTCAAATTTTTTGGAAGCGGGAGAAACAGTTCTTGGTTGTTAATTTGAAGAGGAGCAACGAAGCTATTCTCGAACAGCTGTACCAATGTAAGATGGCTGCCTGTGGACAGCTCTTGAAAGATGAATTTCCCCTCATTGATGACGATTTGTTCGAATATGTCGAAGGTAAGTTTTAGCCGGTTAGTCTTTTAAACATATTTGAAAACCGCTGGTTTCATTTTAAAATAATCCACGCCTGTCATCACTTACAATTCTTAACCTGTACCAACTCAGATTATTTTTTCTTTGTTTCATCTCTCCCTTTGTGTATTCTTCTTTATTACAATAAATATTTGTCATTATACTCATAATCTTATACTTGTAATCAAGTATACTTCCCCCATGTTTAATTTTGGTGTATGTAAACAAATATCTGAATGATGAAATAGAATCTTGATTGAAATGTGTGACAAACAGGTGTCATTACCAATGGTATTGATGACTTCGAAAGCAGTGAAGAATTGTACGAAGCTATCGGAGAAGTATTGCATGAGGTAGCAGATGGAAGGAGCGAAGATGATATAAGGTAAGCATGTTTTTTTTTTTTGTCTCATGTTCAAATAACATTCTTTGTATTCTAAGACTGTCGGTGAATCAATTCTAATTACAATGAAAATAGTGGAAAATTAATATTAATCAGTGCCGTTATGTAGTATTTCTTAAACATATTTTTTTTTTCGGTATGCCATAGTTTCCTGAATATGTCATCCTAACCAACGATTAACCCCTTCGCCACTAATGACAAAAAAAATAACTATATACCGCAGAATAAGCAGGAGAAAAAGTAGTTAATAATGATTCATTTGTGCCTAGCTTAAAAAATACAAGATTTATAGTTAGTTACCAAAATGCTAAAAAAAAGTTCATTGTTTTAATTTCAAAGTTTTTTTTATAAACAAAAAACATGAAGAATGAATGTTTCAAGAGCGAGCGAAGTGAAGAATTAGAAAGTAAAGGAATAACATTCTTAAACTATGTCCCGAGTGTTAAGGCGTCACCATAGCAATCTCCTGATCTAACCTTTCTGTTTTGAATCCTGGACAGAATCTTGATCTTCTCATTATAGCTAGAATTGTTGGTTGTGTTATCCATACATGATACCCATCATGTATGGATAGGTAGAAAAATAAGAGTTATTTATATATAGTTTTATTGATTCATAAAGGACAAGATTGGACATTAACATTGCTTGTAGGATAATTAAACATTCATCATTACATATTCATTCATGTTAAATTGTTCTATTAAAAATGTCACGAGAACTTTGAAAAAAAGTGAAGTAAATCGTAGTTCAAAAATTATTTTCTCATTTCAGATGAATCAATAACATTGAATGTTCCTTCAAATTCTTATATGATTTAAAATTTTGAAGATATATTAACTAATTTCATTTTTTTTCTATAATTGATTCTTTCGCTAATAAAAAGCATAAATTTAGTTCTTGTTCCTTGTGTTTTTAATAAAGATAACAATATGTTTGTTTCACATTATTTTCAAAATAATCTTTAATTGTTCTTTTTTTTCTCAATTTTACAGAGAAATATGTCAGAGAATATTGTCTTTGATGAAAGACGATAACAAAGCAAACGGTGAAATAAATGGAGAAGCTAAAATTTTAAACGCCCCTGTTCACCTTGGTTCAATGGTAGCTAACCATATAGAAACGGTCGATGATATCAAGAGCATATGGGTAATGCAGAGGGATGATGGTTTGGTAAGTGTCATTTATTAAGTTAATAAGTTTTAATGTTTTAATTAATTCATTTTAAAATTATTTTAAAAAAAATTGTTTTTTTTTTAATTAGAAAGTTGATGCCAAAAAGTTAGAGAAAGCCGAACAAAAATTACAGCAAAAACAAGAAAAGCGTCAAGAAACGGCTGTTAGCAATAGAGCAGCTGCTCCTATCCCGAAAATGCAATCAGCTACTGCATCACAGGTAATGTTTTTAAAATAAAATAATTGACTAATGAAAATATAATAGTTTCAGGAAAACGTATTTCAAATTTCAGAGCCATGTATAGATGATTCTAAGAAGCTAGATTGTAAATGTATGAATGTTCTATTTATAAGCTAAACATTATCATTAAAGCTCTAATAAATTATAATTATTTATTTCAATTTTATTGTCAAATGACAGTATTTTTTTTTAATATTATTTTATAAGAATATGATGGTTGTTATTTTCCAATTTGAAACAGTCATTTATGTCAAATTACTTCTAAATATGTTTTAATAGTTAAATGGCGGTCTCACATCTTTGTTTTCATTGATATATGCATTTCATTCTTATCAGACAATATTTATTGTCGTTAACGTCATAAAACCTCGAATTTGTTAACTCTTACAAGATTTACATGGTTGATTTGTTGCATTTACAATAAACACTTAACATATTTTTGTTTAGCAATTTAAATGATGTTTCAAATTTTTAATACATGACTACTTTTAACCAGCACATAGGATATGAGATACCGTTAAAAAAAAAAAAAAAAAAATTATAGTACTGATTTATAGTCTCGTGTCGCATAGCATGTTTCATGTTCACAATGGCCATACATTTCATAAAAATAAAATAAAAAGGGTCTTTTCATTTTACTTTTTGTGAAGTTATCTCTTATATTTTTAAATAAATTAAAACATCCCTCGACAACACTATCCATAATAACTATATTTTTAATAAATTCTAAGAAAATGATTAAATAAACATTTTGTGGATAATAGATAACAAAAGAATTGAATGTTACAAATTTATAATAAAACAAATATAATTCTAAAGATAAATTGTCCATGAAGATGGGTTATAAGAGTTTGAAGCGTAGACGAAGGAGCATAATAAATTAAAAAATTGATTTAAAAATGAAAGATTTTATTTCACAAAAAAAAATATACTAAATAACTCTCATTAAATTATAAATAGATTAGCAAAAAAGGGTACAATTGTAATTATTATTAGCATAACCTGAAACTTTCAATCACAATTTTTATTTTTATATTTTCTCATCGAAACATTAATCTTAGAACTGAAAGTATTTACTTTTCTTATATTTTATTTATTTTTTTACTTTTGATCAAGCAATACAAATTAATGTATTTTAATTTGATTTGAATTATTTTAATTAATTAATAATGCATTTTTCTTCATTAGTGATTGTTGATTGTAACTGTTAAATATTATTAATAATTCCAGGTCACCAACAAGAAAGAAATGAAGATGGAAGCTAAAGGTGTAAACCGTGCTCAAGATATCAGGATTGAAAATTTCGATGTTGCATATGGAGATAGGTCAGTTTATCGATTGATTTCTGCTGTAAAACAGGTTATTATGTTTAAGAAAAAAGAAAAAAACTGTTTTTAAATGTGTGTATATTGTCTGTTTTTTAATCTGGTATTTCTAGCAGACTATTTTGGTTGCCAAAGTGACTAAACTGTGGCCTTGGCATTGTGAGCCATTTTCTAATTATTACCAATTGGTGCGTGAATTTGCCCTTGACACATGTCTCCCGCTGATAGTGACTGATATTCTTTCTACCGTGTTCTTATCTTACCTGAGGCTATTTAATTCTGATCGCAATTAATTTAAAGTAATATTCTAGTATAATGTTAAAAAAAAAAGTTTTTATAATAATCAATTTAAAAAAAAAAAAAAAATTGATTCCGTTCCCCAATTTTGATTCTTTACTAAGAACAAGATATTTATGTAAAAACATTAAAATAAAAATGTAGTTAAACAAACCAATATTTTTTTATTCTATATTATCGACTTTATTATTATTGTCATATGTCCTCTGTGAGAAATGATATTTCTACTGTGTTTTTATTATGCTTGAAACTTTTTAATTCTGATTTAGATTAATAAAAAGGAAGAATATAAAAAAAAAAAATTTTATTTTTTAACTTATCAGTTTTAATAAAATTTCTAAATCTTTCTATAGATTGTATCTTTAAACCTTTTCTTTGATAATATGAATTTGTTTTTCTGTATTTGATGCCATATTAGCTGGGTTTATTAGATAGAGTAAATTAGATAAGAATTTTAACGAGCAATGTGGGCTTTACTTTAATCTTGGAATTTCCAGTTTGTTTAGCTTTTAGAGAAAGCCATTAGGTCGGTATAATAAGACTTTAATGCTTAGCCACTATAAAACGCATTTGATTAGTGTCCTACGTGAAGGGGAAAATTATTTTATTCAAAATGGATTTAAACATTATTAATTTCATAACTGTGGATGTTTTTTGCATTCGTAATATCCTTTTTATTTGCATATTTTAGCTATGTTAAAGGAAAAAATAGCTAAAATGTTTCTAAACTTTTATAAAGTATTACTTAGCAAGTAATTATAACTTAGGAATTTTAGGTAATGAGAAGGATGGTAGCCTCGCTGGGAAGGGCTCAAGATTTTTGCCTTTAGCACCAGACTCCATCTGTGGTATTACCCTCGACTTTGCCTAAAGATATATTAAGGCAGCTGTTAACGATAAAGTTCGAATACCTGCTCATGGCAGAAAAATTATTTATTCTGTTTCAACAGCTGTGGATCCGCCCTGGGGCACACTCAGCCTCTATAAAGTGGGTTCCTTTAATTAAAAAATTAATTAAGGAGGAAAATCTGGTGGATGAGCGTGATCTCGGTCAAATCACCTCCTTGCGCAATCGTTGACCAAGCAACAGTAGTTTCCCTAAATATTACTGAACCCAAGACCTTCCATGGTTTGTAGTGGTACAGGTTAGCGATAAAATCAAACTCTATTTGGAGCACACTAGAAAACAAATACTGTTGATAGTCAGCGGCACCATTTGATGTGTGACGGAACTATACACTTGTCAATGATGACTCACTAAATATATATATTAAAAAACTACATTCTGTTTACCCTGCTATTATTTATATAAGGAAAAGTTTTAAGAAATAATAATTTTTACTCATGATTATGAATATCTCTGTCAAAGATAACAAGACTGCCGTTCTCTCCATCTAAAGCACCTCTTTAACTTGGGCTTAGCTGAGGCGCCTACCACATCGTTATGCAAATATGATGACTTGGCTACACTGAGGTTCTTCCATTTTGGAAATGACTCAATCACTGATCCCATAAGTTTATAAAAGTTCACAAAGGCCTCTGGCCTGTTTTAACAGAAATTAGGACGATGCACAATAGGCTTCAATGAGGCCGAAGTGCATCTTTGGGCTAAGAAAAAAAAGTAATAATACATGAAATCATTCAGTTAAATATTGCTAATATTAAGCACTGATCTCAGGGGAACTAACTAAATGCAATAAATAACAAAACAAACGTTTAACAAGGTAATGGCTATTTTTTTTTAGAAAGCTAAAAAAATTAACAAAGATATTAATAAAAAATTCCATGAATATAAACCCCGGATTATTAACTGTGAAAATATAAATTATAAATATATTTAAGTAGCAAAGAAGGAATTTCACTTACTATCATTAATCTGATATTGGGATTTTCGGATTGGTCCAATATCGATATCAAATCCCATCAACTACTTCCACTTGCGGATGCGAACACTTTATTAGGATTTTTGTACGTCTGTATATCAAAAAATGACTCGTTCAATTTAACTCAAAATTGGAGAAAAGTTGAAGCAGTAAAAAAAAAAAATTAATAAAAAAAATGACCCAGTATCAATTTCCGTCCCCTACGTTAAATGAATTTTTCTCGATACACTTATATTTCAATATTCTCATTTGATTTAGCCCATAGTTAGAGAAGCTTTTGAAAATAATGTACAAATGCTCTGCTATCAATTTCCATTTAATTTAATTCCAAGTGTTAGGTTATAATTGGAAAAATTCCAACCATACAGCCTTATGTCTCCAAAATTGAGGCATAGAAAAAACATGTCAACGTTTCGCCATTTCATTATCAGGGCAGAAGAGAACAGCAAATCGAACATCACTCCATGACACCTAATAGCATACTACTACATAAAGTGATGTTCAATTTCCTGTTCTCTTCTGTCCTGGTGATGAATTGGCAAAAACGTTGACTGGCTTTTTTTCTTTGCCTGCATTTTGGATATATAAGGCTAAGTATGAGTGGAATTTTTCCAATCATAACCAAACATTTATTTCTGTCTCTTGGTAAATTTGTTACTGATTTATATTAAAAAATTGTTAAGAATATATGACAATTATTATAAAATCATTGTAGTTCAACGCCTTTTCATTAGCTGAAAATTCTTGATTAGTTTTTACCTTTTTGATTAAGCTTAGAATAAATAGTTTTTACATAAAACCTGTTTTACAAATTGTTATCAGTATTTTATATTATATATATTATTGTTAACAGATTTCAGAGGAAATCAATATTAACATTAGTGTGTTAATGACCTGATGCCATTAACAGGAAACTTCTCGAAGGTGCTGAACTGCTTTTGGTTTACGGAAGGCGTTACGGATTTGTTGGCAGGAACGGACTCGGAAAAACTACTCTTTTAAGAATGATTTCAAGGTAAGGAACAAACAAACCATCTTATATATATATATATATTTATTTAAGTTTTAAGCATAGTTTATGTTCTATATTAAGCTTGAGACAACTGTTTTTGGTGCCATTTACATTGAACATTAAGGTTAGTAGAGCACGATATTTCCCGGCTTTACAATATCCTTTGTCAGTATTGCTCTGTATGACTGTTTTACTGCAATAGATAGTAATATAACTATACCGCCACCGACAGGTGGTTTTTTAAAACTTTGCATTATTTTTGCTAATATTTTTTTAAAATCAGATTTAAAATTTACTGCATTTTCTGTAATAGTTATTGCCTTGTTTTTCTCTTCTGTCCTAATGATGTCTGAATTATCAGGTTTTTTATTCTTTGCCTGCATTTTGAAAACATAAGGTTGTGTGGTTGGAATTCTTCTAATTACACCATAATAATAATAAGACTTAGCGAACCTGAAGGTCGATGCCGATACCACCAATCGATGTCCAAATTCTTCCATCCACTGGGCTCCGTTTAAACCCAACTCTGCCTTAACGCAATCTTTCCATCTTTGCTTTGGTCTATCCCTCGGACACTTACCTGTTTTATTACAGCGCTTATTAACGTTGTAGGAATTCTTTCATTACTAAGCCCAGCGATTTTATATGCCTATTTTATTCGCCTCAACTTAATCATCTCAATTATATTAACCGGATATAGTTCATACAATTCAGAATTGTGTAACCGCTTAAATTCTCCGGTTGACTCTGTCCGAATATCCTGCAGAATACCTTATTTTCAAAAAACTTAAGATGTGTCATCTCTTAATGTAAGCGTTCATGTTTTGCATCCATAAAGAACCGTAGGAATGATATAATGATTTTATAAATTCTAATTTTTAAGTTTTGGGACAGGAGGCGAGTACAAAGTAGTTTTGACAAAGAAAAATACCAAGCATTTCCTCCCACCTTCAACCTAACCTTAATATCCTCTTCAATTTCGTTTTTTTTTTTCTAGTTATCGTAGATCCTAGATACCTACTTAATTAACTGTTTTATATTAATTAAATATATCTATCTGTTTTTTATTTTTATTTATTTTTTTATTGCAGCGGTCAGCTACACATTCCATCTCATATCTCAGTTCTTACACGTTGAGCAGGAAGTAACTGGGGACGACACCATGGCTCTTGACAGTGTTCTACAGTGCGATATCGCTCGCCAAACTCTGTTAGACAGAGAAAAAGCAATAAATGAGCGCATCAATGCCGGAGGGTAAATAATTTTATATATTATTATTTTTGGAATCCTTCATGTGTTTAAAAAATAATAGCAATAATTAATAGTTGTTATAATTTTATTTTCTAAGGATCGATATATCTATATCACAGATGTTAATTTCTGACTTATATCCCTCTAACAAATCCAACATTTTAAGTACAGTACTGACTATTTTTCTTTCGGTAGTGTTAAAAAGTTGTAATTATAATTGAGATTAGAAATCTGAAATTTTGTAGCGGTTGGTTAATCATTTCATTTACCTTTTAAATATAGAAGGACCTCAGTCTTCTTAGCATAGTGAATAAAGTATTTTAGTTTTAAGATTTATAATTATAACATTAATATATTAATCAAATAAAAATGTTCAGGGGCAACGAAACTGAATTAAGTAGTGAACTAGCTGAAATATACGCAGCTCTTGGAGCAATGGAAGCCGACAAAGCGCCTGCAAGGGCGTCTGTCATTCTCGCTGGTCTCGGCTTCACGCCGGATATGCAAAGGAGAGCTACCAAAACATTTTCTGGTGGTTGGAGAATGAGACTTGCGTTGGCTCGAGCGTTGTTTTCAAAGTAAGTTTATCTTATTTTAAATTGTTTTTACTAAATAAAAGAGCTATTATAATACTTTATAATTATTATAATAGTATCTCTAAAAATACAGGAAATGCTGAGAACAAATTAAAAGTTTGATCTGATATAAAATATTATTTTTAAAGCTATGTTTAAAATATACTTTCAGGCCTGATCTCCTTCTGTTGGACGAACCTACTAACATGTTGGATATGAAGGCAATCATATGGCTAGAAAATTATCTTCAAAGTTGGCCCACGACTTTACTAGTCGTATCTCACGACCGTCATTTCCTGGATACCGTACCGACAGATATACTTCATCTCCACTCTGCCACTATTGAGTCTTATCGAGGAAATTATGAAAGGTAATGGTTTTTGTTTATGTAATATTATAATAAATATTACAACTAGGTAAAAGGGATTCATCTGTTTATAGAAAAACACCAAGTAATGTTCATCTACTTAAACAACCTGTTTGCAATGAGCACAGGTCATCTTGATTATTGAATTGCAATGAATGAATACCACCTTCAGGATATTGTGATATTTTTTTAAATTTTACATTATGTTAACATATCACAATATATTTACACTACTTGGTTCCCGCGAATGATTCGCTAAGAATATTGGTCAATGAACAAATAAAAAAATAATAAGTGAATTAAACAATTCAATGCATCATAAGACAAAGGTATCTAATTTTCTAGTCGTATATTTTAGGTTCGGTGCCATTTTTTCCTGAAGCCGAAATGTCGAATGAATAATACATGATGTGATACCATGTATATTTGTTGACATTTGGCCAAAAAAAAAAAGATAAAGGAATAATTTCCTATGTTTTTGGTAATTAAAAGAGTAAGAAAAAAAAATTATTATATAACAAGTAAACTGCCACTTAATATACGCTATCATAGCAATTATTTAGTACATAACATGACCAATTATATTCACTAAACAGACTTCATTGGTGAAAAATATATTTTTTATTCAAATAAAAATGTTTCTATCTACAATACCAATTATACTTTGTGTAATTTAATGTATTAGGGAATCCTATATCTTATTTCTAAAAGGTGTTTTTTTTTTTGTCGGTATGCCATAACTTCGTCAATTCTTCATCAAATCCAATGATTGAACACTCATTTTGAAGATATTCTTTTCTGTCACATGCGAAAAATAGTCCTATCCTCCCAAAATTTTTACAAAAAAAGTTACGAAGGAAAAGTAATATTATTTGTGAATAACTCAAAAAGTATGCATTTTTTTCTTAATTAGATAATTAGAAAGATTACTAAATTACCTACAACAAAAAAAATCGGACAATTATTAACAGAGATACAGTCCATTAGTTTCGGTATACTTAATAATGTCTTCCTGTTTAAAGATATTGCATTTAGGAGTAGAATAGTCTACTACACTTTTTTTCCTGGTTGATATATTAACTCTGTTATTTCTTAAGGACATTTCCTTGTTCTCACATTTAATTTTTTTTAATAATTTAGAAAATCTCATGATCGGGGCATTATTTTGTCTTTATTACTTTTATTATCTTTCCAGTCAGCGTTTAAAAATAGGTTATAGCAAAGCAATTTGTACAAATATTTTGTTCTATTATGTTTAATGGAATATTGTAATCGACCAAGGAAGAAATATTAATTCCTTCCTTACATAATACATAGGAACTACTTATTTCCTGAATGTTTTGCTATTTCTTCACTAAACAAAATTTTCTGTGAATTATTCGCACGGGCCTAGTAGAAGGGTAATTATTTAATATGAGAATTCTTACTCAGATATGATAATAATTAGTTAATTAGTAAGTATTAAGATATTCTATTTATTGTTTTCAGGTTTGAAAAAGTCAAAACAGAAAAACTCCGAAACCGAGCTAGGGAGATTGAGGCCCAAACCCAGCACAGAGCCCACGTTCAAGAATTCATCGATAGGTTTAGGTACAACGCCAACAGGGCCTCTTCTGTCCAGTCCAAAATTAAAATGTTAGATAAATTGTAAGTAGAAGAAATCAAATTTTAAAATAAAGTATGTAAATCAAAAGTTATTTCATCATCTTCGTATAATTTTATTTTATTTTTTTAGACCGGAACTAAAACCAATCGAAAAAGAAGTTGAAGTAGTTCTACGATTTCCCGAGGTGGAACCCCTCTCCCCACCCATTCTTCAGTTAAAAGAATTGTCTTTTGGTTACGATCCATCGAAACTTATCCTCAACGGCGTTGAACTTGGCGCTACCCTCGAATCGAGGATATGTATTGTAAGTAATATTTATGTCTCTTTTAGCCAGAATGCATAAAGTTCATTATAAAATATCAAGCAACTAACTAAATACTTTTTCAAAAGCTTCAATATATGATGTCCTTACAAGAATGAACTTTGTTTAAAATAAATACTAAATTATCAAGGGAGAAGAAATACAATGTGTATGATTTATATCAATCTAATTTATCCATCCAAAAACGAGTCCAAGTAATCAAAGAATTTGTTATATTTTCTCATAGAATTTAATTTATGTTCTATAATATTATAATCCGTGGTACAAAAATCAAATTATTAACATCCCCTTAAAACTAACTTTGTGAATAGCTTCACCTCATCGTAACCTACAATTTCTATATTTAGGAAAATTCTCAGAATTGGGGTGTTTTCAATCTGTAGATCAGCAAACTTTGTCTATGTAATTAGGTACTAAAAACTCATGAATACCCATTTGCTTTCCACTCGAATTGTAGGATAATTCAATTTTTTAAAAATCATGGAAATTATCTTACAATCCAATTGGATAGCAAATAGGTATTTATGAGTTTTTAGTTGCTCGTTAAATTGATTAATTTAATGAGAAAACGTCCCAATTCTGTAAATTTTTGTAAATAAAAAAGTTGTAGGTTAGGATAAGATTAAGCCATTCGAGAAGCTCTAGGCAGATGTTAATAATTTGATAAAAAGAGGTCCGTCTGTACCACATACTATTAATTATTACTGCATACCAAATAATTTTTTTTTTTTTTTTTTCAAAAACCTGTACCTCTACAACGCAGGTTGGTCTTGGGTTGAATATTTTGTAAGAAGTATTTTCTTGGTCAACAGTTATGCAAGGAGGTGGTTTAACCAAGATCATGCCTAACCACCCAGTTTTTGCCTATAATCAATTATTTAATTATGAACCCCTGATGACAGTATTATTATTCTTTTTTTTCTCTTGAATTTTTCATAATATGATGGTGGAGGTGGCACCGAATAGTCCTTAAGAATATATTATTCTGAATTATAATATTATTAATCAAATGATGCTTGTATACACCACTAAATAAATAAAAGTCTGTTATATAACACTTAATTTTTTAATATTCTCCAAAATATTTTAGCAAGGTATCGCTAATTCAACTTTTATGCTCGACAGCTTCTGGATCACTATATTGAACTTTTTAATAAAATAATCGTGCCTAATTTTCAGGTAGGAGACAATGGTGCTGGTAAAACCACGCTACTTAAGTTAATCCTCGGTATTCTTTCCCCGACTAGCGGAACTAGAATCGTCCATAGGAATCTCAGGTTTGCCTATTTCAGTCAGCATCACGTTGATCAATTAGCTATGAATGTTTCAGCTGTCGAACTGCTTCAGGAAGCTTTTCCAGGTTTGTTCATTTATTTATCCTATTTTTTTTTCTCTCTTATTTACTTTAGAAATTAAAATTTAAATAATCTATTAACAGGAAAACCTGTGGAGGAATATAGGAGACAATTGGGCAGTTTCGGCGTCTCTAACGATCTTGCATTACAGCCCGTTGGATCGTTATCGGGAGGGCAAAAGTCGAGGGTGGCTTTCGCAAAAATGTGCTTGTCTAGGCCCAACTTTTTAATACTTGATGAACCTACAAATCATCTTGACATTGAAAGTATTCAAGCTCTCGGGCTTGCGATCAACAAATATACCGTAAGTATCATCTAAGCTCATTCTAAGTTATGCTGTAGTTGTCACTTGATTAGAACAATAAGACTAAATAAAAATACTAATAATAATTCTTTATTTGAACAAAAAAAGTAGAACTTGTTAGGTTCTTTAATTTAAAAAAATAGTTTCCACAACATACTTGCCTGACGCCCAGTGGAGACGGTAGCGTTTGCAAAAACAAAAAAGAAATATTATGAAGTTAATTACATATTACTAATTATCTAACAGGCACCACGCTATTTAATTTGTTAATTTTTGGAAAATAGCGAAAAATAAATATATTAAATAAAAAAAAAGATTTGGACACAGATCGAGCTACATACTCTGAACCTATGGGTTTAAAAACATATGTTAATTAACCTTGTAACCTATCGAACCTTCTTACTTGGTTAATATTGATTTTTCCCTAATTCCTAGAATAGGGTTTTACAATTCCTTATTAAACCTTTAAAAAAACCCATATAATATATACATATAAAACCGTAAAACAAACTCAGAAGAAAAAGGAGAAAATAAAACTGTCTATCATTAATACTGATGATGAATTTACTTATTTCTATTGACTTAAATAACAGTTAAAGGAAATGAAAATTATGAACAAGAAATTAGATTTATCCATTTATAAGAAAACAAAAACAAAAAAATACAATAAACTTTAATTATCAAAGAAAATATTGTAGAACTAAACATTAACCTACGATAAAAATAAATGTTAGTAAAAAAAAAACTTATATATACATATTTATCTCAATTAAAATCTCAATGGTGGACTTCGTCCAATTGGCACATTGAGCTATCTGAGAAAACGGGAACTTATTCCAAACCAAACCAAAAGTATTTTACACACAATTTCTGGGCGTGCCTCTACACTCCCGAGGCTCCAACATATCTCCCCAAAACTGTCTTTTTTTCCCCCATCATATGTTGGCTATTACAATGACTTAAAATTAATCCAATATATTATTTCTAAAAGGTATTTTTTGTTTGTCAGTACGCCATAACTTCGTCAATCGTTCATCAAATCCAATGATTGACCACTCATTATGAAGATATTATTCTCCTTCACAGGCGAAAAATAGTCCTATTCCCCAGAAATTTCTGGGGGAAAAAAGTTATGAAGGAAAAGAAACTTTATTTGAGAATAACTCAAAAAGAATGCATTTTTTCTGCATTAATAATTGTACTCATGATTATTAGAAAGATTACTAAATTACCTACAAAACAAAAAAAAAAATCGGAACATTATTAACAACAATTTATTTCATAGTTTTTTCATATTACCGTTCAAAATAATCTAATTAAATTAATTTTGATTTGAAATTGTTTCAAAAATTTCTTCTTAATATATTTCTATATTTGCTCTATTATTTTATTTTATTTTTTTTCCAGGGCGGTGTCATATTAGTTTCTCACGATGAAAGACTCATCCGAATGGTTTGTCAAGAACTGTGGGTTTGCTCGAATGGCACAGTAAAGAGTCTTGAAGGAGGCTTTGATGAATACCGAAGTATAGTTGAAAAGGAGCTGTTAGATATTGGAAAATAAAGTATGAACGATTTCTGTTTGGTTTTATTTATTTATACTTTATACTATTCTATATACATCGGACGTTTGACTATCAAGTTTATTT
Source organism: Nezara viridula (assembly GCA_928085145.1). Taxonomy (NCBI): domain Eukaryota; kingdom Metazoa; phylum Arthropoda; class Insecta; order Hemiptera; family Pentatomidae; genus Nezara; species Nezara viridula. Next base: position 127,983,374 of record OV725082.1, read on the forward strand.
AAAAGGGAAAAAAGAAACTTATTTTACATTTAATCAGGTAGTTTAATAATATCCCCTTCGAAATACTTCCTCTAAGTCCTGATAGTTTCTGTTTTGATGGCCTCTACTTAATTCAAATGCTACCCTTGAAACTTCATCTTCCAGTTAGGAAACAAGATAGTCTTATTGTGCTAAATCAGGTAAATAAATGCGACGATCCATAATGGTAATAGAATTTTAGGTCAAGAACTCTTGCACAAATAGCAAAATATCGTCGTGATGGAAGATCCATCTCTTTCTTCTAGGCTGCCGCTTTCTAGATCTGTATATCCAGTGTTTATCTTAAAGGCACTAGTGGTATCAGCATAAAGGTTCATCAGTTGTGTATTGATGTTTTTTTTGGCATGTCTTTGTATAGACTTCTCTGTAGATTCTTTTCAATTCTTGCGAGAGCGTTCTTGGGTTGTGTGAAGGGTCTAGCATTCTAATCCATAGGTCAGAATGAGTCTGACAAAAGATTCATATAAGTGTATATTGATGGTACTAGATACACCTTGCTATGAAGACAGCTTCGGAGTCCTCCATAATACCTATTAGCAATAATGGCTATCCTTATCAAGTTTTGTTAGAAATTTTATGTTTATTAGCTGTTCTTCGATAAAATAAAATCCATTCGTATAAAACATTAAAAATAGGCAAGTTTAAACAAGCTTAAGATAACCCAAGTGACTCAAAGAGTGGACAGTGTAACTTTATTGTGTATCAGGGAGATTATTTGAAAGGAACAATATTAAAAAAAAAATGCCTGTACCACTACAACCCATGAAGGGTCTTGGGTTCAGTACTATTTAGGAAAATCACTTTCTTGGTCTACGGTTGTGCAAGAAGGTGATTTGACCAAGATTACGCTCAACCGCCATATTTTTCCCCTTAATTAATTATTTTAATAAAGTTACCCAATTTATAGAGGCTGGGTGTGTCCCAGGAGGGTATACCTACCCAGGGTCATTCCACGGCCAATGAAACAGAATAAATAAATTTTCTGCCATGAGCCAGGATTCGAACCTGGGACCTTTAGCAGTGGAAACTCAGTATACTACCACTGTGCTACCTCACTCCCTAAACAATATTAAATTATCTGATTTAATGTAAAATCGTTATTTTTTTTTTTTTTTTTAACTTTACTATGTATTATCTGGACAAACTTCATATATTGCACACCCATAATGAAAGAGTCACAACTTATAAAATGTGTTTCTATGAGAACGAACATTAGAAACAGGTTAAATTCAACATAGAAACCTCCACGATGTTAGCTCTAGCTAATGTTGTTAAATTAAATTACATATTATATTTAAGGGGGCTCTTTTGTTTGATAAGGATACAATTATAAAAATTTCTGATGTTTCAAATTTCGAGTTGTGGCTGTTTCATTCTGGTTATGAGATATAATCCCTCCATTAACGCGTGCAACGTTAAGTAACTCTATTAGACAAACATTTTTAACGAAGCTAGAAGAAAACATTATTTATTATGACTGTGTTATTGTTCACTTTTCTAGTCGATGAATTAGAATTGCACTTGTCCGTGAACAGTTATCTGACATAAAGGAATTCCCTACATTATTTCTGATATCAAGAATAACTTTTCCACAAAAAAGAGAATTAATATGGTTTTAAAATTCATTAAATGTTGAGTTTGTGTGGCTCAAGAGCATTTTGCATTATTAATGATTGTTTTGATAGTTAAAAAAGGAGTTTCTACAGACTATTTTTGAAATTAAGAAGAGATAAATTTAACAGATTGACCCAGAGTTTTGGCTTAAAGCTATCAAATACCAAGAAAGAAATTATTGAAAAATATCTGGTGTATCCGCTCACACAACTTTCCTATTTATTTCAGATAAATTTATATATTTCTAATATGTATATTAAAAAAAAAACAATTGAATCAAAATAATTTTCCTGAAAAGCGGTTAGAGATATGATTAGATTTCTTTGATGAACTAAAGTTATTTAAACGGACTGAAATGAACCATCTTTAAAATCAGCATGTAAAATTCAATACACCCTAACTTTGTTTAAAATTTTAATCTTTTTTTAGTTTTGTCAGAAATTTAATAACCTTTTAAAAAATTGGCTAAAAATATGTGTTTGGCTCTAGACGATGAAAAAACATGTTTTTTTTCCTTATTGTGCAGGGAGCGCCCAATTCGTTTCACAGGTATCGTTAGTTAAAACAAAAAATAAGTAATAAAATTGGTCAACTTGTTCCTGAGATAATCTTGGCACAGACAGACGAATAGCTGAAAATGTGTTTTTTAGACTCTAGGGGCTCTGAAACATAAAGATCCATTGAGAACCACACTTTGGAAATTTGACACAATCGCAATTCTTTCCTTACCTAGTAGAGATGGAAAAGTAAAAAAAAATGCCATTGAAGCCTCAAACTCTATAAAGAAATGTAGCGGGTCCCAGTTTATATGACTTAAGGTTTATGGTTGATAATGTCTGACCTGAGTGAATAGAGGAACAATCACGGGCAATGTGAAAATCTCAAAAAACTTATCATATTTTTGTTAAAACTTGTTCAATTTAGATTATTATTAAATTGAAATATAGTGGTTTAAATTTGTCTGAATTAATTAGGAAAGTTTTGGAAATGGACACTCCTGTATTTACAAAATTTATACTCATAACAACTCAGGGGTATCCAGAACCATATTTTTGGGAGGTTTCAGTTTGAGGTAACTTCCAAATCAAGAAAGAAGCGAAAACGTTTATCAAAAGATGACGTTATTACTTATGCTTGCACTGTTTTTTTGTTTTGTTTTTAAATGGTGAAATTTCTGTAGCATTATGTACAAACCCACTAAGTTCTTAACTTGACATTCAAATGTATCCCCTAAAACCATGCAAGGCATCTGAAAAAAAGATGGACACATAAATGAGCTGATTTGAGTTCAGTTTATTTATTACTTAATTATATAAAAAAAACTAAATTATTCTGAACTTAATTTCATGCAAGTAACTTAGTAATTATTAGGTAAATAAAGAAGCCGAAATTTGGGAGATTTTATAAAAGCCACCAAAGGTTTTGTCACATCAAAGTAAGATATAAATAGAGCTTCAACTGACTAAGATAACACTAATACTAATACTAAGATAACAAAGGTCAGTCAGTTATCGTTTCCGCCATTTATTTTTTTTATTTCCCTTTTGGTCAGTTAGATTTTCCCTCAGAACAAACTTTAAAATCCATTCTGCTTTAATATATACATAATATTATATTAAACTGCTCAATGTATGTCTGTTTTACTTATATTATTAAAAAAATAGATTAAACTGTGCTCAAATTAGGCTTTGATTGATTAAAATTGTTGTTCTTTTCATTTTTGGAACTTTGATAAAAAGGGACCTTTTTTTCACTTAAGTGGGAACCCTGCAGTCAGAGCTACCTGGTGGCAGAAAAACAAATTAATTAGCCTAACCTTAAGTATTTCCATTATAATTTTGTTTATTATTTATTTTAAATAGTTATATTGCGCTAAAATGTTTATAACTTTATATTAATTTAGATAGATCAACGTATAAATGAGTATGGTATTCCCACAAATATTTTATTGTTACCATTTTCAAACAATTAACTATATTTTTTTCAATTTAATGGGAAGGGTAAGTGTACTAGTGATGGACATTGCTAAGTAAATTTTTGGCTTATACTGCCGTAATTATTACAGTGATAAAATTATCCTTTGGACATTTAGAACCTTTAGGGTCTTCTTTTTCTATTTAACACTTCAAATTTGAAAAAATATTCAGTTATGCAGGTAAAATCTGCATTAAAACAAAAAACACATTTTTGCACTAGTGATGGACGCCACCACAATGATAGGCATTTTAAGATTTTCTTTTGGGAACTTTGTTTCATACAGTTGTCAATAGAGGGCATTGTTCTTTAATCTAGAAAAAACTGGAACCTTTAAATCTAAAAGGAAGCTTATTATTTACATTTAAAGTCCAACCTATCTATCACTTGGGACCCTGTCTCTAACTGGTACGTTCACCCTAATGTAATTAGGTCATTGAATTTAATTTGATGTCTAAAATATAGGAGAAATTATTAGCAAAATTTACTGAATGTTAAAAACAGAACATTTGGCATCAACAATTTACAAAATGATCAATAAATGACTCTGTTTTCTAAGAAATACTAATAATTATATATTAAATTAATTACTTATTCGATATTTAAAATAATTAGTGATTAAATAATTCATGAAAACAGATACTGTTGTCATGGTGATCGCTGGCACAGGTTATCTATCTTTATCTAATAAAACCTTTACATATGTACGGTATAGAGCGACTAAGACTTACTAATTTAACTATTATCTGGTTATAAACTCTGAATTGCTTATTATGCAAAAATACTTTTTTTTTTTTATTTACTGTGATGGTTCTCAAATCAATTACATATAATATGAAAAATATATGTCATGTATTATGTATGCAAGTATGATTTTTCATGTTTTTTCTTCTTTTTTTTTTCAGTTTCAAAAGAATCATCACATCGTACATCAATGCCGGCAGATTTATCTATTCATTTTGTATTTATTTATAATGTAACATTGTAAAATATGAAAAGTATATATACATATATATATATATTTCAATGTTTAAACGATAAAATTTATGTTCCTTATATTCCATTTTTTATCCTGTAAATTAACAAAACTGTATTTATTTTATTGAACTCAGTTGTTAAATATATATAATTTATATATTAAGTTTATGTGATAAATGAAAACCTAATATTCTGTTCACTGTAAGTTATTGAATAATTTGATGAGTTTTTATAACTATCATTCTACTTACATTATATTAATAAATGAAGTATAAGCTTATTTAGTTTTATGCCATATTAGATGGGCTTTAAAACTTAAACAGGGATGTGGCCATTCAATAATGAGGCATTAGCAGGGTTCATGAAGTATAACATAGGTAAGGATTTTCTAAAGTGCAGAAAAATATCTTTTTTTGTTTTTTTTTAATGTCTTGAATGCTAATAAGTGAAAAATATAAATATATTTTTAAGAAAAAATTTCAAAAACATTAAATAACTTTCTATTTCACACTTTGCTATCATATTCTTTGCTGTAAAATTCCAAGTTTTAACACATATCCATATTACCATTAAAAAAACTTATAATTTTATTAAATTTAAGGTGAATTTATTTAGGTATTCAAATAATTTTCCATTAGAAATGAAATTGTGGAATGAATAAATACTTGTTGGAAAGAACTATCGCCCCAAATTAATTAGAACAACTAAACAAGAACTTCATTTTAAATTTAATAACATTATAAATAAGTATGACTGATGAGAGACTGCATACGTCAAGAATCCGAGAGATTTGGCAATTATTTAAAGAAAACTTTTCTTTCTTTTGGTGGGCTCCATAGTGATGTTATAAAAATATTTATTAATGTACGTGAAAATTGTTAAAGATGGAAATAGAGGCCGAAACATTGCCATAAGAACTAAAATTATGGAATAAACAAATACATGGTGAATGAAATAACAGCCCACATTATTTGAACACCTAAAAAAAAAATTTGTTAGTTTAAATTCTTAATATGAGGAGTTGGTCGGGGGGAAGAGTGCAATCAAATAAATATTAAATTTTAAAAAATAGTATTTTCAATTGTTTCGCTAACATTTCGACCGACCTTGCAGATCTTCATCAGTGCTACAAAAGGTACTTGGTGAAAATAAAATAAATGAATTATATAAGTGGTAAAATACTGAGATAATATTTCAAATAAAAAATATTAAAAATCCTTTAGAGAAAGAAATTTTGAAAAATTATCATTTAAAACCTGTTAGATTATTTAAAGGATATATAGAATCAACAAAGATGCAAAAGAGCTGCTTACGGACAACTGAAAAGAAATAGCCCAGGATTTACAGAGATAGAAAAGGCTGATGAAGGCGGCAAAAGATCAACAAGATCTGTAATGCCAAAACAAAAAAAACTAGCTGGTATTAAAGACCATTTAATTTTATACTGATATAACACGTTTAATCAAAATTTAAGATGAAAATCATGCGTAATCCATCCCTTTTACTTGAAAAAGAAAAATTAACATAGATGACTTCAGAATCCTTTTAAATAATTACATCATTGAGCCTGTAAACAAAATTAAATTCTTAGGGGTAGCATTAGATTATAAACTAAATTTTAGAGATCACATCATAAATATATACAATGATACAAACAAACTTACATCTTAAATTGTCTCATGGAGCACACACTCTTATGATGTGATGTTATATTAATTTGTAATACAGTCAATTATCAATTAAGTATATATAATCTATCAAGAAACCAAGTTTCCATTAATTCATAAACTCAAAATTTAGCCCTGTGGATATGTATCGAAGCCTTTAAAGCAACACCAATAAACGCACTGCTTGTCAAAGCTGGAGAAACTTGCTTAGGAAATTGTTTTAAAAAATTCTTAATTAAAGCTTATTCTGACCAATTTAATCCCATTGTCAAAATTATTTGGGAAGGAAAAATATTTTTGATAAACTTAAAAAATAGCTGGCTGGAGTCACAACACATACGCAAAACTAACTATATTTCCTCTGGCCCTCTAGATCTCTTGTACACATACTCTAAAATCTCTAATGCTTTATTGTAGTAAATATAAATAATAAAAATTCATTATCACCATATGTGCTAAAACTTCATACGCTCTAAAATAGCTGATAGATAGATCAAATGGAGACCTGATATGAATATCGAAAATTTTCTTGTCTAAGGAAAAGCGAAAGTAGGAATAGTGAATATTGATTCAATGAGAGAAAACTAATTAAGATAATAATAAAATACATAAATATTAAAAATAGAAAATGAAGAATAAATGATGGACAAATTCAGCAAATGAATATTGTTGTTATATATGTATAATATAAAATTAATAATGAAAACAAATTTCGAACTTGAAAATAGCCTAAGAGCTGGCCAAAACCTCACATAGGATATTGTAAAGAGCAATAAAATATTGACGGAAAATAATAGCCTTAACTTTATGACACGAGAAATAGCAGAATGAAGTCATTAGACGTGTATGATACAGACAAGTGTGTTGTTCAAATATTGCCGAACGTAAGTAGAAACTTTATTATTTATTAATAATATAAAAAGTTTAAAATTGCAAATTAAAATATCGATATTTAAATATTGATATACATAATAAACATATGAATATAATAAAATAAAGCATGTAATGTGTACTCACGTGATTTTTTATTTCCCATCACACAACCACCTAAAATGTTTCTATTGTGTTATAACTGATAATTTTAACATTACTTGAAATCATAACAAACAAATATTTTTTAAATTTTGAATTAAATATCTAACAAAATTTTCTAATGAATTATTTACTATTTGTATATTTAAATATTATTATGCAATCAAATTTACAGTTTAAAAATATATTGTACATAAATTTTTACTTAAGAAAAGAAAAAGAATATTTAGTCAAATATAATTAAAATCTTGCAAAATTAAATTATGAAAAATTTAATTAATGTTTATAAAAAAAATTAATGTAATGAGTGATGGGAAGAGGGCGCTGCTGCTGACTGAAGATCTTGAAGATCTGCCTCAACTTTCACATTAAAGTAATTTAATATTTGATAGTTATAATTTAATTGAATGAAAATACTGAATTTTATTTCTTTACTTAGTTGATTATAAATAAATAAAACACTAATTCAAAAATTGTAATATATACTTCTCTCAAAACTTTAATTATTCTAAACATATTTATGCTATGTAATGAAGTTGAATAAATTATTATGTAACTTCTAAATGAATTTAAAATTCTCAAATTAATGTAAAATGAAAATTAATTGAATTTAAGCAATGAATTCTATGATTTATTTTATAATAAATTTTTACAAAAATACTAGTGAAAAGTGAACTATTTCAAAAGTTGTGAAAGGAGGCCGTTGCAATAGAAATATAAAAGTGAATTACATGCGCATGCAACATGCAGTACGTACTGCCCACCAAGGATGATTAATATTGGACAAGTTAATAAACTCAGCGCTGAGTTTAGAAACGTGCCAATGCTGAGTATCTTTAATTTTGATATTGCTTATCTTTAAACTTGTGAAATAAACAAAGAAAAACAAAAAAGTAGATATATTCAATCATTTTAAAATTATATTTAGATGATAATTATGGTACCAACTTTTGATGATGATCCAAATAAAACTTAAAGAACTATGTATGTTGCCTTCAAACAACTATATAAGGTACCTTGGACCCTACTTAAATGAAAGACTTATTTGGAACCAACAAACGATATTAAAAAGACAAGACAATGTAACCAACTCTCACATTTTCTGGACTACAGATCCTCACTTAACTTATGAAACGAGCGAATGATCGACAAAACCATACTTAGACCAATTTGGACATACGTAGCAAAACAACACAATAAAATATTCTGTGAAAAATTGTTAACGCACCTTGGCATATTTCAAATAACTGTATACATAACAACTTAAACATCCAAACAGTAAAATTCTACATCACATATGATAGAACATAATATTCCTAATTATTTATAATTATTCTTTTATATATAATTCACTAAATATATAAGGCATGCATCATGCAATTTCCGAGGTGGGCAGTGACTATGGGCCTGCTCAAACAATTTTAAAAACATGTTTTTATATATAAAATTATAATTTACTTTATTATGATAATAGAGTATAAAATACCTCAAATATTCCCAAACATTTTCTGGAATTTATTCTCATTTTCTTCAAAATATTATTTTTTGGAAATTTAAAATATTTTGTGAAAAAAAGGGGTTGAATCTGTTTATTATTGAAATTTACAACTGTGTTAAATGATAAATACAAGTAAACATGAAACAAGTAACATGACATGTACAACATGAAAAGAAACTACCTGTTGGTAGCACTCTAATTATGTTTCTATATCAGAAGGTCCCAAGGCCATCTTCTTTTCAGATGCCTCGGAGGATTATTAGGAACAGAAGAGGAAGCAAGGTTGGAAACAAGAAGGTTCGGATGGTTCAGAAGTTTATTATGGAAGGATAGGTATCTGGATTGAGCTAAATCGGAAACATATGGTACATTAAGGTCGTTATGGATGATTTTATTTGTGACAAAGTAGGGAGCATTGAGGATTTTATGAAGGATATTGGATTGTAGGGTTTGGATACAGGAGGAATTTGATGGTTTAGTAGAGGCCCAAAGCTCGATCCCGTAAGTCTAAATAGGCCTTATTATAGTAATATATTATGAGTCTCTTGTAAATAGTTGGATGTTTAGAGCATTTGTCTAGTAAGTGCTGCAGCAGTCGAAATCGCAAGGCGGTTTCTAGTCGTTTCAGTCTGGTATGGGGGTGGGGTTGGGTTGAATGAAACAGTTTAACTCTTATAATTAAAAGTAAAAATGTAACATTTACCTAAATATGTAAATGTATTAAAGTTTTTGTTGAACATTTACTTTTATTGATATGTGCCATTTCAAAACAGTTATTTTCTTAACCTTTATTTTCAAACCTCATTAATAAAAGTCTTTATAAACCATTTAGTTGAATAGGTTTTAATAAAAAAAAGAATATACTTTTACGTAGCACGTATCTATATAAAACAATATAATAATTTTTCTCTGCATTTAAAAAAAACAAATATTTACAAGAATAAGATAGTATATATCACATTAATTCAAAAACATTTAAGCTTTGACGTTTCTAATAAAAACAATTCTGATTAACAAATAAAACTTTGAACTGTATAATGTTCTCTAAGAATATTATACAGGATTACTAGAATTTTTTAATTTTTCATTCTGAGTATTGAGCGGTGTAATAATTGTGAACTTCTATTATAATTTGTAATTTTTTGTATTTATAACTTTTATTTTAGAGGAAAGAAGTAAAAGTTTAACAAATACTTTTTTATATATCTATTAAAAAAAGTGAAACATTTTTTAAACTGGAACTTTTATTTAACAGTTTTGAAAAACTTTTACCTTTGACTTCTTATTGATCAAAGTTTTGTCAAACAGTTAAAGTTTAACTAATTTGTTTTTTAAAAAAAATTACTGTTTCAATCTCTGATGGAAAAACATTCTTCACTGTTAACTTATTTAGTTGAAAATGCTACGTTAGACCAGTAATGGATCCAGGATCTAATTTTTAGGTTGTTTTTTTTTCAGCGTATTAATAAAAATCTAAACAGTCTTATGCACTAGTGGATCTATTAGCTGAAAGGAGGCATTTGGCAACCACCAAATACAGATTTTTTTTTTCCATTTGTCTTTTTGTTTCTATGACTGATCTAAGTGAAATATTTAAATGAGCAGGATATATTTTCTTTTAAAATTATAATATTAAAAACTACTAAATGTAAGCCTTATGTCAAGAAAATTAAATAAAACATAATGTTATTATTTTTCATGTATTATTTTTTTTTTTTAACAGTCCTTTAAGACTGACTTAAACTTCATTTTGGTCTTTTTTAAGTATGTATCGCCAATCACTTTTAGAAACAGTTACTTTTAGTACAATAACAGTTATTATTTAGAAATCATACAAGAATAAATGTTTAGTTGAAAATTAATATTAAACAATAGATAAGTACAAGGTTAACTTTGAAAATAGCAAATATTCTAATATTTAACAATATTAATCTTCAGGAGGCAAAAAGTTTCTCATTGCCTGTAATAGTTCATGGAATGTCTTCGAGAAAATTTCCTTCTTCTGTGTAATATTTCTTTCTTCGTTATCATTTTGATGCCCTTCATTTGTGGTGAAAGAATGTTATTTAAATTTAAGAAATTAATTTTTTTAAATTTCACACTATCAATATAACATTAAGTTTATATGTAGATTATAAACCTCATAATAATTGTAAATATTTATTAAATCATCTATATTTGACTTTGCTGTAACAGTTATAAATAAGTGACAAAAAAGTAACTGGTGATACTTAAGTAAAAAAGACCCTATCATTCATATATATATTTCTTTATTATCTTCAAGAGTAATTACCATTATAAAAAAAGAGAAAAAAAAGCCCCTCCCTCCAACAAAAAATTAAAATTAAATCCTGTTACTGGCCTTTTAAGTAACATTTTCAACTAATGGTTAACAATGTTTGTTTTTTTTTTATATATAAAATATTAAATTCGAAAAAAATGATGTTTTGAAGGAAATGAGAATAAGTTTCAGAAATACTGTTGCAAAAATAAAAAACTTAAATTTAATCTATTCCAAAAATAAAACATTTTAGGATAATATTTTTTTTTTTAAATATATGTTTAAGATGTACTGTTTAGAATATACAGCACAGAGCTGCATTTTGATAACTGGAAAGAAATAGCCCAAGATAGGCAGAGATGAAGAAGGCTGATTAAGCAGCAAAAGATCAACAAGGTCGGTAATGCCAAAAAAATAAAATCTACATCACATTATAATGTAAACTAGTAATTTTACTATTGTAACAACATAGTACATATCAAGAATAAAATAATGTATTCAAATAAATAGTTTTTTTTATTCATAAAAAATGACGAAATATCATGGTGTTTTATACCTTGATCATTTTAAAATATATAAATGACTGTATACATATGTGTGTGTGTATATTTATTAAGGGTATCTCAATTATTAATTGTCAAACTATGAAGGGCGATTCTAGATAAAATTTCTCACAAAAAAGGTTTATTAAATGCATGGGCCGATTCCAAATGGAAAAAGAATTAAGACCAATTTTGTGTTTTTCTTAGGATAGTCACTGTTTTTACTGAATAAGAATGAATTACTTGCAAACTGTTCAAAATAATTAAATTCTAAGTACACTATCGTAAAGTAGATAATATGTTTTTGAGAAATACAGATTATATTTACTAAGTTCAATGATAAAAGGGACTTTCAGGAGGTCTAACAAGGCCACTGTACAGAGATATACTGCTCCTGTATAAAAAATTGGTCTACTTTACGACGGTGTACTTAGAATTTAATTATCTTGAACAGTTTTTGAGGAATTCATTCTTATTCAGTAAAAATCATGATTATCTTCAGAAAAATTGGTATTAACTCCTTTTTCATTCGGAATCAGCCCATGCATTAAATGAATTTTTTTGCTGAAAATTTTATTTATAATTACACCCCAGAGTTTGGCCATTAAGAATTGAAATACCCTGTGTATGTGTATGTGAGTGTGTGTGTATATATATATATATATATATATATATATATATATATATATATATATATATATATACATAGTCTCTTTTAAATCTTTAAGTACATTTTGGATGGAACTAAACTTTGAATTATGAAAGCTTATTTGAATTTCTATCTTATTTGTCCATACAAAAACACTGTAATTTAATAAAAATTACACATCTTCTAATATATCAAATGTAGTAACACTAAGTACATAATATTAAAGTTGAAAAAAATTATAAATGTTCGACATGTAACTCCATCATGTAACCCATTGCATATTATTTTAAAATGCAAAAGATATCATAAATGCCGGGAAGAAATACCCCCTCATCTAAAACAACTGATCTAGATACATATACCATTAAGTCATTGTGCAAATTTATTGAAGAATCTAAAATGGATTTTTAAAAATAAATAAATAAAAAATAATAATGTACATCTATATTTACATTATATTTTAATAAAACAATAGGGGCAGTATAGGACTTCTGTGGAAGTCTTAGGCTGATTAAAGAAAAAAAAAAAAAAAAGGTACATAATACTCTAATTTCACAGAGATAAGTACTTAGTGGTTTAGTATAAGTTTTAAATATTTTTTTTGCAATAAATCGACATTATATACATATTTACTGTTCATTATGATTTATAACTAACTTGTAATCCAATAAATTTAATTTAATTATAAAAGGTTTTATTCAATGATTATCAAATATTAAAAAAAAAAATTAAAAGTTAACATTGTACTGTTTGAGCCTGGCACCATAGTATGTACTAATATATAGTTCCACATACTTGGAGCTTCAATTATTGAAGCTGGTGAAATCTATGAGAGATCAGTCGCCAAATTCAAGGTCTCTGCATGTATCTCGATCCTGCAGTATAGAAAAGAATTTATTAAAAAAATAAAAATAAGTTATATAAATGCTAAAATTTACAACAATATCATTATTATTAATTATTTGTATGAGGACCGCACGGGTTACCCATGGTTCACAATCACTTCGATCACACTTGTTCATGGAGTGCAGAATGCATCCCTGTTTAAGCCAGACCCTCTCAGGTTTTAAGAACAAGTGTGACTGAAGTGATTGTGAACCAGGCGTCAGCCGTGCCGTCCTCATAGTTACTATATTTTTATAAAACTTTAATTTCCAATAATCTAATATAAAAGTTTTTCATTCTTTGGGTGAATATAACATCTAATAGTAAAAATTGTTTAGTATAATAAAATGCAAATATAATAATCATTAAAGTACCTCTTGCTGTGTGTCCCTTACTTTTGCATGATGTTTTAACACTTATTTATTAACCGAATCGTAAAAAAAAATCTTATTATTAAATAACACAAATATCAATAAACACTTTCATAATATATTTAACACATTAACAAGAAGTCTTAGCAAAAAAAAATGTTTAATATAAAATAAAAAAAATTAAAAATTACCGACCGACGCTATTGCAATTTTTTGCACTAAGAAAAAATTAGGTTCCCGCCTTCTGTACTTGTTCTGTATTAGGCGCCTTTTCACTATTGATACCGAAATAGTTAATTAATTTATATAAATAAAATTTCCAAATAATAATAAAATAGCTAAAAAATTTTATCTTTAAATAAACATCTAGATAAGTTCTAATATTGTCAGAAAATATCAAATTATTTTAGGGGGTAGGGCCTACGCCAATCAACAATTCTTGTTTGTAACATCTAAAACCCATAAAATAATTTTACAAATAAACGTAATAAATTTTAATAAATTAAAAAGTAATATTTATTATCTAAACACCAATTGAGCAAGTATAAAATATATATTAAATACTTCGAAGTTTCCTCCCAATTTTACTAAAACATTTGACAAACTTGCTTTACATTTGTTTCAATATTCTTAATGAAAATTTTTAAAAATTAATAAACTGCAAAAATAAATTAAAATGGAAATGCACTAATCGAAACCAATAGAAACAGTGCCGCCTTTAACTTAGCTCAGACACAAGAATATAGCGGCCCCCCTTCCACTCAATATTTATGTATTGTCAATAATACTAGCTGATCCAGGATTTAATTTTGGGGGGGGGGCTTCAGCCCGAAACCTTTTTTTTCATAAAAATAACGATAATTACTTTGGAAAAACAGAAAAAAACTAACTACCTGTATGAAATGGTTATTCCTTAAGTACTTTTAAATGTAATTACACGAACAATAATACTTTAAGAGGTATTTTTTCAATTTTTTCCCCATAAAACATGGTTATATTTTTCCATTTTGGGGGGAGGCTTCAGCCCGAAAGCTCCCCCCCCCCTCCCGTAGATCCGCCCGTGGTCAATAATATATATAAATAATAATAATATAACATATTAAGATATTATGAAATAACAATAATGTATTAAGATATTATAAAAACGAAAATTAATACTACTTAACAGTTGCGGATACAAGAATTAATTTTTTTTTTGTGGTGGAGGGGCGTTTTTTTTTTGTTTAAACGATAATTACTCTAGAGGAAAAAGAAAGAAACTATATAAAATAATGTTTAAGTGGTCCAAAAAAAATTAACTACAGGAACAATTATGCTTTAAGAGTTATTTTTTTAAATATTTCATACAGGTAAAATTTATATATCCATAATAATTAAAAAATAGTATATATTATTATTGTTTAAGTATGTAGCTCTGATTTCTCGGAGAAATAAATATGTGAGTAAAGAATAAAAAAGTGCTAAGTAAGCCTAAAGAAGTTTTCACTTAAAAAATTATATTTCTATCATTTTTGGAGAGGGGAGAAGGGAGGCTCCAGCCCGAAAACTCTTCCCCTCTCCCGTAAATCCGCCGAAAAATAACATGAACTAAAACAATTATTTTTACAAAATTCTTTAATAATTGTATTATTTTTCCTGTGTTTTTTAATATTTCAGGTGACACATTATTGTGAATTTTCTGAGGGAATCACATTTTTATAAGGTTCCAATTATTGTAGGAACTTTCAACCAGGGAACAAATGGAAAACATGTAATTACTGTAAGTGTAGTTGTAGATGGTCTACAATTCTAGATTTAATATTTTCAATAATGAGCCATTGTAATCGAACAAAAAATTAAAAAACTTAGCCCTCTCTCAAAATTTGAGATTTTATGTTTCAGGATACGTAGAATTCGAAAAACGAATAAATTTTTTTTGTCTGTCTGCGTATTTTCTCCGAAACTACTAGACCGATTTTTTTCAATTTGGATTTAAAGAATAATCCGCCTTTTCCTTTTAAGATGACGGCCGAAAAACTTGCGTTGCTATAGACTGTAGCGCCTAAACGAATGTACCGGTTTCAATGAAGCTTGGCTAAAGGTTAAATTATATTTCCCTTAGACTGTTTTTACGAAATGGAGAGGTTTCTTTTTTCTTGGGCAATATCATAAAACATTTCTTGGGTAGCGAGGACTGCGTCATCTAAATTAAGAGACGGACACCTCTCTCATAACTATCAGGATTAGAGATTACCTCTGACACTATATTAACTACTGATCACTGGGGGTGGGGTGACCGAGCCGGTTAACGCGTTACAATACAATCATTGCCTAGAAACATAATAACCTGAGATTACGAGTTCGATTCCCGGTGCCGATAGTATTTAACTCTGGCACCAATCCCCCTTCTACTCCTCTGATTCGAGAAAAAAAACTGTACAGACGAAAAATAAGCAATGGAATAAATATTGTATAATCTTATAATTGTTTTTCGCTAAAACATTAGCATTCGGCGAGTTACGAAGAGTGTAATGGTAGTGTTCCAATACACTCGTATAACTCCCACCTAAATTAATTAATAAATAAACGATTTTGTAATTTTTCACTTAGATTAACCAAAATTAAAAAGTAAATAAAAAGATGTGAAGCCTTCAAAAGATTAAAAACACTATGATCTTCCTAATGTACAAAGAGGTATATGATGAATAGAATGACTCATTAAAGAAAGCTCTTAAACAGAGTAAGTGTTGAATGGCTAAAATATTGACAATTTTTGTTTTCATTGGGATTTGAGGTGTCAAAGTAGTTGTGTTAAGGAATATTGAACTTTATATTGCTGTAAATTAGGATTTCTACATATTATAATGCTCACGTCTTTGTTGAAAGAGCACCATGCCAATCAGCTTGCTAGAAAAGAAACTCAGGGTAAATAATTATTTCATTTTTCACACTTATCCTTTTTTTTAAATTTTGCATTTTTAAATTTGTTCCATCATTGTAGAAGAAAAACGAAAGGAAGCAATTGCAGCTGCCAGTGACTTAACACAAGCATTAGTGGATCATTTGAATGTTGGGTAAGATGAAAAGTATATTGTATTGTAGCGTGTGTCATCAATCTTTCATTTTAACTTCTTTCTTGTTTCTAGAGTTGCTCAAGCCTATCTCAACCAAAAACGCCTCGACGCTGAAGCAAAGCAACTTCATCAAAATGCCACAAATTTTGCAAAGAATACACAACAGTGGTTAAGTCTTGTCGAAGGATTCAGTAGTGCTCTTAAAGAAATTGGTGATGTTGAAAATTGGGCACAGATGATTGAAAATGACATGAAAACTGTCACTTGTGCCTTGGAATACGCATATAAAGGTTCATAGGATGATTCCTTATTTATGATTCTTTATTGAGTACTTTGATGTAAAACGGTCAATTATATTGTGGCTGAGAACAAGATTACATTAATCCTACTGTTGATGAAATGGCAAAGTAGCTAAGTGTGTCCAAAATTTGTTTGTATTAAAAAAAGGAAAGAAATATTACAGTGTATATTTTAACCAAAACTAATAAAAAATACGGACAACAGCTTTAGTTGCTTTTCATGGAAGAATTAGTTGTAATTATATTTATAAATGATTTAATTAGATTTGAAGGCTGTCAGACATCCACTTTCTCAAGAACTAAACTAACCCTTATCAATTCCTTCTTGTCTTAATAATTATCAAAAATTCTGATTTAATGGGAACTGTGGCTTCTATATACGTTTGAAATCCCTTCTTCAGTGTGATCAATGCGATGTTGTGCCCAGTCAAAATATGGTTGACCGCTTTCCTTCTGTGTAGTCTTTATTTTTACTAAAATCCTAGTCAATTTTACTCATTGCCTTATATTTGTATTAAAATTAATTTAACCTATTACTAATTCAATGATTGCGTGAAATAATATTTTCTTAAGATTGGTGGTAATTATAAATTAAATGGGACTTATTACTTTACTAACCTGATTATGATATTATATTCCTAAATGTTATTTGCTTTGGCATGTTAATGTAGCTTCATAATTGTGTTAATAAAACTAATTGTTAGTCAAATATTCCATCCATGTTTGAGAAAATCAAATAATATATGAAATCATAAGCTTGCTAACCCATGTATTGCATTGCTTATTGCTAATGTTACTTTTTAACATCTTAATTATTTTTGTATGCAACTATTTTTGTTAATTCCATTTACAATATAGAGTTATATAAATTGTTTAAAGAAATTTATTTTAGTAAGGAGAGTCTCTAAATAAAGTTTATTTAATCAATCATAATGTTTTAGCATTATTAATATTAGTTATTTTAACTGAATATGTATATTCAGTTTATTGCTAATATGTTTTTAAGCCAATTTTACTGAGACATTAGCTTCTTCTTTCTTACCTGTACCGAAGTGTTCCATAATCCACAATGATGTTACTGCCGTTTGTTATAACTTCTGGTTTTATTAGAAAATGGGTCCTGTGGCTTAGGGTTTGGTTAATATTCAATAATTAATAATTCTTTTATCCGAGCGAATTTTTAATTATACATTGTAGTTTATGTGTTTAGTAATACATATAAGTTATTCAGTTGTTTTAGAAAAGAATTATCTCTTCTTGGTTATATTAGTGATTGGGAGGGGAGAAGCAAGTTGATAACATGCATTGCATATCAGCCTTTCAGTTGACAGAATGACTAACTCCAATTTCAACATTTTTGAATTAAGTCATTAATTGATATTTCTAGTTGGAAAATATATAATTTTTGTGTGGAGAGTGAGTAAGTTGATTCCAGAGTAGGTGATTGCAGTATTTAAATATAGAACTGTGTATAAAAGTATGTATTTTCTCACTAGGAATATCAATAAAATTAATAATAAAATATGTTGGAATTGGAGTTAGTCATTATATCGATTGAAAGGCTCATATCTCAAATTTTTGATTGGTGTGTAACAAGTGTTATTCTTATATTTACGTCTGTTTTTTTTTATTTAATGACTTTTGTCGTCACCAAAAATAAGTCTTTTCCATCTTCTTCTATCCTACCAATCTTCTTTACACATACCTCTGTTCATCTTATCTTCTCTTCCTTAACTCCCTCATACCAGGTATTCCACGGGCGACCTTTCTTCTGTCTTCTTTCCGGTTTCCAATTTCCTATTCTCTTGGGCCATTGTCCCTCTTCCATTCTCATCACATGCCCATACCACTTCAGCCGCATAGTTTTAATAGTATGGAGGATGTTCTTCATTTGTTCCATTTCATTTGTTGTTCGTTTCGTTATTTCATTGTTTGGAACTTTTTGAAGGCGGGACGGGACACACCACATGATCGCCTCCAATAGTCCATTTCTAAGGGTAGCACTCTTTTTGATTGACTCTCTTTAGTTGTCCACAATTAGGCTGAATAGAGAGTCACACTTTCCAGGAACGATTTTTAAATCATTTTTTTTTTGTTTTTAAGGACACTAATTTACTTCACTGAACTGAATTTAAGGTCCTGATTATTTTCCCATTGCTCATGCTCTTTTCATTGTCTATGTCTGATGTTCACCCAGCTTCCTAAATACTTAAAATTTACTTTCATCCGTAATCTATATCTTAAACTGGTAGGAAAATGGACCATGTCAAACTTTTTAGTTTTCATAAGTTCATAAAATGTTAAAGGAAAGACCATACAATGGAGCAATCTTCTGTTCTAAGATTTTACTTGACTCTAGAATACTGTATCTAAGTGACACATTCTACTTTATATTGTAGGGCTGTTTCTGGTACTTTTCTGCCCAGATGGCATGTTTCATCTAGTACTACTCCGGAAATCTTTAAATATTTTTTGAGTCTGTGATGGACTATGAGTACTCCAATAATTAATTGGGGTTCATTGCTGTTTTGTTTAGGCCTCGCACTTGGTTCTAGAAGAAAAAGGGTTTTTAATTAACTGTTTGACTTGTCTAAGACTAGCACATTCCCTCCACTGCTATCTTTTCTTCATGACCAGGACGGAATTATTTTGTGAAGCTGCAACCACATGTAATATGTATCGGATAGAAAGGTAAACTATCATGAGCTGTTTTGTAAGTGGTTTGGTGCAGCATTGAATTGGAGTATACAACAGGCAAAGGTTTGAAACAACAGACAAAGATAACAAACAACAAAATATGGTAATAAGAAAAAAGTTTGAGGAAGTTATATATATATATATATATATATATATATATATATATATATATATATATATATATATATATATATATATATATATATATATATATATATATAGGGTTTTTCAGGATTAAGTGGCCAAACTGCAAAAATGAACTAAGGATCTCAAAACAAGAAAAAAAATTCCTCTGAAGGTATGTCCGCAAACGCTTTGTTTAGGAGATATTCACACCTAAAGATTTTTGTTGTTATAAATTATTTACGCTACATGAAATAAATGTAAACATTAACATTCATATTAAATGTTGTTCAAAGTGATTTTCTTGAGCATTAAGACAGGCTCGTGATCTTTCTTCAACAGCAGCAGTGATAGAACCGCACTGGATATGTGTTATTCTTTCACAAGATTCAATTATCCTTCTTCGTACGGAATTAAGGACATTGACCGGACTTGTATAGACTTTTTGTTTAATGTCAAACAAAAAAATCCAATGGTGTCAGGTCTGGAGAGCATGCAAGCCAAAAATATCATCAGCACGTGGTATTATAGCAAATGTACCAATTTCTCTAAGATGTTGAAACATGGAGCTAAAGATAGACTTGTTTGGTAATCTTTTATGGTAATGGCCTGGCATATTCACGATGGGCAGCATTAGCATTACCTTTGGAAAAACCGTATACAAACACTGTATCGGCTTATTCAACATTAGTATAAATGAAAGGCGTAATGATGAGTACTATGCGAAAGCCTCTTATAAACTGATGACTATTATTATGGATGATAAATATTCAGGACGCAGTCATAAGGTTTTTATTAGTGCCGACATTTCAGCCCAAACATGTGGGTCATCATCAGAGTGTGGTTCGAGCACTGAAGACATTCAAGTACTGGAGTGAATACTTGTACCACGCCCTGATGATGACCCACATGTTTGGGTTGAAATGGTGGCACTAATAAAAACCTTATAATGACTGCGTCCTGAAGATTTATCACCCATGATATGTAGGACAGTTGACTAACTTCTTTCAATGATAAATGTTATTGAGAGTTGCCAATGCTAATTCCAAATAGTATTAATCCTTATGTTGCCAATAGTTTTTATACAGTTAGTGATAAAAGGCCATATTAGTATTCTATCTAATCCATCTCCTGAACGACGAAGCATTTGCAGACATACCTTCACTTTGAACAACATTTAATATGAATGTTAATGATTACATGTAATTAATAAAGTAGTTAGAAAAAATAAATAGGTTTTATTTATTTTATAATGTAAATAATTCATAACAACGAAAATCTTTAGGTGTGAATATCTCCTAAACAAATCTTTCTGGACATACCTTTAGAGGAAATTTTTTTCTTGTATTGAGGTCCTTAGTCCATTTTTGCATTTTGCCACTTCATCCTGAAACTCCCTGTATAATATATATCTATACTTCGACATGTATGCAGTTGAGTTAATTAAAATAATTCTTTGTTTTATTTTTCATTACCATCCTGAATATTTTCTAGATTGGTACATTGGCATTCAAACATTTTTGCATGAAAAAATAAGTGTTCAAAAAACTTGCAATATGAGTAGTAAGCATGATTATGTGCACAAGTTTTTCCTTGTTCTATTCTGTACTTTACAAAACACTGGAAAAATAACTTATGCATTAAGAGGCCTAATTTGTTGAATTTGTACTAATTCACACAGGCATACCTGTGAGGGAAGGGAGCTTTTGGGCTAAAGCCTCCCCCTCCCCTACAAAAAAATGGTAAATTTTAAACATGTTTTATTAAAAAACAAAAAAATAAGTGATAAAACTTTCTCTAAGAGTATATTGTTCATGTAATTACATTTAATAGGACTTCAAGAATCACTTAAACACCATTTAATATTCGCATTTTCTTAGGAAGTAATAATAGTTATATATATATTTAAAAAAAGCTTTCGGCTGAAGCCCCACCCAAAATTAAATCCTGGATTAGCTACTGCTAATTCATAAGTGCTCCATGTGGATGAAGCATGGTCAAGATCACACTTGTACTATATGGAATTCTGATAATAACCGAGTTTTTTTCCGAAAGAGTATGAGACAGTAACTTGAATTTTGGTTATTCCTGATTCGTATAGGCATAAATTTTGTTAATCGCTTTGACTTCTTCGTAATAATAATTATTAAGGAAATTTCTAAAGTTATAAATGTATTTGAAATTATTCATACAAAATCTGACGTCATGATAGTTTATTATAGCTGTTTTTTTATATATAAGAATTTGTATTATCTATCAGGTGTTAGTAAATGTGTTGAAACGACCACTTACTTTTTCATGAAAGTAAATATTAATCGTGAGATTTCAAGGTAGTGGTCCTAGTTACCTGCACGAAAGAACCGAAATATGCTTTATCCTTTTCGTTTCTCAATTCTAATTCAACCTTCAGTTTCAGTTTTATTTTAATGTTTACATGACATAGAAGTTTAGTGTAATTTTGTTAAAACTAATTAGTTCAAAATCTGGCGTTTTAAAAGTCGAATTTTTATTACAAATTTAAACCTCTTTGGAAATGTCAACCTCGAATAATTGATTATTGTTTAAATATCGATTCTTTTGGCGTAATAGTTTCATGTTTGTTTTTCAAAGTTTTGAAAAACTTCAAAGGTACGTTTAGATATTTCACAAACTATGGGCAATTCAATTATCTAACTTAACTATCAGCGATATTATTGTTAAACTAAATTATTTAATTAATTCTCTTGATACAGACACCAGGTAGAGTGAAATAGCATAGTGAAGTAACCATTTATATATTTGTTTGTCCCATAGTTTGTGAAATTTCTAAACGCACCTTAAAACAAATTTTCAAATGTTTTGTGTTCAAATGTTTTATATCTATGGAAGTCGTTGGCTTTTCACATATCTTTAATATTCACATTTATAATGCTAATGAAACGAGGGGGGGGGGGCGATCTCCCCTCCCTCCATTAATTTGAAGTAAACAAAACATTTTTAATTGATAAAAATAAGATACATGAATGAATAAACAATATGTAAACTAAAATCGATTAAGAAATTCGACCAGCTGGCTTAGCTATAAGTAGGTACGTAACTATTTTATCACTACTTAAATATTCCTATTATTTAAATTTTTATTTAAATCCAGGGATGATTATATTGAAACATTTTCTTATACATTTCCTACGATAAATTTGGAAGAAAATATATTTAACAAGTATCTTTTTTTCCTAACCCCCCAAAATGTTTATTTAATCAAATTACATATATGTTTATATATATTTAAAAAATATTTATAATGATGTAGAGATGGTTGACCGTTGATATAATATGAGAAGGAGTTAATTGGGGGGGGGTGCGGTCAAATAAATACTAAATTAAAATATATTATTTATTTAATTTTTAAATTCAAATGAATATATATTTACTACGAATAAATAAATAAATAAGTTATGTACGCCTCAAAAGGTATTATGATGTACGGTATCCATAGAAACAGTGACGCCTTCTTGACAAAATTGATAAGCCTTTAAAAGGTGTCATAAAAAGCAGGTTTTACATTTTTTACGAGTTCTGATATTAAAAAAAAAACTAAAGTATAAATTATTACAATTTCAGTGTCAAAACATTTTTGAACAGTGATTATTTTTGTATATATTTCAGTTATAATACTGCGTAGATGAAATAAATTTGTTAAATTATTATAATTAAATTAATACTGAATCAATAGGTAGTTAATTTAAATATGTATATAAAAACAATAAATTTTTTAAAAAACATTTTTACATCAATACAATTCTACATTACATACAGGCCTTCAATGATTCATTTTTGAACGACTCATCGCAAAGGTATTTTTAAGAACAGAATTTTTTTTTCTTTGTATCATAGCTTCTTATCCTGAATTCTCAGATAAAATAAAATTTTCGGATCTAGGTTCAACGTTTAAAACTACATAAATTATGCATGTCACTATCGTACTATTTTATTATCACGAATCGTCGTATTTTTTTGCACTATTCCTACACTGAAATGGACGAAATGGAGGGAGGCGTAAAATTAATTTTTAATATGTATCAGAGTCATTAAAGTTAGTAAAAATAATATCTCAACTAAAAAAAGCTTTGGAATTTTACTTACAGAATATTCCTTTAAGACTACGCCTGTTTAAACGTAAAGTTTATTTTTTAAAAAAATAATACAAATTATTTTGAAATATAATTGATATTCTTAACTATTTTAAGAGGAAGTTTATAACTCAGTTTTTGATGTTTATATCTCATTGTAAATTTCTAATCAAGCCGTCAAAACATTTCAAATAACATAACACTTGAGATTATTTTAAGACGAGTTTAACTTAAGGAAAATATTTCAAGAGCTAGGAAGAAAAAAAAATCTAAAAAAATAACATAAAAAAAACGCCCTGTGAGTCCCTTATTTTAACCCTTGTATATTCGAATTAAAAATAAAAATAAATGAAATGTCATCTTGGATGAAAGTGAAAACTGATCTAAATATGGTGTTGTGAATTAATTAAGAATGTTCTGATTCATTAATGTTTTAATGTTCATTAATAAATAAGGTTTTTGATAAATGAACAAGTTGTTTTAATTTTGGCTTTAACATGAATTAATGTAATTTCTAAATTAATTTAATAATATTATAAGTATATTTATTATTTAAGCTTCACCTGGATTTATTCAGTCATACAGAATAGAAAAATTATTGATTATATACTTTAAAATTTAAATAATAAGTTATATTTCAAATCACGAGTTTATAAAAAAAAAAAAATTGAGCGTTTTATTTTGATAAATATAACATTTTACCACTAATACATACTTTAACTCATACTCATGTATTTTATACATTTTTAAAATTTTCTCGAAAACTGCTCTAACGTTTTATCTGAAATTGTTAATATGTATGTAAAATTAAATGACCTTTCAAAATGCCGGCATCTCTTTTATTCAGTTTGTTAAAAATTATAATTTAATTTATTTAGAATTAAAAGAACGAGAATCAATTGGATAGATAATGTATTTATTAGTTTAAATACAATTTAACTAAAGGAGTCTGGCCAAATCGGTGTTAGTTTGACAAGAATCAATTATTTTATATAATATACAAATGAGGAATTTTCGACATGCAAACGATTATGTATTAAGTAATGGAGAAAATGGGAAAAATATTTCCTCAAGTTGATAACAAATTTCCAAATATAATATTAGTAATTTAGGTAGATATATAATATAGCGTTGGAAAGCTAAAGCTAAATTAATAACTAACCTAAAATTCGTAAAAAAAATTATAGATAGTGGCCAAAAAAATAAATATTTTCTTTAAAAATTTATTGCTTTTATATTATTAAATAGAAATAATTTTTTTTATTCAAATTACTCAGAAATTCCATAATATTTTTAAAATTTATTTTTAGAATAATTAACTCACCAGAAATATATAGATCTCAGGCTAATTATATTTCATAATAGTTGTAGTTTTATGTTTATAGTTAAAGAAATATCCTTAAAATTTATTAATTTATTTAAAATTAATTTCTACTGTAAGTAGGATAGTAAATGAAAGTTGTGTGATGTGAACTCATCAGATTTTTATATAATGAAACACGTTAAATAATTAAACAGCTTAAAATTAAGTACATTAAAAATATTCCCGTCACTTATTCACATTAATTTCGTAATATATTAATAATTAATTAGTTAAGACTATATGTAAAAAAAACATTTCATAAGTTGCTTATTTTCATTCTTCAACTTAGTCGTTTGTTTTCAAAATGAACTCTAATCATTGTTAACAATTTATCAAAAAAACTCAAATACTATATTTTCTATTGCAGTTATAATATCAAAACTAATATTTAAAAAAATATAAATTAAGAAATTCTTTATTTCTAGAATATATTTCCGAAAACCACTGTCCATTCCAGTAGTAATTAAAAAACACTGAAACTTGAATAGAGGCCCTTTTAGAAGAAAATAAACTTCAATGCTCGTTTTTGAACAAAAGAAAAGGATTATTGGATTTTGTTTTTCAGAGAAAAAAAAAATGATTTGTGATTCAGAAAGATAAAGTTATAAAAATTTTACATTAAAAAATTAACTTTTTGTTTATAATAATGGTATGATAAAAAAAAGTATACTTGTAATTTGAATAAATCGGTTAGAAAAATATTTAGTGATTTTCGTTTAAGAATACTTAAGAAATGTAAGTGTGCTTACATTTCTTGAAAAAAAAGCAGATTTGATAAAAAAGCTTTTTTTACACCACTTTTTTAAATATTTTGATTCATTATTGAAAACAAAATAACTGTTCCATCATTCATGATCAAGAATTCATTAGGTATTTGTAAATATGAATCGATACTTATTTCAATTTCCATAAAAATCGATTAGGATTCCCTTTAGAAATAAACGACTCAGCTGTTTTAAATTAATGAAAATTGTTATAAAATAGTTGGCCCATACGAATAAGTCGCATAGTATATTGGACAGTGAACAATTTACAATATAATATAGAAATAAGTTAATGCAATGTATTATCAGATAGAGGAAATATTATTTTCTCCGTCTAATCACGTTAGTTCATTCATAATAATAAATCAAAACATGTGTACATTACTACAGGCTGTGGCTTTGATAATAATTGTTCGATTTCGATGAATTTTATTTTGTTTTGTAACAGTTTAATAAATATTTAAATAATCATGGATGCAATCAACAAAAAAACTAAATTTTGTACTTTAGACCACACGATAGGAGTGAAAATATCTACAAGGCGTGATTAATAATACGAAATATACATTATAAATAATAGCTCATTATAATGATAATGAAATGCTGAACAATTCCATTGCTTACAGTATATAGATCCGATTTTTACTTTATGAGATATTTTAATCAATATCTTCAATAAAACTTGTTATAATTTTGTTTTCGGCACTATTTTTTCTCTTTTTGTCTGTCTAAGATGGCGTCGCGTTAAAATACGATTTTGAATAATAGCTCATTACAAAGAGGATGAAATGATGAACACTTCTCCCGCTGACAGTATACAGGTCCGATTTTTAGTTTTTGAGTTATGTTAATCCATATGCAAAAACACTTCAATTAGTCGACTCTAGCCGAGCGTTACACATCGGAGATCTGATGGCTCAATCTAATCCACCCAAAAAAAAAAAAAAATCTTAACGCCTCTAAAGAAGTTTTATCTTCAAAAAGGGCACACTTTTTTAGTTATTTGCAAATAAAGTTTCTTTTCCTTTATAACTTTTTTTTTTTTAATTTCTGAAGGATGTGACTATATTTTGTCACTTCCTCATGAAATCCCATTTCGTTTGATACCTCATTCATTCATAAAAAACCATCTCTCCTGAGAGCCGGAAAAGTGATCTTATAAAGATAGATTATTATATTCTGAAGAAGGAAAACCCCTAAAATGTCGATAATAATGTGATTTTTTTCATTGATAGAGGAAAATTTCCACCTTCATCATAATTTTAAAATAAAAAATCATGAAATATAATTTTATAGTACAGTCATTATTGACTTTTAAGAAGAATATTTGTTAATTTGTACAACTGAAGAACCTCCTAAACGTATTGTTATTGTTTCCTGTTTGCATGAAAGGATTTTTTTTCGCAAACAAACAAATGCTTTTACATCAGCACTATAAATAATTGCACGGAATTCAGTCGAATTATAAATTATTTATAGCCAGTAGCGCCGGTACTATTTTAGTTTTATGATTTGTTTTTAACGGTTGTGGATACAGGATTTAAATTATTCATTTTTTTTTTGGGAGGGGGGGAGAGGATATGTCTTTGTATTTTTCATTGATTAAGTATAATTTAGATTGAGAATATTATCGGTTTATTGCAAAAAATTACTGAGCACATTTTAAACAAGTTGAATATTTAAATGTTTTTTTTTTTTTGTGATTTTCCATCTTATTTATCGATACTAAAAGAAATAAGTATATCAAAATGACATAAACTCTTTTATATTAAAACAAAGAAAATTCATCAAAATATGTGTTGATTTAATTATTTAAACAGTGATTTTTTGCAATAAATCAACAATATATTATAATTTTTTGGGTCAGATCCCTCGTTGAAACAAAGTGGACCAATGAAAAACAAATTATCCTCTAGTGATATTTAAGAAAACACAATTTAAATAAATTGTAAAATTAATTTACATTAAACGTTGTTCAACGGTTTATTGCAAAATATCACTGAGTACATTTTTAAAAAACTTGAACATTTACATTTATTGTTGTGATTTTCAATCTTATTAATCGATACTAAAAAAAAAATAAGTATATCAAAATGACATACTCTTTTATATTAAAACAGAGAAAATTCATCAAAATATGTGTTGATTTAATTATTTAAACAGTGATTTTTTGCAATAAATCAACAATATATTATAATTTTTTGGGTCAGATCCCTCGTTGAAATAAAGTGGACCAATGAAAAAACAAATTATCCTCTAGTGATATTTAAGAAAACACAATTTAAATAAATTTTAAAATTAATTTACATTAAACGTTGTTCAACGGTTTATTGCAAAATATCACTGAGTACATTTTTAAAAAAGTTGAACATTTACATTTATTGTTGTGATTTTCGATCTTATTTATCGATACTAAAAGAAATAAGTATACCAAAATGACATAAACCCTTTTATATTAAAACCAAGGAAATTCATCAAAATATGTGTTGATTTTATTTTTTAAACAGTTATTTAATGATTTTTTGCAATAAATCAACGATATATTATAATTGTTTGGCTCAGATCCCTCGTTGAAACAAAATGGACCAATGAAAAACAAATTAATTTCATTTTGGGGGGGGGCGGTGGAGAGAACTTAGCCCGAAAGCGTATCTCTTAAATCCGATAGTGGTATTTAAGAAAACACAATTTAAATAAATTGTAAAATTAATTAATTTTTCATTTAAATTGATAAATGTTGTTCAACGGTTTATTGAAAAAAAATTACTGAATACATTTTTAAACAAGTTGAACATTTACATTTTGTTGTTGTGATTTTCGATCTTATTTATCGATACTAAAAGAAATAAGTATATCAAAATGACATTAACTCTTTTATATTAAAACAGAGAAAATTCATCAAAATATGTATTGATTTAATTTTTTAAACATATATTATAGTTTTTTTGGGTCAGATCCTTCGTTGAAAAAAAAATGGACCGAAAAAAAACAAATTAATTTCATTTGGGAGGGGGGAGGCGGTGTAGGTAGGTAAGTCCGAAAGCGTATTTCTTAAATCCTCTAGTGGTATTTAAGAAAACACAATTTAAATAAATTGTTTTTTAATTTAAATTGTACAAGTTGTTCAAGTCATTAATTCATTTAATTTTATCATTAGCTATGAAAATTAATTGTTGCATTATGCTTGAAGTTATTTTTTATTTTATTAATTTTTTTTGTTTTGTTTTTTTCAGTTACTCAAGAAAATCCGCCGAGCTGATTGTTTCAAACTTTTAAATGGATTTATTAATAAATTGTTTATCACGATTCGAATTATTTTTTTGTTAATTATTTGTTTAAATAAACTTTTTTTGTTAAGAGTCGTAGTTTCTCTTCCTGAATTACCTGCCTCCTCGTATTGTTTTTTTTCCTTTGTTATCAGTGGGAACTTTTAATAAATGAGTATGCAATTATTCAAACTATTGAGAAAGAAATAGTTCGTCCATGAAACGATGACAAATAGAGTAGAGACTCCAGAAAGGTTCGGTTGGAAATGATTCATTTCGAAATGATGTAATGGATCTGTCATTTTCCGAAACAGGTAAGTTAAGCATTCAAAGGTGAGATAGGGAACAGGTGTAAAGAGGGGACATTCGAAGCCGGTAGGTTGGCAGCACTGATTTCTCCCATCTGATGGGGAAAATGGGGAGTCTACTAAATTGTTTCGTTGGCGTGTGAGTTTTAATATGCTATTTATAGTGTCGAGAAGAGATCTTCAGAAGAAATAGTCGGGTTAAAAAGAAAAAACAAATCTCTGTAGGGGACTTTAAAACGACCTCCTACCTGTGAAATACCACCTACTTGGTTTTGTGGCCATTTTGTAACAAGGTGGAGTAGACGTGAAAGCTGGCCCGAAGGAGCAACAACATTCGAACTTCAGTGCCTGTTCTTGTAATAAATTGTCAAAAATGGATATTTGGTGCGAAAGTGTAGTGTTTGCTAAATATTCAGGGTTATATTGACTCAGAAGACAACTGCTTTGTAAGTGTTTCATAGCAACTATTGTCTCTTATTTTATTTTTAAATTTTCATTTGAATTAGTCTCATTTAGTTGAATGTAATTTAATACTTCATCGATTCTAGTTAAATGAAAATCAATCAGTTTATGGTTGAGTTATTTTCTTGTTTCATAGTGACTTGAAATCTGCCCTAGTTAAAAGAAATTTTGCAATTCAACTCCTTTGAAATCACATAACCAATTTGTTATTATGCAGTATTTTATACTGTCCATTGAGAGCAACGGTATCTAAAAGCTGTATTATCTTATCAGTAATTTTTTTAGTGTTCAGTTGATCAGAACGAAACCTGTCATTTTCATCGCCCTTTTGTAATTAGTCTTATCATAAACCAATAGTCTTGGAGTTCTATTTATTGTTAGTTCAAGTGCATTTAAACACAATTATATAATATTTTCATGTTTTGAGTTTGATGATGATTATCTCTTTTGAATATTTACGTAGAAAATGCCTGTCGTACCGCCTCCGCCTCCTCCAGGGCCACCTCCGCCCCCAGCTTTTTCGCCAGTTGATTTGAAAGAAGCCGCAAAAGGGAGAGATCTGCTCCTCCAGTCCATCAGGAAAGGGAAACCTCTTAAGAAAACTGTCACTAATGACAAAAGTGGACCGCTCATTCAGCGTAAGTATTTAAAAATTATATTTTAACTAATGGTTTATTGAAATTTTATACAGTCTCTTGACTTACTCTAAGATAAAATGAATATATTTGCATACAAATTTCAAATTATTCATCATTGTAATGAATTCTAGTCATAATCAGGCATACAGGAAGAGCCTCTTCATTCCTATTAAGGTTATGGAAGTGACAATTTGTGATTTATAATTAGAAACAGTGTCGTATCAATTCGAAATTTATTAAAATCATAACAAATTGTTTAATAACAAATCATACTTTCAGAATTATGTATACATTTTAATATTATTTTTTTTTTAGTTTTATCTGATGTTTAAGTTTAAAGTTAATTTGGTTGGCTTGTCGACTTGATTAGAGCGTATGTAATAATTCATATGATAGTCTAGTTATTCATCAGTGCATTGCATTTCCTGGTCTGATGCTTTCATAAGTTAAATAATGTGCTAACAACATTCCTAAATAATTAACCTATATATTTCATCCATTGATTACATGTTTTTTATATTACGAATTTATTTTTTATTTTTCAAAACTAAACAAAGGAAGTGATTATAATAGTCAAAGAAATATTTGTTTTTAATTTTTATAAGAATTTTTTATTTGAATCTTTTATTTTAATGATATCACAAAATTATGAATTTCTGTCTTTTTTTGAACCCTCGGAAACATTCACTACTCATATAAACAGATATTATTCGTTATTTAATAATATTTCTGTTGTGATATCAACAGTTGTTTGATAAAAGTTTGAATCAGTGCATAGATTGACCTTGTGCAGTGTTAGTCACCTTTTGTGACTGACAGTTAGAAACTGGATTAAGATATATATTTATTTTAATGATGTCAATATTTATTATTTTCA